>OY755249.1:49151329-49751329 GCA_963576725.1 Azorinus chamasolen
AAAAGAAAAGTGTATCATGACAAACTGTGTATACCCTGATGAGAGGGCACCTCTGGAAACTCTCTCATCTGGGTCTACACTGTTGGCAAAGGACACCAGTGACTTGTGTCCCGCACATTAATGGTTGATTAAACTTTTACTCGAAGAATATTCATGTAAGGCTACACCATTATGATTATTAATAAGTTTAATTACTATATTAATACATGCATATAAAATGTGGAAATCCATTGCGATGACAACCATAGCATATAACAAACCACAATATACACTTAGTCTTTCGAGAAAAGACAGTTTCAAATCTATGACAGACCGAGCTCAAACGGTGTCGCTTTTCGCTGAGAACTCTCAGAAAGGTTTAGGCGAAATAATCCGTCTGAATTGAGGGGATAGCTGAAATCTCGGTTGAAATCATTAAAATGTGTATATATAATATATAGGTTTAGGATCAGATCAAGGCAAGGTCTAGAAAACGACCAATGTTCATGGCAGACCTGTGCAGGTTCTGCAAGAAACCCTAATAAAACTGGAATGTGGTCAAGTAGGAAAACAATCCATCTAATCTAGGTCTACTCTGTTTGCAAATGTGTATTTATGGAGTAAATGGATTAAGGAAGTTCCGAATACTATGGTCAGCAAGGTCCATACAAGCTCAGCATCAGGTCCAAGCAATATACAATACAAAGCGTACAAGAAGTGCCTAAAACTGCTCAGAAGATTGCCGACACGGCTGTGACAGCTGTAGGACAAAAGGATATATTCCAGAAACCCGGTGACCGGCGACAATATTCACCATGCAGCATGCAACAAATCAAATTAACCCTTTACTTCATGAATATTTATGTAAGAAATAATGACATTACCAGTATTCATTAGTTTATTTTTTATAATGACACATGAACACATGAATTATTCAAGAATATCTGTGTAAGAAATAATGACATTATGAATATTCATTAGTTTATGTTTATAATGACACATGAACACGTGCATTATTGGCCATGGCAGAAACTTGATATAATCATATTTAAGTTATTTCATAAGAAAACAGAGCAGACCCTGATCAGACGTCTCATGTTTTTAAAAAGATTATTAGCAAATCAAAACATTTTTTGCATACAATTACTCAAACCTTTCAGAATTTAGATTTACCATCGAAACCTTGGACAGACTGTCGCCCTTTTATCTCTCATAACGTCGTACTTCTGACCTCCTACTTCTGGGTCCATGCTTATAAAACTTTTAGTTGAGTCTGCGTTCGTCGTTCTCAAGTTTTTGATTGGTCAGATTTGAGCCTTTGCTCAAATCTGACCAATCAAAAGCTTGAGAACTCAAATCTGACCAATCAAAAGCTTGAGAACGAAACTCTGACTTAAACCTTTCCTTCATATAAACACCTTTTTCATACATTTGCAAACAGATTAGACCCAGATCAGACGGCTCCTATAGTATCTCTGTTTGCTTTTAATCAGTTATAGATCTGATTCTACAGTTTTTGTGTATACCGTTTCCATGGCAACACCCTAGTTTTCGTAATGATGGTCCGTACCTGCAAAATCGTCCATATCACAGTCATTTTTTGTCCAAAACCTATAAAACTGGTACCAAATTGGAGATAAGACATTGTGCTTTTATTTCTATATTGTTTTTACTATTTTTAATGTTCTCATTAATATTCATGAGTATGCAAATAAGGTAATTTAAAACAACAAACTGGAAATAAAAGCACAATGTCTTATCTCCAATTTGGTACCAGTTTTATAGGTTTTGGACAAAAAATGACTGTGATATGGACGATTTTGCAGGTACGGACCATCATTACGAAAACTAGGGTGTTGCCATGGAAACGGTGAAAATGGTGCTTAAAATTAATTCTATGGTCCTCAAATTGGATAGTTTGTTTCCTGGGTTTTTTGTCATCATGTTAAAGTGCATTTGAAGTTATTTTCTGATATTTGTAGGATAAAAAAAATGAAAGGTTTACGTTATTTCTATACTTTTTTTACTATTTTTAATGTTCTCATTAATATTCATGAGTATGCAAATAAGGTAATTTAAAAAAAACAAGTTAGAAATAAAAGCACAATGTCTTATCTTCCATTCGGTACCAGTTTTATAGTTTTAGGACAAAAACTGGCTGTGATATGGGCGAATTTGTAGGTATGGGTCATCATTACGAAAACTGGGGGGGGGTGCCATGGAAACGGTTAAAATACACATAGCCTAAAAGAATTTAAGTTTGAGTACATTCGCGATTCTGATTCATGACACTTTTCTGAACATATTGGTACCCATGAAAAAAGTCTAGGGGGTGCACGGTAGGCACTACTGGCTCCCTGACTATAGACTCAACTAAAGGTTTTATAAGCATGGACCCTTATTTCTCACGTATTACAGATTTCTCACTTCTAACATTTTAACTTCAAACTGACTAATTCTTAACGTTACTGCTTTCATCTCTACTAAATTAAGTGAGAGTATGGAAGTAAGAACTTGTAGGCAAGATACCAGAAGTACGAAGTCAGAAGAGCTAAAATTAGTACACTTTGGCGAGAACAGCTACCGCCTCTTAACCCTTTATTCCATACATATTCCTTGTAGGAAATAATGTCTTTATGAATATTAATTGGGTTGATTCTTATAATAACACATTGACACATGAAAGTTTTGTCATGTCAGAAACTGTAGAATTATATCTATAATGTCCCTGATCAGACAGCTCCTACAGGAGCTGTTTGATCTGGGTCTACTCTGTTTGCAAAGTCGTAGGAAGGTGTATTTATGGAGCAAAGGTTTCATCCTTTCATACTAAACTGACTTTACCGTTAGCTCTTAATAATATGCATGTAAGAAATAAAACAATGAATTTACATACATATTTATGAAACTGTAAGAAATATGATTTTTATAATGATATGCATGTAAAGGTACATGGAGTTTTGGCCATGGTAGAACTATACAACTAGATCTATGCAATTCCATAAGCAAACAGAACATACCCTGGTCAGACGGCTCATAAAGGAGCAGTCTGATCTGGGTCTGTTCTCTTTGTATAAGTGTGAAAAGGCGTTTCTGTCAGATAAAGGGTTAACCCCTTCCTTCATATAAACCTGTCATCGTGCATTTTGCAAACAGAGTAGACCCAGATCAGACGGCTCCTATACTATCAGAGCTGTCTGATCAGGTCTGTTCAGTTTGCTTATGATATAATGTAGATATGATTTTACATGATATGATTCTGTCATGGCCAAAATTTCCTGTGTTCTAATTAATATTCATGGTGGCATTATTTCTTG
The DNA here is from genome assembly GCA_963576725.1 of Azorinus chamasolen. Classification (NCBI taxonomy): domain Eukaryota; kingdom Metazoa; phylum Mollusca; class Bivalvia; order Cardiida; family Solecurtidae; genus Azorinus; species Azorinus chamasolen. Next base: position 49,154,626 of record OY755249.1, read on the forward strand.
CATGATTATTCATGGAGTAAAGGGTTAAGTAAGTAATGATGGATCACATATTCTGAGATTATAGTTGAACTTCAATATCTAGAATGTCAAGGGATCACACAAATTACTTCCAGATAACAGAAGTCGTCCCATTTCTAAACTTGAGACAATTTCTGAAGTTCACAGCTTAATGCAGGTCTAAAGCAATGCTGAAAACTCCTATTGGAGATTCCAGCATTACTTTATTCCTGCATTAAGCTGTCACTGGTGTTTCTAGACATTGCATAGTGATACAGTTTAGAACAATCCTGTATTGTGTAATTTTGGAAAGACCGAACATTTACTTCCAGTTATCCCGAAGTTTAAGTTATCCCAGTTTAAGATATTGAAGTTGAACTGTACATTCAAATATTTAAAAACATGAACATCAGCATTAGAAGAAGATTTCCATGATGCAACACGGATGCTGCAGACGTCTCTGTGGATGATTGTGGTGTTGTTGTTTCTGTTGTTGTTTCTGTTGTTCCTTCTGTTGTCGCATTTGTAGTAGTCGTAGCTGGAGTTGGTAGGGGTTTGAACTCTTCTTGAAATCCACATACTTCCCGCTGTGTGTTTCCTGTAATGATATAAAACATTACAGGAAATGGGACACTTGCGAATTTTGCAAACAGTGGGGACCCTTGATGAGTATTTATCAGGTTTACCCTGTGTGTGTCTGGCCAGAAAAAAACCAATGGTTAGATTTGAACACTATAGTTACAAACAAAGCAAACCGTGACAAGATATGCTACAATATGCAGAGGTCCCGATAAAATGCATACATAAAACATTTTCAAGAATAACTCCTTTGTTTCTCCACCAAACCCTATGTTGTGACATTTTTAGAATCATCTCTTCGGGATGATTCTAAAGAATGGTCGTAACATAGGGTTTGGTGCAGAAATGACGATTTTAGTATTAGAGTATGCACGTTTATCTTTAGCTCTGAATATAGTCACTGGATTTGGTCTACTGTGTTTGAAAACTTTATTAATACCTTAAATGAGGTCAGCGAGTTTACTGATATTTGCAAACGGTGAATACATAAATCAGAGGACTCTTAGAGAAGACTCGTAATTCAATACATAATCATTTGTGAGTTTACTGCCTTGTTGTCACGTTCTTGGATATTTGATCAAGACAAAAATCAAAGGAAACAAACCCATCTTACAGGTCAAGTAAACAGATTGGGTTTTCGTCAAATTCTGATAGTATACAGTTAGTTAAACACCAAGCTTTAGAAAATTCTTACCGTTTTTATCTAGTTTTGATTTAAATCGAGTTTTTATTGTACCGCGAACCGTGTATTTTGAAAATCGATACATGATTATCTCCCTTACGTGACGTCACTTGTGATGCTCGCCAGTCAGGGATCCCATTCTCGAGTTTCCAGTAACCCATAATGCATCGCGGCTGGGTGAGTTCCGGTTTAGTTCCTCGAAGTGAAAATACGCGACAATTGCTGACTGAAATTGGATAAAGATTATTTATGAAATTATAAATACAAACTAATTCACCTTATTATACTCATGTAAGCAAATGCGTACAGTGAAAGAAATTTCTGTCAAATATGTTTCGGGTTTCACCATCGATAAATGACAAATGTAGGGCAGTTATGTATTGAAGTGTAAATAGTGGGTGATGGAAATTTCAATTTCATGATCCGTAGATTTTGTACACACATATCAGTGATTTCCATAGAATATTTGTAAAATTGTCCACACATGTACAATCTATGGTAATATCGAGGTATTTTCGGTTTTGACGATAGCCCCCCCCCCCCCCCCCTCTAAAAAGAAATTAAATATATAAATAAAAACAAAAACAAAACACACACACACACACACACACGCGCACACACACACACACATCATAGGGACTCAGATTTGTCCAGATAAAAAGTAAAAAGGTGACCCTTAGGGGTCCTCCCACTTCGTCTAAACCCATTTAGTCTAAAAGTCGAATTCTTCTCATTTAGCCTAACGGTATAAACTTGTCCAATTTCCATTTTGTCAAAAACTTGAAAAACCCATTTGGTCTGAACAATAAAAAGGATATATTTTTGGATAATTACCTAGTACTTTTACAAACTAATAGTTTCAAAGACAAAGTCTTAGAAAACATGAATATTTTTTTAAGGAATATGATCCTCAAGTTCAAAGAGATGTATTAATAGTTTTCTAGCCTAATTTTGTTATTGATTTATTGAAATTTGATTTTTAGTGAAATGTATTCATAGTGTCAAAATAAAGACCTAATCACAGGGTCTTCTTTTTATCTGGATCTACACTATTGACATAGCACATATGTCAATTTTGAAAAATTCAAGATCGTTTAAATAATGTTTACATCTTAGTTTAAATCTACATCATAAAGTGGTCATTTCATGACTCAGTAATAATCTGGATCCTAAACATGTGTATGCCTGATAAGCTCTTTTCCTTATAAAAATACAAACTATAGTACAGTATATGACATTCACACCTCATTTAGTGTCAGTCTCTACTCAATTAGCACCTTTAGACAATATGAGGAAATGTATCTGAAAAGGTGTGAAATACCCTTTTGAGGAAATGGGATTTTTGTCTAAACTTAAAAGTTTATATAGTAGATGAAATGAATTTAGACGAAGTGGGAGTAAACCATGTATGAGTACATTAGTTACCCAGAACAAACCAGTTTTGTCTTTTCAAATAAAACATTGCTTACATCCTAGCAATTTGTTCTCTCCTTTCGAAAAGCGTGTTTTAATTATGAACTTGATATGATAGGAATTAAAAAAAGAAAAACTACTGTACATATAGTTTATTGCATAACTTTATTGCAATGTATTTCCCTCAGCTGTAAAGGCCTTTTTCACACTTTTGAAAACAGAGTAGACTGAGTCTACAGTGGTTTTAAATGCCAGTACTTTTTCCCGCATTCAAAAATTTAAACAATACAACCATTTGTTTTGAATACATGAAAATAAATTGTGTTAGTTGGATACTTTATTATGATATTATTTACTTAGTCGAATTATGGCTAATTCACTAACTCGACCAAGAAAGGAGTAAATATCAAAGGTGCCAGATGGTCAGTAAATCCCCAATTTTCTCAGCAGGGGACAAGGGTATCCAATCTCCAAAGTTGACAGTGATCACACAACTGCCATCAATCACATACTCGCTTATCAATTATTACGTAACACGAATACTTCTACTTAAACTAGACAAAGACCTATGATAACACATAGGTCTTTGAACTAGACAGACATACCAAACTATGTGCCAAACGTATTTGCTTCCTTAATGCAGGGAACAAAGTAATACAGAAAGTCTCATAGGAGTTTTCTGGGTTACTTTCGATCTGCATTAAACTAACACCTGTCTTATCCCCATACATGTATGTCATTTATGTAAATAAAATAATGACATCATGGATATCATATCAAGACTATGTTTTACAATGGCATATAAACACAAGAGTGCCAGTGGGCACAATATACATGTACGCCCGTCGAGGCCTTGTTCAACATAAACAGAGGTTAACATATTTGCTAAACGGATGCTAAACGCAAATTCTAAGTCCAATTGTACGACCTTGACCTTGGATATATACATAATGGGACACACCCATGCTACTGTGGCATGTACAGATAATCATTGTGGTATAATTTGAGAAGGATACACCGAGCAGAATTTGAGTTAAAGATGTTACAGACAAACAGACAGCGCTATTCCATCATACATCCTGTGTTTTTTTTCAAACAGATGAAACTTGTGATGGTAGACAAGTGGTTCAAATTCCAAAGCTTTATCTCAAATGGTTATGTAAATAGGTCGACTTTAACAAAAACCTTAACCAAACATTCTAAATTAAAAAGGGCCAAGATTAAATTCTGTCTGAATGCTTGACAGAGTTATTTATTTTTGCCTACTGATCAGGCTTGTGGTGGTGAACAAGTGTTCCAAGTTTCAAAGCTTTATCTCAAAGGGTCATATAAATAAGTGGACCTTAACAAAAAACTTAACCAAAAATTCTCAGTTAAAAAGGGTCATAATTATGTCAAAATGCTTGACATAGTTATGTTCTCTTGCCTGCAGGTGAAGCCTGGGATGGTGAACAAGTGTTCCAAGTTTCAAAGCTTCATCTCAAAGGATAATGTAAATAGATGGACAAAAATGTGTTCCACATAAATTGGGGTTAACATATTTGCTGAACGCAAATGCTAAGCGCAAAATCTAAGTCCAATTGTGCGACATTGACCTTGGATATAGGTACTGGGATACAGCCATGCTACTGTAGCATGTCCAGATAAACATTGGAGTGAACTTTGAGAAGGATCCAATAAGCCGAACTTGAGTTAGAGATGTTACAGACAGACACATATTTAACATATCTGCTAAACGCAAATGCTAAACGCAAATACTAGGTCCAATTGTGCGACCTTGACCTATTGTAGCATGTCTGTCCAGATAAACACTGTGGTTAAATTTGAGAAAGATCCACCGAGCAGAACTTACAGACAGACAGACGGATAGACGGACGGACATTCTAACGGATTGAGTGTATGTGGCTATTCTTTTGTTACAAATAGCCACATAAACTGAAAATATCATTTGTTCTCATATAATTGTTTAGTCACATGAATTAATAGCGCGGATGGACGGACGGACAGACGGACAGACAGCGCCATTCCATAATACGTCCCTTTTTTCAAACGGGCGCATAAAAGACGTATTAAAGCGTATTTATGGAGTAAATGGTTCACAACCTTGATTTAGGCATCTCGAGGATGTACTGAATCTATTGTATGTACATACTTTTATAGGGGCATTATTAGAATCAGATCCATATTATTCCACACGCAAACAGCAGACCCTGATCAGACAACTCCTACATGAGCCGTCTGATCTGGGTCGACTCTGTTTGCTAGGTGTTAAAATGTGATTTGAGAGAGAGTGTTATGAATGAAGTTCTGTCTTACAACACGCCCTTAATACCTCTGATAAAGACCAAAGTTTTGAATATGGAGGGATAAAACCTGTCACAGAAGGAACAACTAGACAATTATCTCTTTTCCTGATGAATATTCATGTAAATAATAATGACGTAATGATTATTAAGTATATGCATTGCCTCTGGCAGAAAATCTAGAATCAAATGTAACCATTTACCTTATGAATATTTATGTAAGAAATAATGACATCATGACTATATAAAAGTAGATTTTTTGTAACTGTATATGAATACAAAATTCTTTAATTATAACAGAAATTGTACAATCAGATCAGAAATACTCCAAAGGAGCAAATGTTCTGTTTATCACAATGGTTAAAAGCTACATAATTCTAAACAATGTCCTTTTTTCTAGTAAATGCTCCTTTTCGGTAGATTTATTCAAAGAGGTTGGGTCTAAAATAGTCTATGAGGGAATAGGTTATGCAACCACCTGCTCTTATCAACCTGCACATTTCTTCATTATAATTATGATTGTTCTAGGCTGGTTCTACTATACATACTTATAAAGTTTGGAGATCCGGGGTTCATGAAGGCCTGCTCCAGTGGATCGATATCGTCATACTTTATGTTGAAGAGACATCCTTCAAAAGCGTTTGCTGTCCAATCAGTAACTGTATGAAAAAAGCAAAACAGTGATTCTCTGTTGTGGATGGTATCATCTGTAAGAACGTATGTCTATCCAATTTCTAGACAAAGATTTCTGATTGTGTGGCTTGTATGAATTATAGACAAGCCACTTTGGTTTTTGACCAGCTCCTCAGTCACTCGCGGTGTGGTCAGACTCTAAGCTTTACTAGTTATTTTGCGATTAGCATAATCAGTCTTATCACAATGGTTTCAAAACAACGCAGTACTGAAGTTTTCTGTTTTCTGTAGATTTATTCAAAGAGGTTGGAAATAAATATAGTCCAAGAGGGGGAAATAGATATATGTTATTTAACTTATTTTAAAAGGAAACAGAGCAGACCCTTGTCAGATGACACCTACAGAAGCAGTAAGATCATGGTCTCCTCTGTTAGTAAAGGAGCTAAAAGGTGTCTCTATATCTGGTAGAGGTTTAAAGGTTAAGTATTTCTGATGTACCATTATTTCCAATGAACAAGTACTTGGGGACATCTATGATACTGTCACTGATTCTTTGCCCAAGTCTTCCCTTCGACGCACCGTGGTTGTCCACCTGTGCAAAGAGAAAAAAAGATGATCATGGTCTACTGTATTTGCTTTTGACATAACTCAGATCTGATTCTACAGTTTTTGACAAAGCAAAAATCACATTGCAAAGTTAACATCATAAAAATAAGTTAACCCTTCTCTTGCTGAATTTTGAAATACATTTCTCCTTCTTTACCCATGTCCTGTTGTATAATTACATATATCTTCACTGTGTACAAGTATTTCGCTGTGCAATCACTGCTGTGGAGTGCACTGGTTGCACAATCAACTTGTAAATAGTGCAGACCCTGATGAGACAGCTCCTGCAGGAGCTGTCTCATCTGGGTCTGCACTATTTACTGGTAGGTATATATTGACGCGAATAGCAAGCGAAGGGCTAATAAATGTGCATGATATTGTTAGTTCTTACATGAATATTAAACATCGAAATGTTTAATGCAGAATGAAAGCAATCCAGAAAACTTCTGAAGGAGGAGCTGTCACCTTAATTTTGGAACATATAATCATTTAATATAACCCTTTTTCTGTTCAGTATTCATATAAAAAATCATGACATCATGAATATTTATTAGCTGAAGCTTTATATGTACACTTTTCAAGGACATTTTTTGCTTTAACACAAACTGTAGAATAGTATTTATATAATAACTTTATACAGATATAGAGGTCCAGATAAGATGCGTAATTAAAACATTTTCAAGAATAACTTCTTTATTTCTCCACAAAACCGTATGTGGTAACCACACTTTAGAAGCGTCTCGAAGAGTTGATTCCAAAGAGTGGTCACAACACAGGATTTGGTCGAGGAATGACCATTTCAGCATTTGGGTATGCACCTTTATTGTTTTGCAGGTAGTACTTTTGAGCAGACAAAAGCGTTAATCTGCCCGTGTTTAATTATGATTTAACACTTTCCCTGTTCTAGCTTTATTGCAAATGCCAATAATACTAAGTGAATATACATGGTTATAATAGTTATAATGAAATGTGGAAGGTAGAACATTGTAACTATTTTAGAAACTAAAGAAACAGATCTATCAAATTTCATTAGCAAACAGAGAAGACCCAGATCAGATGGCTCCTCATCTGATCTGGGTCTTCTCTGTTTGCAAAGCGTGAAAAGGCGTTTATTTGAGGGAAGGGTTAAAAGGTAAAAACCAAACCTTACCTGCAGGTACACATAACCTGCATTATCTCTGCGCATGGTTACCACATGAGGTTGTCCATTTGCTAAGTCATAATTTGTAACAGGTGTATTTATCTCCCATCTCTCAAAGCCTACATCAATGAAAAACTTTACACCACCTGTTGGTTGAAAAACAGACACATTTGTTACAATGGGTATCAAGTTTGTTATCAACATCTATAAATTGTGAATTTGATCTTGGAAATTTGATCAGTGGTCCAGGAGAGGCTAGGATATTATTAAAATCGAGCTAAGCATTAGAACAATATTTCATCATCACCATGGGGTCACATTTTCTTGGATATTTGCCAAACATGTTGACTCAGATCAGTTGAACGTTTGGACACCGTGCTTGTTCTGGGGATAGCGGTCAATAGGCATAATCAACAGACAGAAAAGAGATATTAACCCATTCTCCAATAGGCTATTTTTAGATCCAACCTTTTTGAATAAATCTCCCGAAAAGGAGCATTTACAAGAGAAAAGGAAAATGTTTAGAATTTTGTAGTTTGAAACCATAGTGATAAATAGAGCATTTGCTCCTACAGGAGCAAATGCTCTATTTATCACAATGGTTTCAAGAGGTGACTATTACAGAGGCGTAGAAAGGCGCATTTATGGAGGAAAGGGTTAACTCATTACAAATAGTCTAGACCCAGATTATGCATTCCGTCTAAGATGGTGTACCTGATAAAGGTTTGGGTGTATAAAATGAAACAAAAACATACTAACATTCTGATGGGTGTCAAACCGTGCAGACCCTGACTAGCAGCTGGTCTTGTCGACACTGCTTGTAATTCACTAATATCTCTTTTCCCAGACTGTGGTTCATATATAATTTTTCCTAACCCATTACCCCATAGAGACACCTTTCACAACTTTGCAAACAGAGAAGATCCAGATCAGACAGTTCCTATAGGAGCAATCTGACCAGGATCTGCTCTGTTTGCTGATGGATTTTTTAGGTCTGATTATACATACCCTTTTTCCCAGAGGGTGATTCATGGCACACTCACTTACTGTGACCAGATTCTACGTTTTGAAACATAACAGTTACCATTGATCTACTCTAGAAAAAAAAGAGTAATACCAAAATACCCCAATCCTCGTCATATCAGCCATTTGTAGTCGCTCAGGGGATGTAATTTTCCTTGGATTCTGTCATAAGCCCCTGTACTGACATTAACTTTAGATACCTCTTAAACCTTTACTCCATAAATACGCCTTTCTAAAAGTCACTTCTCCAAACCATTGTGATAAATACAGCATTTGCTCCATAGGAGCAAATGCTCTATTCATCACAATGGTTTCAAAACTAAACACTTCTAACGTTTTCATTTTCTTTAGTAAATGCTCCTTTTCGGTAGATTTATTCAGACAGGTTAGGTCTACGAATAGTCTAGGATGTAATGGGTTAAACCTTTTATGACTGGCATTTGCAAACATCTTGGACCGACATGAGATTCAAAATAACTCGGTTTCTCATTAACATCCAACCTGTTTGACACATGATCAGTGTTTTCTCAAATACAATAATGAATCGGATATAAACTAGAAATGTGTAATTAGGACACTGATGCCCCCACTTCAGATTTTTTTTGTCACAGAAAGTAAGGGCCATACTCATCATAACACTGATACATGCTCATGAACATGTAAGTTAAGTATGTAAAGTTTGCATCGACTAAAGCGATTTACATAGCTATCGAACTTGACCACAATATAATGGCCACAAACATGTGTGTAAAGTTTGGTTGGGATTGGACAAATACTTTCCAAGAGAGAGTGTGGACAAGATATTTTAAAGTCATTTTTGCAAATAAAGGGCCCCAACTTCTAAACGACTTTAGCGATTTACACGGCTATCGAACTTGACTAAGATATAATAGCCACAAATATGTGTGTAAAGTTTGGTGAGGATAGGACAAATACTTTACAAAAAAGTAATTTTTGCAAATAAAGGACCACAACCCCTAAACGACTGAAGCGATTTACATGACTATCGAACTTGACCAAGAACATGTGTGTAAAGTTTTGTATGGATTGAAGAAATACTTTTCAGGAAAGAGCCTAGAGAAAGTCTTCTAAATGTGCAGACAGACGTATGAACGCACGGATGTACGTACGTACGGACAAGAGCAACCCTATATGCCACCACATTGTGTGTGTTTGGGGGGGTTAAAATAGTTGTTGTCCGGTTCAGGAAGTAAGATATGATCTTGTAGTTGTCCGATCGAAATGGTATGAGATAGGGTACTGTTGTTGTCCGGCTGAGGCTGTATGAGAAAAGGTACTGTTGTTGTCCGGCGGAGGTTGTATGTGATAGAGTAATAGTGTTGCCAAGCTGAGGCGGTATGAGAAAGGATACTGTTACTGCCTGGCTGAGTTGGTTTGAAATAGGGTAATGTTGTTGTCCGACCGAGGCGGTATGAGACAGGGTAATCTTGCCTGGTCGAGGTGCTATGAGATAGGGCACTGTTGTTGTCTGGCTGAGGCTGTATGATGAGAATTGGTATTGTTGTTGCCTGGCTGAGGTAGGGTACTGTTGTTGCCTGGCTGAGGTAGGGTACTGTTGTTGCCCAGGCTATATGAGATAGCATAATGTTGTTGCCTGGTTGAGGTGGTATGAGATAGGGTACTGCTGTTGTCCGGCTGAGGCCGTATGAGAAAGAGTAATGTTGTTGCCTGGCTGAGGCCGTATGAGATAGGGTAATGCTGATAGGGTCCAGCTGAGGCGGTATGAGATAATGTACTGTTTTTGTCCGGCTGAGGAGGTATAAGATAGGGTAATGTTATTGTCGTTATGAGGCAGTATGTAAGAGGTGTTGCCCGACTAAGACAGTGTGCAAGAGGGCGCTGTTTTTGCCCGGTTTAACCAATATGGGATTTTCTCAAATCAATACTTAATTACATGTATATCGTCATCGGATTAATCAAGAGTAGGTTTATAGTTGCAGGTTAAATACCCTACATAATTGGTGCTAATTGAAACACACACTAGCGGCGAAAATTCGGCTACTTATTAACCCTTCGCTTGCTGATTTTTCAAATACATATTCCTTCTTTACCTATGCCCTGTTGTATAATTACATATGCATGTATCTTCACTGTGTACACGTATTTCGCTGTGCAATCACTGCTGTGGAGTGCACTGGTTGCACAATCAACTTGTAAATAGTGTAGACCCTGATGAGACAGCTCCTGCAGGAGCTGTCTCATCTGGGTCTCCACTATTTTCAGGTAGGTATATTGATATGAATAGCAAACGAAGGGTTAAACCAGTTTTAACCATGGTGAGACACCAAGTAATTCGGTGTATCATCAAGATCCAAACTGTTTGATTAAACTGTAGTTGTATGAGGTATGAAAGGAATAGTATATTTGTGAAATGTTCGCAAACACTAGATATAGCGTGCAAATTGTTAAAATGTTTTTCTTAGCAACCCTAATGTCATACAGCAAATAAGCATTTGCATACTACCACAAAAAAGTGTTTTAACCCTTTCACTATTAAATATTTATGTGGGAAATAATGACACCATGCATATTTACTAGCTGATTTTTTTATAATGGCATATGTACACATGATAGCCAGATCTATTACAATTCTATACGCAAACAGAGCAGACCCTGATCAGAAGACTCCTAAAGGAGCTGTCTGATATGAATCTACTCTGTTTGTAAGGGCATGAAATTTTGTTTGTTTGAAGGAAAGAGTTAACGTTTATAATTCCTTATTTGTGGAATAGACGCATAAATAAATATTGAACTCTAATATATGGATTGAACATTTGACCTATACCCTTTCGCCGCCAATGGTGAACCTATGGTTAATTTTGTACAGTCTTTAATGGCCATTCATTTATTGAACATAAGAGTCTTAAAGAGCAGGTTGTTGCTTAATGCAGGGCCAAAGTAATGCAGCAAGCTCCTATAGGGGCTTTCTGCATTACTTTTAATATTTATTAAGCTACCATCTGCCTTACAGACCCACAATTAGACCTTTTTTATGACCACTTAGACAGGGTTTATTGTTAACAGTTGTGACCCAGATGGGATACCGAGTAAGTCAGGGTCTCATCAGGATCCAAACTGTTTGATACTGTACTTATGTTTCTTAACCCTTCTCTCGCTGGATTTTAAAATACATTTCTTCTTCTTCACCCATGTGCTGTTGTATAATTACATATATCTCTACTGTCTACAATTATTTCTCTGTGCCATCACTGCTGTGGAGTGCACTGGTTGCACAATCAACTTGTAAATAGTGTAGACCCTGATGAGACAGCTCCTGCAGGAGCTGTCTCATCTGGGTCTTCACTATTTACAGGTAGGTACATTGACGTGCATAGCAAGCGAAAGGTTAAAACAAAAATGAAGAAAATGTAAAAAAAAAACGAAAATGGTAGGAGATGATACATTTTGCAGACGATATTACATAACAGCGCTACCGGAAAAAATGCCACTGGAAAATATGCCACTGGAAAAAATGCCACCCTAAAGTGGAAAAAATGCCACTGGAAAAAATGCCACCATTATTTATTATTTCTTTTTCATTTTTAAAAATCCTTGAAGTTATTTTACAGTCAGTCAACCTGTGTTAGGCAGCTACTTGTTATTAGCATTTTGAACCTTCTTGACTGTCTGCTTAAGAATGCCACCGTTTTTTTAAAACTGTTTTTCGGGGTTCTTTTATAGTTTTATTTAGTTTTAATTAGTGAAGACCCAGTTCAGGCCTAGTAGATTGGGTCCTAGATGAGGGCTCATTTTTGTTGGCATAATCTGGGTCCACACTTTTTGCAAGGGTCATCAACGGTCTTCAAAATTCATTGCTAGTAGGCATCTGGATCTACACTGTGTGCAATGTAAATAGACAACATATTTTTTATGGGTGATAAGTGTTGTTAGTGTGTTTGTTAGATATTTAGGATATGTTCATCAAATAGACAAACAGTGTAGGTCAACAACATTAGGGTCCATTGTGAACCTCATGATCTGGGTCTACACTGTGTGCAATGTAAACTGACAACATAAGTTTTTATGAGTGATAAGTGCTGTTAGTGTGTTTGTTATATATTTAGGATGTTCATCAAATAGACAAACAGTGTAGATCAACAGCATTACATGTAGGGTCCATTGCGAACCTCATGATCTGGCTCTACACTGTGTGCAATGTAAATTGACGACATAATCTTAGTGCTTTAGTGTGTTTGTACTACATTAAGGATATGTTCATCAAATAGACAAATAGTGTAGATCCAAACCATAAGGCTCCATTTTGAATCGCATGGTCTGGATTTACACTGTGTGCATAATAACTTCAAATAAAATAATAAAAAAAAGATAAGACATAACTAATTTAAAAAAGTGGCATTTTTTCCAGTGGCATATTTTCCAGTGGCATTTTTTCCGGTGGCATTTTTTCCCGTGGCATTCTTTCCGCACACCAAAAGGTTATGTAAGTTTCTACAGAAGGATTCGAACTTTCTAAAGAAAGACTAATATTACAACATACCATTGTTGTTCATCGAGAGAGACACATACTCCCTGTTTGATTCATCTCTCAATTGTACCAAGATGCCTTGTTTTTTCTTAGTTATGAATCCAACGCGGATATACATGGTGTTCAAAACTGTACTTGGTTCGTATCTGATCATGCTAGCAGTGTGAAACTTAGCACCAACCCCTGAAAATAGACACAAGTCAAAGGTCTAATGCTGTGGGTATTTGATTACCCATTTTCGTTTTGTCTAAAAGTAGAAACAAAGTAAGTGTGAAATATAACCATTTACTTCATATATGCACCTTTAACACTTTTGCAAACAGAGTAGATCCAGATCAGATTGCTCCTCCTGTAGGAACAGCCTGGCCAAAGTCTGCTCTGTTTTCCTGCGGAATATTAAAGATCTGATTCTACAATTTCCGTCAAGTCCAAACATTCATATGTCATTATAAAACAAAATAGTTACAGTAAAACCTCTCTATAACAGCCACTAAATTATATCAAATAGTTTGTGTTAAAGGCAGGTGGCTGTTTAAAGCAATGTGAAAGATAAACAGAACGCTCCTATAGGAGCGTTCTGTTATACTTTCACCTTGCTTTAAGCAGCCACCTGTCCCTAAATACCGACTAATTAACACCATTTAGTGGCCGGTATAGAGAGGCTGTACTGTAAGATGCACGATGCCATTATTCCATGGTCCTACAGGAGCCCTCTTATAAGGGTCTTCACTGTTTATCATGTTACACTTTTCTTTAAAAACTAATACCAAATTATTTACAGTAACCCTTTCCCTGTTCTATGCTTACTCCAAATACCAATACCTACTGAATATTCATGGACTAAATAGTTATTATAGAATGAAATACATATATGTAAGTAAGGTGGAACGTTGTGGTAATTTTGGAAATCAAAGGAACAGATCTATCCAATTTCATTAGCAAACAGAGCAGACCCTGATCAGACGGCTCCTATATGAGCTGTCTGATCTAGGTCGACTCTGTTTGCAAATGCGTGAAAAGGCGTTTATAGATATGAGGAAATATTTAAACCTGATCTCTTCAAATTTTGGAACGGTCCATTTGAAAATTCAGCTTTAAAATTGTTAACCTTTTCCCTGTTTAAATGTTCATGTATGAAATAATGAACATTCATTAGCTGATTTTTGATAATGTCACATGTTAACAGAGTGTGTTGGTTTTAGTAGAATCTATGGGGTCATCTATATTAATCAAACAGAACAGACTCTGATCAACGGCTCCTATAGGAGCCGTCTGATCTGGGTATTCCCCTTTCCATCATATGAACGCATTTTCATGCATTTGCAAACATAGTAGACCCAGATTAGACAGTTCCTATAGAAGCCATCTGAACAGGGTATGATCTGTATCCCATTGGATTTTGATATATATGTTTCTTTAGTTTCTAAAATGGCTACAATGTTCTAACTTCTATATTTCATTAAAACTACCTTGCCCATGAATATTCACTGGGTATTGACATTTTGAATATAAAACAGGGAAAGGGCTACTCTGTTTAGAATCCATGTAGAATGCAGAATAAAAGAATGTAGAATGCCGATCGATATAGAATGTAAATAAATGTAGAATGTACATGAATGAATAATGTAAATGAAGAATGTAAATGAATGAATGATGTGAATGAAGAATGTAAATGAAAGAAGAATGTAAATGGATGCATGCACGTATCCAGGTGCCCCCACCACACCCACACACCCACACAGAGCTGGCTGCCAAGATACCATTTTTATTCATGGACGCGTTTTAGTTTTGAGCTAAATCTACTGTTTCAAATTTTATCAAGGCAATTCTTTTAGTGACCTATATTTTCATCCCTGTTGGAGATTATCTGTTAGTTCTCTACATAGACAGGCCACATTTAGTATGATGTCATGCTGTGATCTACGCTTGGCCTATTTTGATATAGACCAATCAGGGGAATCCCCTGCGGAGAACGCCCGAATTACGTAATCACGAGTTGGTTCCGGTTTGCGCTATACTGGAGTTTAGCAAATAAATTGTTCAGGAACCATTCGTGTTTAAATGCAAATTGCTACGTTGTCCACAAATACCACATATGGTACGTATATTACGCAAGCTAGCAGACATAATTCGCAAAATTAAGACGAGGGGAGTGACGTATCAATAGCTACAAAACGCAGTATGCAGTATGGGAGTAAAATGGCGGTCATCGTGGTCAGTCACGTATAATTGAGTGGCGAGGTTTTCAGGATTTTTAGTGATATTAAAGCAAGGAATGCTATTATCTAGATCTGTATAGCTTAAACAAATGGACTGTTGACTGCTAGAGTATGCTTCAAGTGCAATAGGGCTGGTACTTATTGATAAAAAAGGTTCGCAAAGTTATTGAGTGGTGCGACGACACAGGTCATTGTGTACTTGTACACGTGGCACGGGCACGAGCGCCATTGTCTAGTAGTTTGGACATGACTGTGTAAATTCTGAAGGGTGGTGAAACTGTGTGCAAATCTAAGTGTTGAGAATTGTGTTGAGTTTTAGCGGACATTTGGATTTAGGACACGGGTGAGTCTATGTTTGTGTCTTGTGTGGCAAATTTGAACCTGGTATAGTTCGCCATGGAGAGTCCGAACAACGGTAATATAGACAGTGATGTGGGTTCCGCTTTTTCAGACGTTTCGGGAGCCACTGAAGGCGACTCTAACACGGTCGCTTCCTCCCAGACACGGCAACGCAGGAGAAACGTCAGCAAAAGGAAAGCGTCGCCTAGTACGTTAAGCACACCACTTCTTAAGAAAAGGGTGACCGGAAAGGTCACGGAGTCGAAACAGGCGTCCGTCCCATTTAGTGACACGTTTACTGATAGAAAGTTCTTCATGGGGTTTTGCCAGTATTGAAAGAACTTTTGACCCCAGTCATCACTCAGACGGTGGAGTTGGCATCCAGGGCAAGCGAAAAGGCACTGACGGAGCTAGCCGAGTCAAATAAAAGTCTCCAAGAACTCTTCAAGTGCCAAATAGATAGGACAGATAGTCAGCAGAAAGTTATTGATAAGCAGGCGGCTGAGCTAATGGAAAAGGAGACCAGGATCTCCGAGCTCGAGGCAAAAGTCGCTGACTTATCATTGAAATCAGAGAACACGAATGTTGAACTAAACGATCTCCAGCAGTATGGTAGGAGAAATGCTATTCGGCTCAGCAACATGGGTATCGATTGTAGTGGAACCGGGGAAAACATGACGTCGCAGGTGGTGGCGTTTATCAACAAACGCTTGCTACCTGAAACTCCGATCACTGTGGATAAGGTCGAACGCTGTCATCCTGTTGGTAAAACAGAACCCCGGCAGATTTTGGTAAAATTCGGTAGCTACAAAACCAAAAGTTTGGTGTTTAGTGCTAAATCGAAGTTGAAAAACAACCCGGCCGGGATTTTCATGTCAGAGGACCTTTCGAAACTGAACTATAGAATTATGAGGAGAGCGTTACAACTTAGAAATTCGTCGAAGATCGATAGTTTCTGGACAAAAAATGGTACTGTTATTATCAAAAAGACAGATGGGACAATCTATCAAGAAACTGGGCGACTTAGACGGCCCGGATTACGAGTGAACTGTAAACCCGGAGATATCCGATCTGTCACTTTCAAATTCTCCCAACTGTGTTTTTGTTTACTTGCGATACACGTGTTTCCCAAGTGCTGGTTTCTAATTGGCTAATTCAGACGCAACGTGTTTTGTTAATATGCGTCTGCATGATCACGGACATTTACAGCTGTGTTCCGGTTGTGGTCGCCTCGTTGAAGACATAGGCACTCGATGACAGGAACGAATTAAATCGATGAAATCGATATAAATGAATAAAAAACACTTTGCTTTGTCCAAATCTTACGATAGATTGTCCAAAAACTCAGTTTTTATACAAGCCTGAATTCCCGTGTCATGGTGTATATAAAAAGACAAGGTTCCCCTCTCGCCATTTTTTTAAACAACGGAAGTGCTTGATATTTGACACTGACCCGGCTAGAGCGCGGTTTTGTACGTCCACTTCGGGAACCAGCGTATTGTTATTATCCGGATTCAATAGCGCCAAATTCAACCGTCAAGAGATGTGCAATAAGTTCTTTCGTATGTCGCCCATCTTCTAGACCAGCAAATTTATGAAGAGTCATTGACTTAAGCTCTTGAAATTGCAGACACGCAACACCTGTGTAGCATGTTAAACTAATGTTATTTTCATTTCTTAAGCTTTTCACAATTTTCCTGATGGTAAATGACTTGTCTGTACCACCCTGTCCGAGAATACACACACTGTGTCCCTTTTTCACTAGATTAAAGCACAGATCTTGCTGCTGATTAAACATTTTGTTTTGTTTACATAATTTTCGAGAAAATGACATATCCCGCGAAATACAGCTTTGGTACTGGTTCCCGAAGAGGACGTACAAGACCGCGCGCTAGCCGGGTCAGTGTAAAATATCGGCACTTCCGTTGTTTAAAAAAAATGGCGAGAGGGGAACCTTGTCTTTTTATATACACCATGGCACGGGAATTCAGGCTTGTATAAAAACTGAGTTATTGGACAATCTATCGTAAGATTTGGACAAAGCAAAGTGTTTTTTATTCATTTATATCGACTTCATCGATTTAATTCGTTCCTGTCATCGAGTGCCCATGGTTGAAGACTGGGGCATATATCGCAACTTGGAATGTTTATTGAACTCTCCATCGATGAGGATTGGGAAAATTCACGGTATTACAATGCGTACCGCCTCGTTGATCAGTATAAATTTTCATCCGTTATTATATTTTCTGTCGATAATTGTTATTGTTTGTCCTCCATGCAAGCGCTTTGCGACTACGATGAATAACCCTTTGCTCCATAGAATGATCGCCTTTTAATGCAAGCATAGTAGACCCGAATTAGAGGGTTCTTGTATGAAAATTCAGATCAGGATCTGCTATGACTGCTTTAGTAATATGACTGGCTTCATATTTAGATGACGTTGCTGATGGTGATAACGAACATATTGAACCGATAGGCCATATTTAACAAGATGCTTAATAGTGTATCCATACGGTATATATGTGTGTAAATTGGTGTTGATCTTGTAGTAACAGGACGTCATCTAATCCATATTCTAATCCATATTCTTGATTCCGTTTTCATTCACGTGAATATTCATGGAGTAATGGATCAGAGTCATAATGTGACTTTATGCTGTATAAATTGCCCTCAATCTAGTGCCATGTATTACAATTAGTAACTATTTATGTATAATGAATAAGTTCTGACAGAGGCCAATTACAAACTCTGTAGATTCGGAGCAAACTGACCCAGCTGGATCAGCTTGTTTGGAGACTATAAGCTTTACATTCACATCTACTAAGTACCTTAATACCACTTTTCTTATTTAGTACTCTATGTTTCAGCGAACTATACTTGTGAATGCACGAATAATATTGAGTATTTCCTTCTTCTTTGTTTTGCTTTTAATATTTTCAGTCAGTTTTTTTGTGCCATGCAATAAAAGTGACTTAGCCCTTTCCCTCATTTAAACGTGTTTTCACGCATCTGCAAGCAGAGTAGACCCAGATCAGATGGATCCTAGAGGAGCTGTCTGTTCAGGGTCTGCTCTGTTTGCTAATGGAATTTGATAGATATGTTTATATACTTCCTGAATATTCTGCAATTTTCCGCCTTCCATTTTTCATTATAACTATTTTGTCCATGAGTATTCAGTAGGTACTGAACTTTGTGATACACATAGAACTGGGAAAGGGTTAATAGCATTGAGCTGCATGGATATATAAATTTCTGTATACAATCACTGATCATGCAGTAGATTCTTAAAGAGATAGCTGGAACAAGTGTTTTCAAAACTGGTTCGTCTCTGTTTGCAGATCTTGAACAATATTGCAATGTCAAATCATTGGTTTTTGTACCTTTGTTGAAAAGTTTAGATACTTTATATTCTTTAAACAAACAGACAAGACACCATAGAGACAACTCCAATAGGGAATGCCTTATTTAGTTATCTCTGTTTGCACATTCAACAACATGCAGTTTAAGCTGATATTAACCACTTATTCAAACTTTTCTGAGTTTAATGATTATCATTGTAGTTTTTCTTCTTTTTAATTTCGGTTAGCAACCCATCCAGATTGATCCAGGCCAAGTTTTAGATAAAGATGTGTGGTTATCTGTTTGAAGACATGCATAGGGTATTAATACGTTAGCCAAAACACTGCTGTGTACTCTTAACTTTAAATTAAATGAACAGGCGATACCAAACTCCTGTTCAAACCGTTTGGACTCGCATCTGGTGGTTTTATTTTACAAAACTACTGGTGTGACTAAAAGCTGTTTGCCAAAACAAAATAGTTACAATGAAATAAGCCAATTCTAGGTGCCACATGCAACAAATCATATTATATCTAAGGTGAAACATGGATTAGGTACCAGCAGAGTTTTGATAAAACATTTTGTCCAATACTGAATATACTACAATGCTTATACCAATCAAGCTCCGTGCAACAAGGCCCTGCTGTAAAATCATTTTAAACTTGCATATAATCTGACCTGGTAAAATATAGGAACTGGCATGAACGCATTGCATGAAGCTTATTAGAGTTTTTTGCCATGCTATCCTGCTGCTCCAAATTGATACTTATTGTGGAATTATGTTTTCCTAATCGACGAATTGTTTGTATAAGGATGAAATTATGTAGGTTGTTTGTCTGATCTTTGTATTATTTCTTGGGTTGATTTTGTTTTTGCCCCAGTTTGTTTTCCTCTGACTTTACTTTATTTTTTCACCTTTATTATGTGAAATGTACATATGGTTGTATTTTGGAATCTACACTGCTGTCTAGATAGGATGCAGTAACAAGTATGCCTAAGGTGGTATTAGATTTCACAGCAAACATGTTTTCAGAAAGAAAAACGTGTATGCCTTCATTATATTTTAATAGCTGTGCTATGAAATACTGAAGCAGTTATACCCAGCTTAACCGTTTGCTCCTTACATATCTTACATGGACTTACTTGTCGGAGAGGACTGAGACAAAATAGCTCCTAGTAGAGCTGTTGGACCTGGGTCTACCCTGCTTGCTCGGGCTGATTATTGGATATTAACCCTTTCCTCAAAAGGTAAATTTTTCTGTGCCTTTGCAAGCAGGGAAGACCCAGACCAGACGACTCCTACAGGAGCTGGCTGATCAGGGTCTGCCGATTGTCTGCCAATGATATAACATAGATATGAGTTTATAGTCTCTACCATTGTCCAAATATCATGTGTTCAGTTGACATATTATAATTTATACTGATTGTTATTCATGATACCAATATTTCTAGCATGACTCAATATTTCTAGTATGACTATTCAATGTTTTCATGGAGCAAATGGTTAAGTACATGTACTTGTAAGTACTCAATTTGATGGAAAGTTATTATTCATGGAGCAAATTTAAGGTTAAGATTACTATACGCTGAAGTTGTTTTTAGTTTGATACTACATGTAATATGACTTTTCGGACTCTAGTCCATATGGTGTCTCTTTTCTTGCTATATCTTTTGCTTATTTATCTTTCATCTATCCTTTTCCTCTTTCTGTCCTTTTGTCTCAGGTGTTTCAGGCTGTTGGCTGTGCCATGTTGTGGTTTCAGTGGCTGACCATCAAGCTGGCGTTAAGCTGTATCCTTATGGGTAACGACTTGACTTCTTGGAGGGCGGCCATTGGAACCCATAATGGCAGAGGGTACAATTACAGAAAAAGGGCCCAGTTCAAGGTAAATCTATTCACAACTATATTTGATCTTAGTGTTAAGGTACTACTGGGCTTTTCCATGAAAAATTACTTTTGTGATAATTTTATTCCAAACAAGACCATGTCTCTTCAAATTTTAACTGAAAAACGGATATGCCCCGGGGCGGGGCAATTTTTGGTCCAGGGGTCATACTTTGATCAATCTTTGTAGAGGACCATTAGATGATGCTTCATACCAAGTATCAAAGGTCTAGGCCTTGCGGTTTCGGTGGAGAATATATTTACAGATTTTCCTATGAAAAACTGGATAAGCCCCGGGGCGGGGCCATTTTTGGTCAGGGGGTCATGATTTGAACAATCTTTGTACAGGAACATTAGATGATGCTACATACCAAATATCAAAGCTCTAGGCTTTGTGGTTTCAGAGAAGAAGATGGTTAACTAAATTGTTGACGACGCACGACGCACATATACATGACGCACGACGCCGGACGCCGGAGACCCCCTCACAATACCTCACCTGGCACGTTGTTCCAGGTGAGCTAAACACGGATCACTGCTCATTACATGTTTTTTGTCTGACTTACCACTGAACTTAATATAGCTTGGTCTCGGATACTGGAAAAGAAGCCGAAGTGGATCGATGTCATTTATCTGCATCTCATAAATACACCCCTGGAACGGACGGCTTGTCGCATTGTTTCCAACGTACAGATGCTTGGGATTGTTGAGAACAAGGTTAGTCGTATGCATGGCTGCTACCCGGATCGGTTCTTCCTTGTCGACCTGTGTAAACATGAATAGTGTTGTTTGTCCCATGATATTATTTGCATCTAACTTTACTTTTTTCTTATATTATTTAACCCTTTGCACGCTAGCGGCGAAACTGTGATTACCTATGCAAACAGTTTGGATCCAGATGAGATACCGCATAATGCGGCGTCTCATCAGGATCCAAACTGTTTGTCATATTGACCATATTTTTGTAAAGAAATGAGAGAAAGTTTATTTTAAGAATTGAAGCAGACGACAAATGTTGCAGACGAAAAATTACTTAGTGTGCAAAGAGTTAAGCACACTAACTTCGATATCTCCAACTCGGGTAACTCGATGTTCCGGGTAACTCGATGTTCCGGGTAACTCGAAGTAAAAGTTCAGTCCTTCCAAAATTTACAATACCGTAATGTTCTGAAATGCATCACTACGTATATCTAGAAACACATGTGACAGCTGGATGAAGGCCAAAAGAAAACATTTGCAAATAGAGTAGACCTAAATCAGACACTTCCTGTTGGAGTCGTTTGATCTTGTACTGTTCTTTTGGCTGATTGGTTGATACAAATATAAAATGTTTTGCCAAGGAGAGAGTCCCTCCTTCATTAAAAGTTTGCTATTACAAATATGGTGCTTATTAATATTCATAACTCATTTATTCGTACATGAATATAAAGGTAAAGGGTTGATGACATTTTCCATAATTCGTTAACCCTTTACTCAATAGACGCCGTTTGACACATTTGCAGACAGAGTAGACTCAGATCAGGCCAGTTCCCGTAGGCCCCATCTGATCATAGTATTTCTGTTTGCTTATAGATTATCTTAAATCTTTCAGTATAATACGTTCACTTGCAATAAAACTAATTAATAAACCCTTTGCCTGTTGAGCGCGACCAGACATACGATTAGATCGAGATTAGAAACTGAGTATCTCAGCATGTCATTAGGATCCAAGCTATTTGACACTTTGTCAATAGTTCCTAAAATAATCTATTATTAGTAATTAATATTAACCCTTTCGCTGCCAATGCCGGATCTGTGATCACCTATGCAAACAGTTTGGATCCAGATGAGACGCCGAATAACTCGGCGTTTCATCAGGATCAAAATTGTTTGTTACTGTTACTATGTTTTTGAAACAAAAATTTAGAAAATAAAAAAATGAAAATTTGTAGCAGACGACAAAGTTAGCAGACGACAGAATTTGGCAGCGAAAGGGTTAATGATGTTATTATTTATTTCATTATTTATGAACAGATAAAGGGTTTAACAAGAGCATCAAAACAAATGCCAACACCTGTTTTCGCAAAAAACACAGCTTTAAAGGACCAGAACTCTCTTTATCACTCTCTCGCTCATTCTTTCTATCTCTTTTTCTCACTCTCTATATATACTTGTGAGTACTGATAGACTTTACAACACACAGCTAGCATTATCAAGGGCTAAATATTTGTAACATATCAAAGCTATAACATATTCTTCGAACAATTACGAGGGTTGAGTAGCTCTATACAATAATCAAATATCTTTCAACAAGAAACAAACATATAGAGAATAATAGGTTAGTGCCGTAGATGGGACGCTTTATCCGACGAGGGGAGAAAACGTTGAGGCGAGGCTTGCCGAGCCTCAACTGTTTTCTCTCCGAGTCGGATAAAGGCGTCCCATCTACGGCACTAACCTATTATTCGATTTATCCAGTCAATATAGTTAAATGTCTTTTTTATAGACTCATAACACTCTTGAAATAATTTACATTGAAAATGCAGTTTTTCGATCAACGGATCCCTCCCTTTTCACTTCCATTTAGACGTAAATAGATCTAATGAGCTACCGCAGAGGAATATAGTTTCGATACTTGTATTACTAGAAGGGAAACGTGGTTGAATTTGAAAAATAAAATGATTTGAATCGAGGGTCGATAAGTTATTTCAAACAGACATGATCTATATTCTTCGGTCAAATTCGAGTTACGTAGTCTCAGTTTCTATTTTTAGATTCTACCTAACGTCACTCAGAAATCGATGGAACTGAACAGGCTATATTTAGGTTTATGACTATCACCGCCACTGTAAGAGTTTATCAATCAAATAATCATGAGAGTGAAAAGAAAACATTTACTATTTATCTGTCAATCTTTGCTTCCAGGTTTGATTTTATCAAAAACGGGTTTCGCCAGCGGTGGATTAAATTAATAAAAGTGATAAATCAACATCATTTTGTATGTGGCCTCAGTGGCGTAATCGGTAAGGGCGACGTCTCTAGAGAGATTAGAATTAGTTTTTGTAGGATCAGGCGCGGGTTCGAATCCAGCTGTAGCCAATTATTTTTTTATTCTCATTTGAATAATTCTTCTGGTGACCAAATAGATCTGTTAGATCTATTCCATCAACATATTTATGAATATTTACAGAAAACTAAAATAGTTCCATGGTTATAGAATCATTACGCCTATCTACTAACCTAATAAACCTTCCACTACCGGAAGTAACCTAATAAACCTAAGTTTATTTGCACCCCCTTTATTATGTCACTAGAGAAGCCTGGTGACTGGATAAAACTTGTTCTCTTTAAACTGCTTTCCAATTACTTTATCTACTATATGAAAGAGTTTTGCTGAAAATTATAGATATACATGTATTCAGTTATCTGTCAACATTTCAAGCAATCATATATCTCTATATCTTGAGTTATCTTCACATGATTTTTAAATTTTGAGTTTCACGTTTTATCAATAAAGTTTTATCAGCATGACAGATTTAATTTTGCTGAATAAGTCGGAATGAAAACAATGCTGACCCTGAATTGTCGGATCTGAAGCTACTGTTTTCAAATGCCAGTTAACTGATTCCCTCCTGGACTATTTTTAGACCCAACCTCTGTGAATAAATCTACCGAAAATGAGCATTTATTAAAGAAAGGGAAAAATGTGTAGTTTTGAAACCATTGTGATAAATAGAGCATTTGGTTCATTAATTTATCACATTGGTTTCAAAATATGACTTTTACAGAGGCGTCAAAAGCCGTACGTAGGAGGGATTGTGTTAATTGATTCCATCTTTCAAAAGGTTTAAAACTGAACAAATAGTAGAACAGATATGACAATATGTGTATTCAATGTACATAACCAGATCTTCTTTATCCCTTTACTCCATGAATATTCATGAAAGAAATAATGACTCTATGGGTATTAATAAGATTAATTGTTATTACAGCATATGAACACAGGAGGTTTAGGCCATGGTAGAAACTAGAATCATATCTACAGTAAGACCTCTCTTTAACGACCACTAAATTATACCAAGTATTTTTTGTTAAAGGCAGGTCGATGCTTAAAGCAAGGTGAAAGTAAAACAGAACGCTTCTATAGGAGCGTTTTGTTATACTTTCACTTTGCTTTAAGCAGCAACCTGCCCAAAATACCAACTAATTTACATTATTTAGTGGTCGTTATAGAGAGGTTTTACTGTATATTATGTCTAGGCGAGCAGAATTTAAGGATCCTACAGGTATCTTCTCTACGTAGACAGGTTTATGGAGTGAATGATAACAGCAAGTTATAGTAAAGTAACGTACCTTCAGAGTTATCTCTTGTGCATTTTGATCTATCCGTACAACCACCTGATGTGGCTTACTGTCTGACCATAAGACCAGTGGGTCTGAATTGATCTCGTACCTTTCAAAGCTGCCTTTAATGATGAATCTCACTCCGCCTGTAAAGTGGGAAATAAGAGTATGTACCTTTTGTGACAGCTCAACCCCATTCCTCATACATATTCAAGAAAGAAATGCTGATATCACGAATACAGTAAAACCTCTCTATAACGGCCACTAAATTAAATCAAATATTTTGTGTTAAAGGCAGGTGGCTGCTTAAAGCAAGGTGAAAGTAAAACAGAACGCTCCTATAGGAGCGTTCTGTTTTACTTTCACTTTGCTTTAAGCAGCCACCTGCCCTAGATACCAACTAATTAACACAATTTATTGGCCGTTATAGAGAGGTTTTACTGTATTTATTGGTTGACTGTTTATAATTGTATGTGAAAAGATTATGTTTGGTCTTGGTAGAAACCGTAGGATCAGCTCGATATAATTCAATAAGCAAACAGATCAGACGTTGACAAAACCCTCCCTTGGACCTGTCTGATACGGGTCTACTTTGTAAAGCCTTAAAAAGGTGTACATGTCTATAACAAACAAAAGCCGCCGACAGAAACTGTGTCGACACAGACATCCAGTTGACAATCATCAGCATCTTCAGAAAGTTCATTTTCCCCTGAAAAGTGTACATTTGAGAAGTAACCTCTGACACATCGTTTGCTCTAGATTTCACTGATTGCAATATTAACCCTTTCAGCTAGGGAATTGAGTCACTACTGTCCTTTGTAAACAGTATATACCCAGATAAGAGGACTCCTAGAGGAACACTGTCAAGGTCTGCACTGTTTGTCGTGATTACACTGTTCTTTAAAACCCTTTGCATATATGCTGTAAGCACGACCTCTTTGGATTTTGACAATTTAGCGTTGAAAGTGTTAAGAAAAAAAAAATACGTATCGTCTCAAACGTACCGACATTGCTTGTATTATATCAAACTGACATAAACCTACTGTACATGTAGCTGGTATCTGTATGCACCATGTGCAGCATTTAAATCACTCTAGTTAGTTTTGATATGTACTTAGTATGTACTTATGTTAGCATTTACCTAACGTAATTAACATTTGTCACAGTAATTTTACCCACCGGAGTACATATATATTATTTTTTTATCTGGCATTTTTACCTATCGTAAATGGTAAGTTTTACCACAGCAGTTGGTATTTAACCCATCGAAGTAACTAATTGGCATATTTACCAATTATAACTGTTAATTGGCATTTTACTGACCGTAATTATTCATTTCAAGTGACATATATCTGGGTCCGTCTTCATGCACTTGTAACAGAATGCC
Organism: Azorinus chamasolen; assembly: GCA_963576725.1. Lineage (NCBI taxonomy): Eukaryota > Metazoa > Mollusca > Bivalvia > Cardiida > Solecurtidae > Azorinus > Azorinus chamasolen. Next base: position 49,181,002 of record OY755249.1, read on the forward strand.
TTGGTTCATTTTTATGATGAAACCAACTTTGAAATACGTCAAGTTCGTGAGCGGTAAACCATCTGTCTGGTTTACTGGATAGTAGACCATTCCATGCCTCAAGTTCAATCCAATCTCTGTTTAAACAAATAATGGAAATAAATGATTTATAAGTGATCTTCGTCATTCAAGTGGCATATAAGGTACAGTAAGGTTCCAGAAACATGTACATGCATTTATGTATAATGTCTTTGCTTATATGATCTCTCAAAGGACACGTGGCAGCTTAATACAGGACAAAAGTTATGCAGAAAGCTCTTATGATCTTGATCATCCTGTATCATGTTTGCGCTACATTAAGTAACGTAGCACCCTTCATGTAGTTCGTTGGTCACATGACTGCTACCATTGTTTAAGTTAAATTAAAACTGGTGGACACGACAATACATGGGTAATTGGGACTACAACAGCACGTTTTATACAAGGTTAATCAATGATAGACTATTCTACTCTAAAAATTCAGTATTGAAAGGGTTCATACAGAAAGCTCTTCTAGTAGCTTTCTGAGTGACTTTAATTCTGCATTAAGCAACCACCTGCTTGAAAGTATCTAAAATATTCTGTACTAGAATTCCGGTTTAGAGGTGGATTACTGTATAAACAAATGAACAAACAAGTATGTTTTCAAAGAAAAGTTATGTTAATATTCAAAGAGAATTTTAGAAGTCATTCTTGTTTAAAATTACCAACCGGGCAGAGACACGTCTACGCTGTTTGCCAAGGCGGGGACTGGCATTTATTTGAGCATGAGGGAAAGGGTTAAAACAGGATGAAAGTTATACGGAAGGCTAGTATAGGACCTTTTTGCATTAATTTTCAACCTACATAGGTAAACCTTTATAAGGGTATTTATGGCTATGACCAACACTGTTGTATCATATACAGGCCCAAGTCCATAAGAAAACAGGACAAACACGTGAAAAACGTTCATATGAGAAAAATGGTTAACCCTTTCGCTGCCAAACACTGTCGTCTGCTAACTTTGTCGTCTGCTACAAATTTTCATTCTTTTGATTTTCTTCATTTTTGTTTCAAAAACATAGTAACAGTAACAAACAGTATGGATCCTGATGAGACACCGAGTTACTCGGTGTCTCATCTGGATCCAAACTGTTTGCATAGGTAATCACAGTTCTGGCATTGGCAGCGAAAGGGTTAAATGGTTGCTATCTAATATATATTGGTGCAAATGAGTGTTTATTTAATGTCAAATAATTTATTCTGTGAAATTCACTAACGGTATGCTTCGCACTATGTATACAATAGCATCCGCCCTAAACAGCCATTTATTAAACATATGAGTCATAAAAAGCAGGCGATTGCTTATTGCAGGACCGAAGCAATGCAGAAAGCTCCTATATGAGCTTTCTGCATTATGTTTTAACTGCATTAAGCTATGTTTTAACTGCATTACCTGCATTAAGCCACCGGCCTTACAGACCAATAATTAGACCCCTTTTTGGTGGCCGCTTAAGGCAGTCTCTACTGCACATCATGCAATAGTTCAACAGAGCAACAGATAAATGTGCGTACTCAGATACTAAAATTGTCATTTCTCCACCAAACCCTGTGTTGTCATCAGTCTTTATACATTGTAAGTGTCTCGATGCGTACCAAATTCTATCTTGTGATCACTCTTTAGAATCGTCTCGAAGAGTAGCAAACTCTATGCTGTGATCGTTTTTTGGAATCGTCTCTTCGAGACTATTGTAAAGATTGGTCACAACATAGGGGTTGGTTGAGAAATGAAGGAGTTATTCTTGAAAATGCTTTCGGGGGATCACCACCCTTCAGAATTTATAATCTTCACAACAGCAGGTGTTAAGTGCTTGTGTGGCGGCCGTAAAACGTCGCCCCGTACTTCATTCTCAGTGTTGTTATACCTTCTGATCCTTCGAGATCATGAATTTCAGTACTTCTTGTTCTGAAAATTGAATACCGCTTAAGCCGGTGCTAGGGGGCGTGAGCAGTGTTGCACTTTCAATTACTGCTCATGAACAGACTCAATAAAACGGAGTCTGCAATTTTCTCTTTTTGTGTTGCAATTTTGCTTTCGGGGGATCACCACCCTTCAGAATTTTTAATTTACGCATCTTAACTGGACCTTTACTTCAATATTGGTAATATGTCTGATTTAGCTTTTTAAGTTGGTCAAAAGGATAACATTACTTTTTGGTATGTCCTCTTGTATTCCATCTGTTGGTGGTGCTCCTGCGTATACCCCTGAAATAAATGGAGCAACAGTTTTAACTGTCAAGCGTAGACGGAGTGTACTGTATAGTACAGTCTAGCTAAGGCGACAACATATAATAAACCCTTCTAATCGGAATTCTAGTCAAACAAGAGTTTAGATACTTTCGTACAGCTGCTTAATGCAGATACATAAACCTTCAATAGGAGCTTGCTGCATTACATTTACCCTGCATTAAACAACCACCTGCATGAAAGTATCTAAAATAATTTTACTTGTATTTTGACTGCTTAATGCAGAGTGGAAGTCATGCAGAAAGTTCCTAGAGGAGATTTCTGCATGACTTTACCCTGCATCAAGCTGCCATCTGTCTTCAAGACCGATATTTTTACCAAAAATGTTCGGTTAAGAGAGTTTTTACTATAATTGTTGAATATAGGAGCATGCATAACCAGGTGGTTGCTTAACGCAGGGCAAAGGTAATGCAGCAATCTCTTATTCGAGGTGTATGTATAACGTTTGTATTAAGCTAATGCAAGTTTGTTTTTGTTTTAAAATCCAGAAAAATATTCATTTTGAGTTGTCGTATTGGCGAGATTTTACTGTACAGTGCATACTTACGCAGTAAAAAAAATGCCGTTCTGTAAAGTATTCCTAGTGGTGTTTTCTTGCATATTAATCACAGTATAAAACACGTATTCATCACGGTTTCTCAGAACAGAAATATATGTAATAGTGTAAGAGGGATTGCTCCTACATTACTCGTCGATATGTCAAAAAAAGGATAAAAATAAATAGACGTCATCAAACAGGAAATAACACAGCTACCATAACAACCCGTGACGAAAACCAGGGGCGTAGCTCGGTTGAAACAAATGTGTAGGCACGACTTGATATAGGGGGTCCGGGGACATGCTCCCCCGGAAAATTTTGAAAATCTACAACGATGGAGGCGCATTTAAGGGGGTTCTGGGAAGACTTTTATATAAAGTGTAAATGATATAAATGCTTCAAATGTCAGGGGCGTACCTAGTCCTAATTAGTGGATATGCACCAATGCTAGGAAAGGTTTAAGGCATGGACCCCATCCTCTCCCAGGAATAATTGTTTCTAGAATCGTTGAGGTACAATCGTGAAGGTATTTCGGCAAAGATACTGGATAGATCATCAATTTTAAACACATACTATCTAACGTGTATATAATGTCCAAAGTTTGTGTTAGTAACAGAAGAATATTGAGATAACAAAACATGACAGAAACCGGGGCCTTGATATTTCAATATATTTAGCTCAAATATGCGTATATATACACAAACATTAAAACAGTAATTCCACTATCCAAAGGCCGACAAGGGTTTAATTACAACTAATCTAACATCAACAAAACAGACGTATTAGACGGGAAAGTAATTGAATGGAAGAGAATCAATACATGTTATGATGCATACATTAGGATCTTAATTAAATGCATGTCTTTGCTCTAGCTCAAATTTGTAGATCTTAAATGGTGCAAAGTATAACGACGACTTTAAATAAGGGCATGTGCATTGCGCAAACGACTGGTATATAGAAAATGGCTATCAAGGTATCACCAGTATTGACATGGTTATATATCAGGGCTTGAACACAAACATTTTATTTTTATCTTTAGCCTTTGTGTAATGTTTAACCTACTCAAAACTTGACCAACGTCGTATTTAAAACGTACGTCAAGGTGTCTTTCTACAACCATTTAATTCGAATGCTAATCACTGAAAATGCCGAAAGAGCTACCCATGTTGCATATCATTTATTTCAACTGCTTTAGCTAAAAAAGGCACTCAATGTGAACTATTTTGATAGTGTTTTATATATCCGTTGGCATGCATTGTCCGTCATAAACAATAAACTTAAACGGCACTACTTCTAAAATACCTGGGCCAACAGTGACAAACGTTCATAGAATCAGTCATTGTGAGGAATCTTTCATTTTTTGTTCAAAACATAGAAATGTGTGCAGAACTCCTTTTGCCCTGACAACCAGCAGAAAAACTGTTCGCTTGGCCGATTTCCAGGTGCGCCCCTGAATGTGAGAGAATTTACATTTTGGGACGGAAAGATGTTGGGTAATTTTGTCAGATTTTTTTTAGATTTATAGATTTTCATATTCCGACGTGAGTGTTTCTACTCAAACTGGTAACACAACACTCTGATGCACATTATAAAGTATGTGTTGCACATAACGTGCAAGCCTAGCTGATCATATACTATGCCGAAGGCATGGCAGAAGATCTGGTTTGATTTTTGAATGTTTAATAGTTAGAGCTCCTGCAACACAGCCTTGTCTCATATAGAATTAATGTAAAGATATATAGATCTGTGAATTTAAATAAATTCTGTGTCAGTTGCATAACCCGTGGAACCAGCAAGCTGCAAACTGCGTACAACCGGCGGAACGAGGATTGATCGCAGTTTGCTGGTCAGCTGAAATGTAAGTCTTTGTCTACCATGTTGCTAGTCTACTAGCCTGTGAGCTGCTGCCTCTTTAGGTAAAAGTGATCTGCTCTTAAAACCGATCATCAGAAAATGAAAGCGTGTATTCTAAATTATTGCCGGCAGTATTTTACTTGTTACGCATTTAATAATAATAATAATAATAACAATGTCACGAGGTGCAGTTTCCCTGTATCAACACTTGCACAGCCTTGGTGTGCATGCAGGCTTATACGGCGATGTGATAGAGTGCTTGACTAGGAATATCGAGGTCTCTAGTTCGATTCCCACACCCGTTGGATATATTTTCTCTCGGAGAAACCCCGGTTACATTTGGCGCCAAACGTGGGACCGAGACCGTTTGTGCTCCGGAGACATTGCAAATTGCTCTCCGTATCCATAGAAATTCGAGAAGAATTTCAACTTGGTGGGGGAATATGTCACGGGATGTAGTTTACCTGTACCAACACTTGTATAACTATATTAAACTCAAAATTTAAAGCATCGAGTATGAGTATTACTAGTTTATCTCATTATTGTTTTCATTTCTATTTTAGATATATATAAACATATCTATTTGGCACTTTCTTAATCTATTTATCCATTGTATTCTTTATTCCAAACAATACATGTAAAAGCTGAAGCCTTTTTTCGTGCTTATCTCACATTGTGCAATCAATATTTTTTTTATATACAGAACGGCCTTCTTACCTGATTGGAAATTGATAAAAAAAAAGGAAAAAAAAGGCACGAGTCCCGTGCCTCATTAAGGATGCAAAAGTTTGTATTTTCATCTGTAATGCTGAAGTTCGAAATTCCAATATCAGGGTACGGGGGACCGCGATCGCCCATGCTTACGTGTTTTAAATATAGATATGTAGATCTAAACGCGCCTAGAAAACTTGTCAGAACCGGGATACAATAGATTTAGGAGGCGACATTGTGTAATTCGCTGATAATTTCTTTGGCCCACTGATTATGACTGAAACGGACTGGTAGCCTAGGCTATACATCTATAACCTGAAATAGAAGATCTAGAAACATTTACGAGTTTTTATAAATATTTCTGAAATATAATTTATCTTGAAGTTCAAAACTTGATCTTGTCATCGATCCGATATATGGGGTTTACTCCTAACCCCACTTAGTCGTCATTTTTATTGCATTTTCGGCATTTTTAGCCTTTTTATTTTTCGACTTCTGAAAATAAAGTGTAGGCCCGTGCCTTTGTGCCTAATAGGAAGCTACGCCACTGAAAACCTTAATAAGATACAATACATTTACCATTTAATGTAATAAAATAGGACCATCGGTTGAAAGCAGATGAACTTCACGTTTAAAAGATGAAATCTAACATCTGTTCATGGATGTTTGGTTATTGTATAGGTCACATAGCGCCGATAATCAAGTAAGTTGGGAATGAAAACAATAAAATGCCCTTCATCTCTACACGCTGCATCGAAGTACATAGGATCAAAGCCAATTTCGATCAACAATTTCTGGTCTATATTTAGTCCAAATATCAATACCTACTGAATATTCATGGAAATCTTATTATAATGAAATACAGAAGGTGAAACAATGTAGCCATATTAGAAAGTAAAGAAACAGATCTTTCAATTTCCACTAGCAACCGGAGTAGACCATGATCAAACGGCTCCAATAGGAACCGTCTTATCTGGGTTAACTCTATCTGTAAATGCGTAGAACTACGTACTTATGGAGGATAGGGTTAAGAACAAAACCATTCTCTATGTCTGGGCAAATTTGAATACGGGACAGTTTTGCTTCCCATTGAATCAAGTTTTTGTGAAACTATTGTCCGAGTGTCAAACAATTTGGATCATTTTGAGATGCCGAGTTACTCGGCGTCTTACCAGGATCAAAGGTGTTTGTAAATGTTAACCCCTCTCTTGCTGGATTTTAAAATGCATTTCTCCTTCTTTACCCATGCCCTGTTGTATAATTACATATATCTTCACTGTGTACAAGTATTTCGCTGTGCAATCACTGCTGTGGAGTGCACTGGTTGTACAATCAACTTGTAAATAGTGCAGAACCTGATGAGACAGTTCCTGCAGGAGCTGTCTCATCTGGGTCTTCACTATTTACAGGTAGGTATATTGACGTGAATAGCAAGCGAACGGTTAATGTTGTATCCATAGTTTACTGTATCAGTTTCAAATGTGTGGCTAGTTGCTTTATCGAGGACACCCAAAGCATACGCAAAAACAAAAAAAGAAGAAAAAAAGATCGAGTGTCCCATCCAAAAACTATGTTTTTGGCCAAATCAAATATCAAGATATTTTGTTGAAATTTTATAGCTGACATAGTATTACTTGACCAGATTAAACTGAGACTACGTGCATATTCTGTATATATTGGTAATAATCTATATATATATTTCCGGAGATAAACAACGTTAGAACATTATTGACTATTGACGGTAATTGTTTTCATTCTCTGTGATAGCTCAGTGGATAAAGGCGTTGTATGCGAGGAGCAAGGTAACGGGTTATAGCCTCAACCCGGGCAGATTTGAGTACATTACATTTCCTTGTTTTAAGCATTTCTTTCATGAACCACGATCGTACCACTTTTCCACATTTGCTTTTTTTTCGCCAATATAACTTGAATTTGGAAAGTGACCGTAAGCGAAAGAGAATGACGCTTTTATGTGCAATTATGTCATGTACTTGAAATAAAAAAATATATATAAGTACATGTATATATATTCATCAAAATACGTATAGGTATGTAAGGTTTGATCTGTTTCCAAATTACAACTAATCTAACATCAACAAAACAGACGTATTAGACGGGAAAGTAATTGAATGGAAGAGAATCAATACATGTTATGATGCATACATTAGGATCTTAATTAAATGCATGTCTTTGCTCTAGCTCAAATTTGTAGATCTTAAATGGTGCAAAGTATAACGACGACTTTAAATAAGGGCATGTGCATTGCGCAAACGACTGGTATATAGAAAATGGCTATCAAGGTATCACCAGTATTGACATGGTTATATATCAGGGCTTGAACACAAACATTTTATTTTTATCTTTAGCCTTTGTGTAATGTTTAACCTACTCAAAACTTGACCAACGTCGTATTTAAAACGTACGTCAAGGTGTCTTTCTACAACCATTTAATTCGAATGCTAATCACTGAAAATGCCGAAAGAGCTACCCATGTTGCATATCATTTATTTCAACTGCTTTAGCTAAAAAAGGCACTCAATGTGAACTATTTTGATAGTGTTTTATATATCCGTTGGCATGCATTGTCCGTCATAAACAATAAACTTAAACGACACTACTTCTAAAATACCTGGGCCAACAGTGACAAACGTTCATAGAATCAGTCATTGTGAGGAATCTTTCATTTTTTGTTCAAAACATAGAAATGTGTGCAGAACTCCTTTTGCCCTGACAACCAGCAGAAAAACTGTTCGCTTGGCCGATTTCCAGGTGCGCCCCTGAATGTGAGAGAATTTACATTTTGGGACGGAAAGATGTTGGGTAATTTTGTCAGATTCTTTTTAGATTTATAGATTTTCATATTCCGACGTGAGTGTTTCTACTCAAACTGGTAACACAACACTCTGATGCACATTATAAAGTATGTGTTGCACATAACGTGCAAGCCTATATCGAGGTCTCTAGTTCGATTCCCACACCCGTTGGATATATTTTCTCTCGGAGAAACCCCGGTTACATTTGGCGCCAAACGTGGGACCGAGACCGTTTGTGCTCCGGAGACATTGCAAATTGCTCTCCGTATCCATAGAAATTCGAGAAGAATTTCAACTTGGTGGGGGAATATGTCACGGGATGTAGTTTACCTGTACCAACACTTGTATAACTATATTAAACTCAAAATTTAAAGCATCGAGTATGAGTATTACTAGTTTATCTCATTATTGTTTTCATTTCTATTTTAGATATATATAAACATATCTATTTGGCACTTTCTTAATCTATTTATCCATTGTATTCTTTATTCCAAACAATACATGTAAAAGCTGAAGCCTTTTTTTCGTGCTTATCTCACATTGTGCAATCAATATTTTTTTTATATACAGAACGGCCTTCTTACCTGATTGGAAATTGATAAAAAAAAAAGAAAACAAAAGGCACGAGTCCCGTGCCTCATTAAGGATGCAAAAGTTTGTATTTTCATCTGTAATGCTGAAGTTCGAAATTCCAATATCAGGGTACGGGGGACCGCGATCGCCCATGCTTACGTGTTTTAAATATAGATATGTAGATCTAAACGCGCCTAGAAAACTTGTCAGAACCGGGATACAATAGATTTAGGAGGCGACATTGTGTAATTCGCTGATAATTTCTTTGGCCCACTGATTATGACTGAAACGGACTGGTAGCCTAGGCTATACATCTATAACCTGAAATAGAAGATCTAGAAACATTTACGAGTTTTTATAAATATTTCTGAAATATAATTTATCTTGAAGTTCAAAACTTGATCTTGTCATCGATCCGATATATGGGGTTTACTCCTAACCCCACTTAGTCGTCATTTTTATTGCATTTTCGGCATTTTTAGCCTTTTTTATTTTTCGACTTCTGAAAATAAAGTGTAGGCCCGTGCCTTTGTGCCTAATAGGAAGCTACGCCACTGAAAACCTTAATAAGATACAATACATTTACCATTTAATGTAATAAAATAGGACCATCGGTTGAAAGCAGATGAACTTCACGTTTAAAAGATGAAATCTAACATCTGTTCATGGATGTTTGGTTATTGTATAGGTCACATAGCGCCGATAATCAAGTAAGTTGGGAATGAAAACAATAAAATGCCCTTCATCTCTACACGCTGCATCGAAGTACATAGGATCAAAGCCAATTTCGATCAACAATTTCTGGTCTATATTTAGTCCAAATATCAATACCTACTGAATATTCATGGAAATCTTATTATAATGAAATACAGAAGGTGAAACAATGTAGCCATATTAGAAAGTAAAGAAACAGATCTTTCAATTTCCACTAGCAACCGGAGTAGACCATGATCAAACGGCTCCAATAGGAACCGTCTTATCTGGGTTAACTCTATCTGTAAATGCGTAGAACTACGTACTTATGGAGGATAGGGTTAAGAACAAAACCATTCTCTATGTCTGGGCAAATTTGAATACGGGACAGTTTTGCTTCCCATTGAATCAAGTTTTTGTGAAACTATTGTCCGAGTGTCAAACAATTTGGATCATTTTGAGATGCCGAGTTACTCGGCGTCTTACCAGGATCAAAGGTGTTTGTAAATGTTAGCCCCTCTCTTGCTGGATTTTAAAATGCATTTCTCCTTCTTTACCCATGCCCTGTTGTATAATTACATATATCTTCACTGTGTACAAGTATTTCGCTGTGCAATCACTGCTGTGGAGTGCACTGGTTGCACAATCAACTTGTAAATAGTGCAGAACCTAATGAGACAGTTCCTGCAGGAGCTGTCTCATCTGGGTCTTCACTATTTACAGGTAGGTATATTGACGTGAATAGCAAGCGAACGGTTAATGTTGTATCCATAGTTTACTGTATCAGTTTCAAATGTGTGGCTAGTTGCTTTATCGAGGACACCCAAAGCATACGCAAAAACAAAAAAAGAAGAAAAAAAGATCGAGTGTCCCATCCAAAAACTATGTTTTTGGCCAAATCAAATATCAAGATATTTTGTTGAAATTTTATAGCTGACATAGTATTACTTGACCAGATTAAACTGAGACTCCGTGCATATTCCGTATATATTGGTAATAATCTATATATATATTTCCGGAGATAAACAACGTTAGAACATTATTGACTATTGACGGTAATTTTTTTCATTCTCTGTGATAGCTCAGTGGATAAATGCGTTGTATGCGAGGAGCAAGGTAACGGGTTATAGCCTCAACCCGGGCAGATTTGAGTACATTACATTTCCTTGTTTTAAGCATTTCTTTCATGAAACACGATCGTACCACTTTTCCACATTTGCTTTTTTTTCGCCAATATAACTTGAATTTGGAAAGTGACCGTAAGCGAAAGAGAATGACGCTTTTATGTGCAATTATGTCATGTACTTGAAATAAAAAAATATATATAAGTACATGTATATATGGAAAAGTAGTAAAGTCAAGCAGGCAAAGCCACATGCAAGACGCAACCACTACCAATACACCGATAGACAGCATGACACACACACACACAACCACACACCCAAACGCACACACACACACACGAAATGAACACAGAAAACACCAAAAGACACACAAGAACCAGGGACAAACGTTCCACAACATGAACAAACCACAAGCACAAAGACGCAAGGCAAACAAAAGGAAGGGTGACAAAGAGAGTACCGCCTTGGCACGGTCAGCAGCAAAAACACCACTGGGGGTTTAAACCGGTTTACGGACGTCCTAACCTCACACTTATCTCAAAGTTATATATTCATCAAAATACGTATAGGTATGTAAGGTTTGATCTGTTTCCAAATTACAACTAATCTAACATCAACAAAACAGACGTATTAGACGGGAAAGTAATTGAATGGAAGAGAATCAATACATGTTATGATGCATACATTAGGATCTTAATTAAATGCATGTCTTTGCTCTAGCTCAAATTTGTAGATCTTAAATGGTGCAAAGTATAACGACGACTTTAAATAAGGGCATGTGCATTGCGCAAACGACTGGTATATAGAAAATGGCTATCAAGGTATCACCAGTATTGACATGGTTATATATCAGGGCTTGAACACAAACATTTTATTTTTATCTTTAGCCTTTGTGTAATGTTTAACCTACTCAAAACTTGACCAACGTCGTATTTAAAACGTACGTCAAGGTGTCTTTCTACAACCATTTAATTCGAATGCTAATCACTGAAAATGCCGAAAGAGCTACCCATGTTGCATATCATTTATTTCAACTGCTTTAGCTAAAAAAGGCACTCAATGTGAACTATTTTGATAGTGTTTTATATATCCGTTGGCATGCATTGTCCGTCATAAACAATAAACTTAAACGACACTACTTCTAAAATACCTGGGCCAACAGTGACAAACGTTCATAGAATCAGTCATTGTGAGGAATCTTCCATTTTTTGTTCAAAACATAGAAATGTGTGCAGAACTCCTTTTGCCCTGACAACCAGCAGAAAAACTGTTCGCTTGGCCGATTTCCAGGTGCGCCCCTGAATGTGAGAGAATTTACATTTTGGGACGGAAAGATGTTGGGTAATTTTGTCAGATTGTTTTTAGATTTATAGATTTTCATATTCCGACGTGAGTGTTTCTACTCAAACTGGTAACACAACACTCTGATGCACATTATAAAGTATGTGTTGCACATAACGTGCAAGCCTAGCTGATCATATACTATGCCGAAGGCATGACAGAAGATCTGGTTTGATTTTTGAATGTTTAATAGTTAGAGCTCCTGCAACACAGCCTTGTCTCATATAGAATTAATGTAAAGATATATAGATCTGTGAATTTAAATAAATTCTGTGTCAGTTGCATAACCCGTGGAACCAGCAAGCTGCAAACTGCGTACAACCGGCGGAACGAGGATTGATCGCAGTTTGCTGGTCAGCTGAAATGTAAGTCTTTGTCTACCATGTTGCTAGTCTACTAGCCTGTGAGCTGCTGCCTCTTTAGGTAAAAGTGATCTGCTCTTAAAACCGATCATCAGAAAATGAAAGCGTGTATTCTAAATTATTGCCGGCGGTATTTTACTTGTTACGCATTTAATAATAATAATAATAATAACAATGTCACGAGGTGCAGTTTCCCTGTATCAACACTTGCACAGCCTTGGTGTGCATGCAGGCTTATACGGCGATGTGATAGAGTGCTTGACTAGGAGTATCGAGGTCTCTAGTTCGATTCCCACACCCGTTGGATATATTTTCTCTCGGAGAAACCCCGGTTAAATTTGGCGCCAAACGTGGGACCGAGACCGTTTGTGCTCCGGAGACATTGCAAATTGCTCTCCGTATCCATAGAAATTCGAGAAGAATTTCAACTTGGTGGGGGAATATGTCACGGGATGTAGTTTACCTGTACCAACACTTGTATAACTATATTAAACTCAAATTTTAAAGCATCGAGTATGAGTATTACTAGTTTATCTCATTATTGTTTTCATTTCTATTTTAGATATATATAAACATATCTATTTGGCACTTTCTTAATCTATTTATCCATTGTATTCTTTATTCCAAACAATACATGTAAAAGCTGAAGCCTTTTTGTCGTGCTTATCTCACATTGTGCAGTCAATATTTTTTTTATACACAGAACGGCCTTCTTACCTGATTGGAAATTGATAAAAAAAAAAAAAAAGGCACGAGTCCCGTGCCTCATTAAGGATGCAAAAGTTTGTATTTTCATCTGTAATGCTGAAGTTCGAAATTCCAATATCAGGGTACGGGGGACCGCGATCGCCCATGCTTACGTGTTTTAAATATAGATTTGTAGATCTAAACGCGCCTAGAAAACTTGTCAGAACCGGGATACAATAGATTTAGGAGGCGACATTGTGTAATTCGCTGATAATTTCTTTGGCCCACTGATTATGACTGAAACGGACTGGTAGCCTAGGCTATACATCTATAACCTGAAATAGAAGATCTAGAAACATTTACGAGTTTATATAAATATTTCTGAAATATAATTTATCTTGAAGTTCAAAACTTGATCTTGTCATCGATCCGATATATGGGGTTTACTCCTAACCCCACTTAGTCGTCATTTTTATTGCATTTTCGGCATTTTTAGCCTTTTTTATTTTTCGACTTCTGAAAATAAAGTGTAGGCCCGTGCCTTTGTGCCTAATAGGAAGCTACGCCACTGAAAACCTTAATAAGATACAATACATTTACCATTTAATGTAATAAAATAGGACCATCGGTTGAAAGCAGATGAACTTCACGTTTAAAAGATGAAATCTAACATCTGTTCATGGATGTTTGGTTATTGTATAGGTCACATAGCGCCGATAATCAAGTAAGTTGGGAATGAAAACAATAAAATGCCCTTCATCTCTACACGCTGCATCGAAGTACATAGGATCAAAGCCAATTTCGATCAACAATTTCTGGTCTATATTTAGTCCAAATATCAATACCTACTGAATATTCATGGAAATCTTATTATAATGAAATACAGAAGGTGAAACAATGTAGCCATATTAGAAAGTAAAGAAACAGATCTTTCAATTTCCACTAGCAACCGGAGTAGACCATGATCAAACGGCTCCGATAGGAACCGTCTTATCTGGGTTTACTCTATCTGTAAATGCGTAGAACTACGTACTTATGGAGGATAGGGTTAAGAACAAAACCATTCTCTATGTCTGGGCAAATTTGAATACGGGACAGTTTTGCTTCCCATTGAATCAAGTTTTTGTGAAACTATTGTCCGAGTGTCAAACAATTTGGATCATTTTGAGATGCCGAGTTACTCGGCGTCTTACCAGGATCAAAGGTGTTTGTAAATGTTAACCCCTCTCTTGCTGGATTTTAAAATGCATTTCTCCTTCTTTACCCATGCCCTGTTGTATAATTACATATATCTTCACTGTGTACAAGTATTTCGCTGTGCAATCACTGCTGTGGAGTGCACTGGTTGCACAATCAACTTGTAAATAGTGCAGAACCTGATGAGACAGTTCCTGCAGGAGCTGTCTCATCTGGGTCTTCACTATTTACAGGTAGGTATATTGACGTGAATAGCAAGCGAACGGTTAATGTTGTATTCATAGTTTACTGTATCAGTTTCAAATGTGTGGCTAGTTGCTTTATCGAGGACACCCAAAGCATACGCAAAAACAAAAAAAAGAAGAAAAAAAGATCGAGTGTCCCATCCAAAAACTATGTTTTTGGCCAAATCAAATATCAAGATATTTTGTTGAAATTTTATAGCTGACATAGTATTACTTGACCAGATTAAACTGAGACGTGCATATTCCGTATATATTGGTAATAATCTATATATATATTTCCGGAGATAAACAACGTTAGAACATTATTGACTATTGACGGTAATGTTTTTCATTCTCTGTGATAGCTCAGTGGATAAAGGCGTTGTATGCGAGGAGCAAGGTAACGGGTTATAGCCTCAACCCGGGCAGATTTGAGTACATTACATTTCCTTGTTTTAAGCATTTCTTTCATGAAACACGATCGTACCACTTTTCCACATTTGCTTTTTTTTCGCCAATATAACTTGAATTTGGAAAGTGACCGTAAGCGAAAGAGAATGACGCTTTTATGTGCAATTATGTCATGTACTTGAAATAAAAAAATATATATAAGTACATGTATATATATTCATCAAAATACGTATAGGTATGTAAGGTTTGATCTGTTTCCAAATGCATGATTTTCAAGTGGTGCGATATCATATGACTATATCTAAAGGACATATGTAGACGTCTAATAGCTAAGTGAATAACTAGCTAGAATGTCGTAAAATTGTTTTGTCAGTCATCTTCATGTCTTTATTGAAATTGTATTAACTTCATGGACTTGTTAGTCTAAATGTGAAAATAAATTCTTATCTTATCTTATCTTTTAATAAAATATCTGACATACATGTATGATAATATATTCTTGAAAACTGATGTACAAACAAATAATAGAAATTAAAAAAAAGATCCAATGACTTCAGTTGAATTCGAACCTGCAACTGCTAGTATGACAGGCGGAGATCTTTCCAATGCGCCATTTTAGGCCTTATATTGGTCTCAACGCATAAGCCGTGTATTGGTATGTATGGTAACTGAATTCATCCAAGGATAGTCGGAACCGCTACGGAAATTGATGAGTCTCAGTTTAATATGGTCAAGTAATAACAGACAGCTTAACCGTTAGTAAGCTTAAATAAACATCAGTCATATTGCTCTACGGTGGCCGTAAGGCGGTCGTAGATGGCTAGAATCTAGAGGTTTCTGCGACGGCCATTGAAAATCTCCGGCGACCGCATGGACACCATGCGGCGTATCCTTAATGTTGTAGGCCGTACGGTCGCCATAGAATTTTAAGCGAGGAATTACAATTTCTACGGCCGCTGGACAACCAATCTGTGTAGCGGAAGCGCCGGACTGACCGCGCAGACGTTCTACGGCGTAGTAGGTATTGTCTCCACAATACAAAATACGCCGTTCGATGGCCGTAGTCTACACGTACATATACCACTGGGCTATGGCGTACGAAGTGGTTCATAACTCTCCAAAAGCGCATCATGCGGCGCCCGTAGAAATGCGAATGCCTTTTCAATTAGTCTAGACCCAGTTGAGAACGCGAGCAATTCGGATTCTCATTAGAATCAAACATGTACGACACACAGATTACATGTATATACCGCAAACCCTCTCTTAACCGGAATTCTAGAGGGGAATAATTTAGGCAAGTGGCTGCTTATTGCAGGGTGAAGGTCATGCAGAAAGCTCCTAGGGGAGCTTTCCGCATGACGTTCACCTTGCATTAAACTGTCACCTGTCTCCAAGACTGGAATTTATAATGATTTGAACGTCCGATTGATTTAGAGGGTTTTACTGGTTAGTAGAAAAGAAAAACGATATATGTCTATTCTACTGATAAACACCCATGATCCTATAATCTATATATCGGACACATGCAAACAGCGTAGTCCCCAAGATTAGTGACTTGACCTACCAAAATGTTTTTGTACTGTATGTATGAAACTTTTATCATTGGTTTCCCTGGTTTAGATTTCAATGGTTCACTATTTAAGTGTGCTATGAACGATATCTTTAGAAGTGTTGACACATACATGTAGCTGAGCAATATCACTACAATCGATAGATGCTCCCCGAAACCGGACACAGATCGGCAACATGGGTTTGTCAAGTGGAGGCAAGATAAGATGCTTCAATTAAAACTTTTTCCAGAATAACTCTTTCTTTTCTCCACCAAACCCTATGTTGTGACCATTCTTTAGAATCGTTATTCTTAAGAGTGGTCACAGCGTATGATTTGGAGGAGAAAATGACGATTTTAGTAGTTGAGTACACACCTTTATCTGTTTCTCTGTATCTCACCCGACTAAACCGTTCACTAAATAAAACGATAAGTGAACGAAATAAAAAGTATTATTATGTCTCTCCCATTTATGGGGAGAGATACTGTTTTTGCCAGAGTTGTATGTCTGTTTGTCTGTCTATATGTCCGTCTGTCCGTCACAAACTTGTGTCGCGCGTATCTCTGAAACCAGTAGGGTTGGAATCACCAAACGGCACAGGAATATTGACCAGAATTAGTTTTTGTGCACCTGTTTTTTTTATTGTCTCCCCCTGATAACTTTGGAGTTATTGCCCCCGATGACTTAAAATCAGATTTTTAGTCGCGCGTATCTCTAACACCGCTAGGACTATAGGCACCAAAATTCACAGAAATGTTCACGAGCATGAGTTGTTATGCATCTAGGGTTTTTGAATTGTCTCCCCCTGATAATTGTTGAGTTATTGTCCCTGATATGAAGACTATAATTTAGACAAATTTTGTGTCGCGCGTATCTCTGAAACCAATAGGGCTAGAGTCACCAAACTCCACAGGATTGTTTACCAACATGAGTTGTTGCGCACCTGGGGTATTTGAATTGTCTCCCCGTGTTTACTTTAGAGTCACTGCCCCTGATTACTAAAAATAAGATAAACTTTACTGAGTGTCGTGCATATCTCTGAAACCACTAGGGCTACAGTCATTAACCTTCACAGGAATGTCGGCCAGCATACGATGTTGTGCACCTGCATTTTTTTAATTGTCTCTCCCTGATATTTGTTGAGTTATTCCCCCTGATATGATTACTTAAAATTAGAGAAACGGTATGTCATGCATATCTTTGAAACCACTAGGGCTAGAGTCACCAACTTTCACAGGAATGTTGAGCAGCATGAGTTGTTGTGCACCTGGGGTATTTGAATTGTCCCCCTGATAATTGTTGAGTTATTGCCCCTAATATGAACACTTGAATTTAGACAAACATTGTGTCGCGCGTATCTCTGAAACCAATAGAGCTAGAGTCACCAAACTTCACAGGAATGTACACCAGCATGAGTTGTTGTGCACCTGATACTTTTAATTGTCTCCCCTGTTAAGTTTGGAACTTATATAGACTCTGATGACTTAAATTTAGACAAACTTTGTGTCATGCGTATCTCTGAAACCACTAAGGCTAGCGTCATCAAACTTCACAGGAATGTTGACCAACATGAATTGTTGTGCACCTGTGGTTTTTGAATTGTCTCCCCCTGATAACCTTGGAATTATTGCCCCTGATGACATAAAATTAGACTCTTATAACTTTGTATTTACAGACATTACACTTGTGTATTGGAAAGAGGATGAAACGGGAGAGACATCTGTTATTGTGACAAAAACAAACCTCTAGTTACTTAACCCTTTCCCTCATATAAACGTGTTTAACGCATTTGCAAACAGAGTAGACCCAGATCAGACGGCTCCTAGAGGAGCCGTCTGATCAGGGTATACTCTCTTTGCTAATAGAATTTCAAAGATATGTGTCTCTACTTTCTAAAATGGCTACAATTTTCCATAGTCCATATTTCGTTATAATCATTTTATCTATGAATATTCAGTAGGTATTGAAATTTGGAATGAACACAGAACAGGGAAAGGGTTAAACGCTCTTCTATCTACAAGAGAACCAGATCAATGTCTTACTCAGCTGAGACAAACTAACAGTTACCACTTCAGAGCTACAGATAAAGGTGCTTACTCAAATACTAAAATTGTCATTTCTCCATCAAAGCCTATGTTGCGACCACTCTTTTAGAATCGTTTCTTGGAAATGATTCTACGGAGTGGTCACACCATAGGGATTGGCTGAGAAGTAAGGAAGTTATTATTGAACATGTTTTAACCCTTCGCTTGCTATTCACGTCAATACACCTACCTGTAAATAGTGAAGACCCAGATGAGACAGCTCCTGCAGGAGCTGTCTCATCAGGGTCTGTACTATTTACAAGCAGTGATTGCACAGTGAAATACTTGTACACAGTGAAGATATATGTAATTATACAACAGGGCATGGATAAAGAAGGAGAAGTGTATTTTAAAATTCAGCAAGCGAAGGGTTAATTACGCATTTTATGTGGACCTCTGCCGCTTCCTAGAACCTCGTTGTTGAGTGATATTGTATAGTGTACATGTACAGTAAAACCTCGATACAACGAAATATTAGTAAGGATGAATTTATGTCTTTGTATACAGGTGGCTGCTTAATGCAGGGTGAAAGTCATGCAGAAAGCTCCTCCTCTAGGAGCTTTCTGCATGACTTTCACTCTGCATTAAGCTGTCATTTGTGTTAAAGATCAATAATGATACGTTATGAGTGTTCGTAGTATCGAGGTAGAGTGTATTGGTTTTCTTGTCAAACGTCCCAAAGCCTTACCATCTGATTATGCCTTCCCACCGCTATTAAGTCATGTCAGAATAGGAACATTTTTTTATTCCCCACTAGAGTTAAAGGCTTTATTTAAGATTTTATAAGTAAACACCTCTAAGTCGGAATTCTATTAGAGAAAAATGTAAATACGTTTAGGCATGTGGCAACTTAATGCAGAGTGAAAGTCATACAAAAAGCTCATCGGGGAGCTTTCTACATGAGTTTCGCGCAGCATAAAACTGCCACCTGTCTCCAAGACCGATGTTTATCCCTTTCCCTCATATTGACGACTTTTGACGACTCTGTAAAAGTCACTTTGTGAAACCATTGTTATCACATTTTCTCTAGTTAATGCTCCTTTTGGATAGACTAGTTCAAAGAGATTGTATCTAAAAATAGCCTATCAGGGAAAGGGTTATACTAGATTTAACATGCGGATAAGATGGGTGTTACTATAACTGTATCTGAATCATACATGTACATGTTATGTATGACAACAGAAATGTTGGCCATGAGTGTGATATTGGTTAAGTGATGATAATGGAAGGTAAAATGAATATGGGGTGTCACAATTTATTTTCATTTTCTTTTCAAACTCTGTCATCTGTGATAGCCTATGGAAACAGTTTTGATCCTGGTGAGACGCCGAGTAACTGTGGTAATGTGTCTGAAAGAGGGAAAGATTAACCAAATGAAAATTGTAGCAGACGACGAGTGTTGCAGACACACGTATTTGGCTGTTAAAGAGACCCAATCAATGTGTCAAACAGTTTTTGGTCTTGATCAAATGGCAATTTACGTGGCGTCTCATCTGGATCCATACTGTTTATATATATATATGTACACAGGCTATTACAAGATCATCATGAAAATGATTGTAGTAAAATGTACAAATGACTGACACATACCTTGAAAAACAAATGCATTTAGCATTAACATTATCCACTCCCCGTGCATATTTATGTGTCTACGCTCTGCTTGCCTCCTGTGTAATATAAACATACAGTAAACCATACCTCACTCCTCTTCCAGTGATTGATAAAATCCGTGGTAACCTGTACTAACAGTTTGCAAACAAATATAATCAGGTGTTTCTGGATTGAAACTGTTTGATACTTCAGCCAATTTTTAACACTATTCATATAAGAAATAATGACATAATGAATATTTATAAGATCTGTAAGACCAACCAATAAGCTCACGATCCGCTTCATGTGATTTGCGTTGTAACAAAATGTGTGCTTTGTTCGCAGTGTTTCGAAATTCGATAATTAAATAGTTCGTCTGCTGAACACTTTCCATCCTATATATACCTTTTTCACTCTGTTGCAAACAAAGTAGACTCGGTTCAGAATGAACTAGGTTTGTTTTGTTTGCAATGCGTTACTATGCGTATTTATAGCAGAGCTACAGATAAAAGTGCATGCCAAATGCTAAAATCGTAATGTTTCCACCAATCCCCTATACTATGACCACTCTAAAGAGTGGTCACATTATAGGATTTAATGGAGAAATAATGGCGCTATTCTTGAAATTGTTGCAATTAACGCATCTATCTGGATCTCTGTATAGATAAATGGATTAACTTGATCAAACTTAACCCTTCGCTTGCTATTCACGTCAATATACCTACATGTAAATAGTGAAGACCCAGATGAGACAGCTCCTGCAGGAGCTGTCTCATCAGGGTCTGCACTATTTACAAGTTGATTGTGCAACCAGTGCACTCCACAGCAGTAATTGCACAGCGAAATACTTGTACGCAGTGAAGATGTATGTAATTATACAAAAGGGCATAAGTAAAGAAGGAGAAATGTATTTTAAAAGTCAGCAAGAGAAGGGTTAAGACGATATAGAGTGTGATTGTCAAACCTCTAGCATGATCTATGTTAAAGTCTTACCATATTAAATATTCATACAATGACATCGTGAATATTTACTGAATGGATGTTTACAATGTCATACATGTATGTATACTTAGAGTCAGATATATCATAATTTCAAAAGCAAACAGAGCAGACCCTGATCAGATGGCCCCTATTGAAGCCGTCTAATCTGGGTCTACTGTGTTTGCAAGTGCGTAAAATGCGTTTATATGAGAGAACGGGTTAAGACATTTTACTGTGTGTATCCATTCATGTCCTACAATTATCATCTCCTACCTTTATCATGTCCTACCTGTATAATGTCCTACATACATCATCTCCTACCTTTATTATGTCCTACCTTTATGATGTTTTACCCGTATCATGACTTACATTTATCATGTCCTACCTGTACCATGTCCTACATTTATAATCTTCTACCTTTATCATGTCCTACCTTTATCATGTTTTACCTGCATTATGGCCTATATTTATAATGTCCTACCTGTACCGTGTCCTACATTTATCATTTCGTACCTGTACCATGTCCTACATGTATCACGACCAACTTGTATAATGTCCTATGTTTATCATGCCCTACCTTTATCATGTTCTACCTGTACCATGTCCTACATTTATCATGTCTTACCTGTAGCATGTCTTACCTGCATCACGTCCTAGCTGTATAATGTCCTATGTTTATCATGCCCTACCTTTATCATGTTCTACCTGTACCATGTCCTATATTTATAAAGCCCTACTTTTATCATGCCCTATATTTGTCATATTCTAGCTTTATCATGTCCTACCTTTATGTCCAACCCGTATCATGTCCTACATGTATAATGCCCTAGCTTTATGATGTCCCAGCTTTATGATGTCAACCCTTCATGTATTACCTTTATCGTGTCCTACCTGTAACATGTCCTATATGTTTCATGCCCTACATTTATCATGTCCTACCTTTACGATGTCATACCTTTATCATGACCTACCTTTATCATGCCCTACATTTATCAGTACATGTATTGAACAAAATTGTTTTGTTTACAGCTGTTATCAAATATATAACAAAAGTTTGTGACACTTTTATAAGTCTAAACAATGAGAGAGTGTTGTGTATATTTGATTTAGTCATTTAGTCTGGTACATGTACGATGCAACTACAGTAAAACCCCTCTAAACTGGACATATAATTTAGTATAAATATCAGTCTTGGAGACAGGTGGCAACTTAATGCAGGGTGAAAGTCATGCAGAAAGCTCCTCTATGATTTTTCTGCATAACTTTCACATTGCATTAAGCAGTCACCTGTCTTAAAGTATCTAAATTATTCTCTACAAGAATCCCGGTTTAGAGAGTTAAGAGCTGTACTGTTCTTGTTACATATACCTGTGGTACAATGCACATACATTGGGTATTTGAACATACAATAAAAACCCTCTGATGCGACCCTGATCGAATGGCTCCTATAGGAGTGGTCTAATCTGGGTCTACTACGTTTACGTTTGCAAAGGCGTAGAAAGGCATATTTGTGCAGGAAATGATTAATTG
This sequence comes from Azorinus chamasolen, assembly GCA_963576725.1. Lineage (NCBI taxonomy): Eukaryota > Metazoa > Mollusca > Bivalvia > Cardiida > Solecurtidae > Azorinus > Azorinus chamasolen. The sequence goes on from OY755249.1 coordinate 49,203,569, forward strand.
ACTCAACAATGTATAACGTATGAAAAAACATGAAATATGTCACGACCATTTTGTTTTTGTTTGATAAAAGAGTAACACAGCTATATTAGATACCATTAACCCTTCACTTCATGAATATTTATGTAAGAATTAATGACATCATGCATATTAATCAAAGTAACTTTCATAACGGTACATGAACACTGGAATTTCTGGCAATTGCATAAACTGTATTATGATAGTCAAACAGAAAAGACCTTGATAAGACAGCTCCTGCTGAAGTCATCTGATCTGTGTCTATTCTTTTTATCAAAAACAAGAAAGGCGCATCTGTGGAGTAAAGGGTTTGCAACTTATTATGAAAACCAACAATACTCACTTAAACAATTAACCCTTTGATTGAGAAAAACAAGTGAACTTGTTTTACTGGGCGGACGTACATGTTGATACCAATTTCTTTGGCCCCTATATAAAATAACGGTTTTGTCAATCCTAAACTTAAAACAAGTTTATAGATATTTTTACAAATAAAGTTTGGATATTTTTGCAAAACCTGATTTAGAAATAACAAACAATGCAGACCTTCTAGTGCAGCAGCCCTGTGACACCGAATTGGTCTTCCAATTGAATAGAGCATCTCCGGGACGTTATTTGTACGGACAGAGCTACGCGGGAAGCTCTCTTCGGGGGTTGAACACATGAAAAATAGGGAAGTTATATTCGAGGTGGTTTGGGACGCTTGTCCCTCGACGAACGGAGCTCCCCATTCATGAAGCACACTTTTCTGTCAGGGTCAGGAAAACAAGGTAAACATACAGCATATATAATCAGAAGAACAGTTTAATTCTTCTTCCACGGCCAATATCGTCTTTGGCACAATTACAAACTGTGCAAGGCGGCGTCTGGTCATGGACTTCACTGTTTGTCATGTTCTGTTTTTGAAAAGTAAAGATTTATTTCTGAAATATTCTATATACTTTAATCATTATATATTTCCAAAAGGAAATAATAATAAATTGATTGCAAACGACAATAGAATTGGCGCTGAAATGGTAAATCTAACATGATTTCTTGTGAAAGTCTCTTGTTTTTAACATAAATGACCAACATCACAGAGAGAGAGAGAGGCTTTATCGGAACAGATGATGCAGACCGAGATCAGTTAACGCGCCTGAGAATGGAATTTGATCGATGTCCAGAGTGTTTCCTTAATTGCTAGCTTATAAAACATTTTATAAACGTGTAAACCCTGACCCTCCATCGCGTTGCGCGTTGCGGGACGCGGCAGCTAATCCGGTTTAGCACTTCATCGTCTATTGAAGCGTTGCTTCTGCAACGCTAGTCATTCATGTCTGTTAAGTGAAAGACTATTATATAGATAAATGTACAGCGCAAAGTAAATGCATCCTTCAAATTGTTTGCAACTGAAATTATCATTTGATAGTAAAATTTGAACATGCCCGGTATTGAACAAAAATGACTTTTGATGTATTTCGTCCTTGCAGCTTAGCAGCATTCGCATAATTGTACTTAAACGTCTAGACATTATTCAAGATCCGGGTTATTCAAAACTTGTTGTACATTAATTATACCCCCGCAAACGTGTTTGAGGGTGTATACTGGCATCAGCCTGTCGGTCTGGCGGGAAAGTCAGTTGGTTTGCTTTTCAGTCCAAGATAGATACCGTATCACCTCAAACAAAGTGCAGCAGAAATGAAATGAAAATACATAGCGATTACAGAAATATTTACGAAAATGTATTCGTGTAAGCTGTATTTTTCTGGTTGACACAAATGGCACACCATGTGCGCATTTTTATTGACGGGCGTTGTCAACCGGATGTTGCAAACGATAGCGTAAACTCGAAGATTTCTGTTATATTGTGCAATTTTCTCTTTTTGTGTTGCAATTTTTGCTCTCAGGGGATCACCTCCCTTCAGAATTTACATATAAGTGTTAACAAGTGCGTTTCTCATGCAAAAGGAATACTTTATATAGAGAGCCAGTTTAACTAATTCCTGACGGTTTTGACGTTGTAGTAGCTTGTAATGTAAAACTTTACAAAACTTGGTCTAGCATAATAACACTTGTTTATATATTTCTTACGCAGGTCTGTGTATGAACTGCATAAAGAACAAAATGAAACTCGTCTTCAATATCACGAGTTTCACAGTAACTACAATATCTTTCATTTCTTGGTATGCTAATTTTGCCGTATCTCCCTGTTTCTATTTTAATGAATGTGAAGACAGACGCAGCCTAGCAAGATAAAATCTAAGTTTATATGACAATGTATCTAAATATGCTTCAAATCCGAAACAGCTTTTAAAATGTCTGTATATTGCTAGTGCACCGCTACTATTGATATTCTCATCTCAACCTTGTATAAAACCATCCACTAATCTTTGTTTAAATATTTTGTGAAATGATTTCGGGTTTACAATTATTGGATCCATCCAAACATCAGTAAAACCATTATTTACTAGTAATGCTTAAATACTTGTAACCAAAGTACAAAAATGAGTCATGCAGGAAACACCACATACAGAACAAACAGCTGCACGAACAGCAACACAGGGAAACAGCAAATGTACATAATTATAAAAACATCAGGAGACGCACAAAGACAAAACAAACATACGATAGGGGGATGGAAGTACCGCCTTGGAACTGTCAGTGACAGAGGTCAATTGGGGGGGGGGGGGGGAGTTAAACCGTTTTTTGGGCGCCCAACCTTTAAGGAGGAATAGTCTGAAAAGACAAACTTAAGTGTTTTTGTTGTGAGCTTTGAAATGAATAAACTGATAATATAGTAGAACATAAAGGCCGAGGTGGGTCTGAAACAAATGACACACTGTTGGTAAATAAGTACAATACAAAGTTGTAAAAGCAGGATCTCTATATTGTAGCTATGTTTCATTTTCTGAAATAATTGTAACAATCAAACAGTTAAAAGGGTTCTAAAGGCAATTATGTTGAGGAAATGGTCATTTTTTTAAAATATGTTCAACTGTAAGGCAAATGTGAATAATTGACTAAGTGTTTATAACAAGGAAAAACAAGCATATTTTAAATGATTACTAGTGTATTACAGAATATCTGCAAACATGATGTTGCATTGTGAGACGGAACTAAATAGAGACAAGTTAATCTTTGGCAAACTATCATTATGTTCTCAGTAACGCTATGTGCATAATGAGAGATATGCCGTTTATGTACAATGAAACCTGTGTAAACGAAACAGAAAATGAGCATTATTTTAGGAACACAACATATCTTTATTCAACTTGTACAAGCATGTACATTGTTGTTATAAATACATATACATAGAATATGTCACTTAGGTCAAATGATCTTTCAGATTGATAGTATATTACAATTACAATCGATTTAATTACGTTGTTCATTAAGTGCTGTCTATTCAGATTTGAGATGACTTACATGTAAGTGTTAACAAGTGCGTTTCTCATGCAAAAGGAATACTTTATATATAGAGCCAGTTTAACTAATTCCTGACGGTTTTGACGTTGAAGTAGCTTGTAGTGTAAAACTTTACAAAACTTGGTCTAGCATAATAACACTTGTTTATATATTTCTTACGCAGGTCTGTGTATGAACTGCATAAAGAACAAAATGAAACTCGTCTTCAATATCACGAGTTTCACAGTAACTACAATATCTTTCATTTCTAGGTATGCTAATTTTGCCGTATCTCCCTGTTTCTATTTTAATGAATGTGAAGACAGACGCAGCCTAGCAAGATAAAATCTAAGTTTATATGACAATGTATCTAAATATGCTTCAAATCCGAAACAGCTTTTAAAATGTCTGTATGTTGCTAGTGCACCGCTACTATTGATATTCTCATCTCAACCTTGTATAAAACCATCCACTAATCTTTGTTTAAATATTTTGTGAAATGATTTCGGGTTTACAATTATTGGATCCATCCAAACATCAGCAAAACCATTAATTACTAGTAATGCTTAAATATTTGTAACCAAAGTACAAAAATGAGTCATGCAGGAAACACCATATACAGAACAAACAGCTGCACGAACAGCAACACAGGGAAACAGCAAATGTACATAATTATAAAAACATCAGGAGACGCACAAAGACAAAGCAAACATACGATAGGGGGGGGGTGGAAGTACCGCCTTGGAACGGTCAGTGACAAAAGTCAATGGGAGGGGGGGTTAAACCATTTTTTGGGCGCTCAACCTCACATTTATTCAATCCCCACCCAAGTTTGATTAACCATTTCTATAATCGGCTAATAAATTATTGTATACAGTAGATAATATTACATTCTGTGTTGAAACTAGTTTCAACCAATATTTAATAATTCTAATGATTTATATACAAGGGAAATCGACCCATTTCACCATATATATATATTGAATGTCGATGTACACCTCTTCACGTGTAGTAACCTCTTAAAATATTTTGGGTGTACTCGTTCTATTTGTTTAGATTAAGTATAACCCCATACTTCACAGCTATAATTCAAAATAGAACTAACAAATGCATCAAATAACTGACATGTAACACTAAATTTCAGGTTCAAACCGTTAATGTTGGCCATGAGTGCATTCAATGATCTCAGTCCTTTACCTACTATAAACTCTTGATTTAAAACAAAGCTCCCAGTGTAGTTGAAAACCGTCCCAAGGTAGTTAAAGTCACTTACTGTTTCTAAATTCTCACCATGACCAATTTTCATTTTCATTTAAACCACCCCTTTTCCTAAACACCATTACTATTTTTCGAGCAATTTACTGCTAATCCCCAAGTTTCGCAGTATTCATTTAATTTATCTAATTTATATTGCAAGTCATGTGGCGAGCTACCAAAGACAACAGTGTCATCGGCAAAAAGTAAAATTGCAAGCATAATGTCATCTATACTTATTCCTATAAGATCTGGATCTTGAATATTTAACTCTTAATCCTCAAGAAAAAGGACAAACATTATGGGCGAGATTATCTCCCCTTGCAGGAGTCAAGTATAATTATCGTATTTCCTTTTCTAATACATGTCTTGACTTTATCGTACATATCCTTTAAAACACGTAAAATTTTACCGTTAAGACCCAACTTATACAACTTGAACCACAAATAATTTTTATTTATAACATAACGCGTGGCTTCAGCGTGACGTAACACTATCATTTATTTTTTGATATTCACGGGCATATATTCACTAGTGAATAACATTCGAACGACCGAACTGTATTCATACGCGCTGTCAAAACAAACAAACTGACTGACGGTGACCTACCTGTCAACGATTGAGTCACGATAGATGGAAAAGGACTGTTGGCACTTGCGCCTTAATTCCAATAAAATAATACAAATTGTAATCGCTGTCAGTAATTATATACAAAATGTATGCCAAAAAAGACCTACCAGCTACTCTGACCCATACAATCCATTCTACATAGAAAATGCCTCCACAACTTTGCATTTTCTTCACCGCATGTCCTTTTGTTTATGCAGATTTCTACTCATAAAAATATCTAGTCAATCAACAACTATAGTCATCTGAATCCAGCACAGCACAAACATATTTCAAATATGCTATACTCAGCTGATCGCGAAAATCTTCCTCCTGTTCCAACACATTTTATGCAGCAGTTCGTACTGAATCTTTTGTCCATTTCGAACATTTTCACTGAACTTGAATCGAGATTTTTTTCTCGGTGGAAATGTCCATGTCCATGTGTATACATACAACACTAATGAAGGGCTTAATATACCAAAACGAAGGTGCATTTCGAATCCCATTGACAGTGAGTGTCGGACGTGTTGGCGACTGTATGTGGGTCTTCATGTAAATGGTGCGCTTTACATAGACACATGTCGTGTACAATGACGTCATAATGTGACGTGTTTGTAACTATGTATGCCAAAACTATAACTCAAAATTTATTTTGACGTGTTTCTGTATGTTTTTGTATCATAAACTATCACAGTTAAATTGAATACCAGAGAGGTCTGAATTAGATCCTGGTTGATATGACAGTAAGTAAAAAAAAGTTGAAACATTTGGACCTACTTTGTCCCAGTTACCTAGCGAACCTAATAACACCTTTCATTCATCATTTCTATATGTAAGGTGAATTTATAACAATCCACGTTACTGCTGAAATATTGGCTGCAAATAACATTTGTGTGTGTTATGTTATAAATAGGATCTTGCATTCGTCTTTTTAAAACGATAAAAAAAACTCGCTAAAGCTCGTTTTTTATCATTTTAAAAAGACTCATTTAATAAATCCAATAATCAAGAACACTCATGTAAGCTCCTCTATTTATACTGTCGAATGCCCTCTTTAAGTACAAAAATGATAAATCGACGAAAGCGCAGTACAAACGTTTATTAGGCGCTGTCGTCTTCAGTACAATAGCGTGAAGAATAAACACCGCGTCTACATTTGACCGACCCGATCTAAAGCCGAACTGTGCATCTGATGATATTATTTTCCTCACACCATGCTGAAACTCTGTTTTTTCACATAGTCTACCTTGTGGGAGTGCCGTAACTAAGTGCCGTAAATCTCGGAAATGCACTAGTGCATATTTTATGCAAATTAGCAATCGTTAGCCAATCGTTGCGCTCATGTAAGCGTCAGCCAATTATAGCGCTCCATGTGGGCCGTCCGTTGTATTGTATTACTGCGCTGTTTGTAAGGAATGGCCTAAACAGCCGTCAGTTATATAGTCTGTTTCATTTTCTTTGGCATTTTAAGGCTTATGTGATAAAAGAATATTGCATTCGTGTCATATCATTATAGTAAATTCGTTTCATAAAAACAATGTGTAATGAACACTCATGTAAGATCCTCTATATTTAATACCACTGCAAATATTTCAGCAAAGCAGCTAATCAATGTAATACTCCTGTATTTGGAAGTGTTTTCACGACCACTCAAAAAATAATCTTTTTATATATTATATAATATTTAATCATTTTATATTTTATCACTTCATATATATGCAAGTTACTACAAAATGAGTTGTGAAGTTTTAAAACAAACTGTAGTAACCCACTTTGTAGTAATTACTACAATTTGCAACGTTACTACAAAACGGGTCGCAAGGTCCCATACGAAATGTAGTAAACTGTTTTTGAATATATTTTATTAAGTTGGCAAGGTATCGGAAACATTTTTACTGTGCACTCGGATATTGTCAATATGAAGGACTACCCCAAATTTGGTTGCAGTCACGCTACCATCTCGGTGTAATTGGAGTTTACTACATATTGAATTTGGCATACCAACCCACTTTGAAGTAATTACTACAATTTGCAACGTTACTACAAAACGGGTTGGGAGGGTTTCACGCAAATTGTAGTAACCCGTTTTGTAGTAATTACTACAATTTGCAACGTTACTACAAAACGGGTTGTAACAAAGCTATAATATCAATGGATTCAATAAAGTATCAATTCAGTAGAATATCAACCCCTGCCACTTTATCTGAATTGCGTTTCTTAACAACTGCTAAACTTTCTTTAACAGTAATAGCACAATAAAGTTCATCAAAATTGCAATTAGGATTGTCAAAATCATGGTTAGAGCAAAACAACTCTGCGTCCTCATTTACAGTTTGTGTAGCCCATCATTGTTTAAAATAGTTAGAGTAAACTCTTCTACGCTTATTTCGTTAGTAGCATGTGGCTTCTTCCGGAAGAGCGACCAAAACTCTTTCGGCTCAGAATGGCGTAAACGTTCATGTTATTAAAATTATTACGCTTACGAGAAATTAATTTCTTGTATGCTATTTTGCTTTCGCATAATACTATTCTATTTTCAGGCGATGGCTTACTGTTGTAACTGTGTAAAGAACGGAGGTACACTTTTCTAGTGTGTCTGCATTCAGCATCAAACCATTCACTATCTTTTTTCAAATCATCGTCTTTAAAGCGTACATGTTTTGAAAAGAGAGGATCAGCAACCGAACGCATAGTTGCAACAATAATTTTTATAATACTTTTTAGGGAGTGACTGTGCAGTGCTGATTGCAGTATAGCTGATTGAAGGAGTTCCTGCAGGGGTTAATTTTTGGCATTAAGCAGTCATCTTGTTTTGAAAGTGTAACTTACTGTTAAATATCTGCCCGGAGAGGGTGTATTTTAATGTAAGAAAGTGCAATAACCTTAAAACTTCACACAGTATGACAATACTGGCTGTTCCCAAAGTAAGGTGACACAATAATAAATTGTCTCAGTTTAAATCTGTCATAAAATAACATAAGAGATATTTACATGTGTACATGATGTACATGATGTAGACAGTGAAATAAAAGCTATACAGTAAAACTTTTATTGAGTGATCATAATTTAAGTAAAATTGACAGTAAGTAAGTGACAGTGGTAAGTAAGTGGAAGTAGGCATTAAATGCAGGTTGAAATGCAGAAAATATTGTGGAAGTGTTGGTATGTCTTTCAACATGTGTTTGACACCAACTAGTATGAAAGGCAAATTGTTTGACTGCTTACATGGTGTTTTATCTCATTACCTAATTAGCTACTTTTAAAGTTTAAATCCTTGCAATAAATAAACTGAAAAGGAGCATTTACTAGAGATTGGGGAAAATAAGAAGTGTATGGATTTGAAACCATTATGATAAATGGAGCATTTGCTTCTTTGGGGCAAATGTTCTATTTATCACAATTGATTAGAAAAGTGACTCTTATATTGGTGCAAAGTGATACTTGAAGTAAAGTGACGTAGGTCACATAACGATCAGTTGTCTCGTTTAATTCTGTCATAAAATGATATAAGAAATATTTGCAATTGTACGTAATGTAGACATAGTGAGATAAAAGCTATACAGTAAAAACCTATATTACATGTAGGTGATTATAACATTAGGAACAGTAACAGCTGGTAAGTACTAGACGTGGGCATTAAATGCAGACTGAAATGCAGGAAATATTGTTGGTGTTTTGATCTGACATTAAGCATGCGTTTAACACCAACCAGTATGAAAGGCAAATGATTTGACTCATAAAATTGTGTTTTAATCCATTACCTCATAGGTTAAATTTTGCATCAATAAATCGAAAAGGAGCATTTACTAGAGGAATGGGAAAAATAAGAAGTGTGTAAATGAAACCATTGTTATAAATTGAGCATTTGCCTCTTAAGAGCAATTACCGTATTTAGCACAAGTATATCAAAACGTGTCTCCTACATAGGCGGAGGTGATTCGGAAAGTAAGGTCACATAATGATAAGTTGTCTTAGTTTAATTCTGTCATACAATAAAATAAGATATATTTACATGTGTACATGATATACATGGTAAAAGGAAAGCTATACAGTAAAACCTGTATCGAGTGATCAGAACTTGGCAGCTGGGCATTAAGTGCAGTTTGAAATCAAGGAAAATCTTGTGGAAGTTTTTGTTTGACTTTCAACTTGTGTTTATCAGAAACTGGTATGAAAGTTCAACGAGTTTACTGTTTACATGGTGTTTATTGTTTAACCCTTTCCCTGTTCTATTATTTTTTTCAATTTCAATACCTACTCAATATTCATGGACAAAACAGTTATAATGAAATATGGAAGATGGAACATCACAGCTATTTTTAGAAACTAAAGAAATAGATCTATCAAATTCTTTTAGCAAACAGAGTAGACCCTGATCAGACGGCTCCTCTAGGAGCCGTCTAATATGGGTATACTCTGTTTGCAAATGCGTGAAAACACGTTTATATGTGGGAAGGGGTTAAATCCATTACTTCATAGGCTATTTTTGACATCTACCTCTTTGCATCAATAATCTGGAAAGTAGTATTTAATAGGGAAATGGGAAAAATAAGAAATGTGAAGTTTTGAAACAATTGGTATAAATGTTGCATGGACAGGGGCGAGTTGGACAGGGGCGATTTAGTCCTGGCCGAATGGAATTAGGCGATGTTGGAAGTCGGTAAAGTTGACCTCTGCTTCACTATTACGGTGGTGCACATGTCAAAATGCATCTGCCCAAATTTCAAATTGTAAATAGTTGGTACGAATCAGAGGCATTGTTTCGTATTGCTAAAATATATTTTATATTGTGATACCGAACACGACGATCTTGTTCCGGATAGGAAAAATGTGGATGGTGGTGATGTTGCGATTTATATAACGGTAAAGACAAAAACATTCCGGCTCCAGTACCAAAGCAAATTTCCCCATCACTAATTGCGCGGGCCCCTAATGGGGCCCGCACAATTAATCCATAAACATACCCAGATTACTGAGTGCACACGGTGCAAATTGTACTGTGATATTCGCAGGTCAACAGGGTCTCATAATTTTGGTGTCATTCAAACTGAACATTGATAGATGCAATGAAATAAACATGTGAGACCCCTTTATATCGCCATTGAAAGAAAACAAATGCTTTGTTTTAAATACAGGATGCGATTGAAAATAAATCTAAAGCATATTTGGCCACAAAAATGCGTATCCACGCAATTGTTCAATATATTTTGTCGCAAAAGTGGATATATTAGAATTGTTGTGTTTCTAAAGGGTGACTCTTTACAATTGTAATGTGAACTACGGCACGTGTGTGCTTGCGTGCGGTGCCGTGCCGTGCGTGTGTGCGTGCGTGCGTGCGTGCGTGTGTCTGTCTGTCTGTCTGTCTGTCTGTCTGTCTGTCTGTCTGTCTGTGTCTGTGTCTGTGACTGTGTCTGTGTCTGTGTCTGTGTCTGTGTCTGTCTGTCTGTCTGTCTGTCTGTCTGTCTGTCTGTCTGTCTGTCTGTCTGTCTGTCTGTCTGTCTGTCTGCTGTCTGTCTGTGTCTGTGTCTGTGTCTGTGTTTGTGTCTGTGTCTGTGTGCGTGCGTGAGTATAAATTGCTATGTCAATTGCTTTCTGTATGTGTTTTGGTGATGGTGGCGTTTTGTGTGTGGCTTTTCCTGCTTGACTTTACTACTTTTTCATTCAGATAAATGATCTTTGTATTAAGCTCTATCAGAATTGCTAAAAGAAATCCAGTGTTATGACGAATTTTTGTATTAAGCTCTATCAGAATTGCTAAAAGAATCCAATGTTATGACGAATCTTTGTATTAAGCTCTATCAGAATTGCTAAAAGAAATCCAGTGTTATGACGAATATGTACTCCAGTAGAATTTGTACTCCCCCGTCCATATTCGACGAAGAAAAGGTACTCCCCGGTCCATATTCTACGTAGAATATGATCTCCCCTCCCATAGAACATGGACTCCTGTCATAGAATATATACTCCCCTGGGGAGTAATTTTTCTACAAGGCAATTATTTTCTATATATGATGTACATAAACATTAATAATCGACAGTATGTAACACAGGTGCTAATTAATCACATTGACGTTTTGATTTGCTCCTCTATGTGTCCTCTCATCTTGGTTTACACTGTTTGTAAAGGACATTAGTGACTCGTTTCCGCACTGGATGTTTAAAAAGAAACTCGCCAATTGTTGGCATCAGATTCGGATGGTACAAGTAGTCAATTATTATACTTATACAAATACAGTAAACCCTCTCTATAACGGCCACTATATTGAGTTAATTAGCTGGTATTTACATGAAGGGCAGGTGGCTGCTTAAAGCAAGGTAAAAGTAAAACAGAACGCTCCTATAGGAGTGTTCTGTTTTACTTTCACCTTGCTTTAAGCAACCATCTGCCTTTAACATGTACACACTTGATGTAATTTAGTGGCCGTTATAGAGAAGTTTTACTGTACTTATTCATTACCTGGATGTGCATATATTGGTCAAGGACAAAAGGAGATTTGTCATTTCAAAACCTTTAGAATCAGATCTATATAAGTATACATGTATAAGCAAACAGATCAGTCGCTGATCAAACAGTTCCTTCAGGGGTCGTCTGATCCGCACCTACTCTTTTCCCATGGGTGCCAAAATGTCGTCTATTAACCTTTAGCCTGCTGAGCAAATTATTTTTACAGATTTTTACACCTACTACATTTTCAATATTCAAGCAATTATCAACTTGTCTACATAAATGCAATCGTGGTGTCAAACAGTTTGGATCCTGATGAGACGCCGTGTTACTCGGCGTCTCATCTGGATCCAAACTGTTTACATAGGTATTCACTCATCCGCAGATAGCAGGCTAATGGTTAAATGACCAGAAACAGATTCCTTACACAAGGTAGACAGAAACTGAATTGTGTGTCTATTGCTCACTAGACGTTTGAACCCCAATATTCATGTAATGAATAATGACATAATGAATATTCATTTGATTAAGTTTTATAATGACATATGAACACAGGCCAACTTGGCCCAGTCATAAACTGTAACATCCAATCTTTATTACACACCATAAGGAAACAGAGCAGATCCAAATCACACGACTCTACGATCTGGGTATACTCTTAGTCCTAGTTGTGTGACAAGGGTCTGCTCTGTTTCCTTCTGGTGTGTAATAAGCAATAACACTTTAAAACAAAACAGCCTGTAAATATAGGATAACGTTTAGCATATTGAAAAAATACATATGAGATATACATGTTCATATATATTAAAATCTCACACCATTTATGATTCTAAAAAGTTTCCTAAAAAAAGGTCTAAGACAATATTATTAAGGGATCACATTTAAATAGATAAAAGGAGACAATGCTGACATAGTAAAATGGTGTCTACAACAGATTTGTCTCCCTTAATCATATGTATAAGAGAAAATAGATCAAGCTGGTATTTAAACATGGAATTATACAGTCTAATTCCACAATTTAAGAGTATTATTATCACAGTTTAAGCAAGTACTTATATTATCATATGACAATAGGGCATATCGAGATAGCATGGATCCTGATCAGATGCTATGTGATCCAGTATGTAATCAGGACCCAAGCTGTCTCTGAATTCAATCCAGCCTTTATAGTAATCATTTGGCTCATGTGACATAATGCTAATATAAGACAGCACATACAGTAACTAAAAGCAAACATCCATATATAAGCAAATCATTCTTATATACAACAATAGGGATGTGTACATTGTAAAATCATGCTGCTCGTGCCAAGAGAACATTTTTATCTGTCTATTTATTTGTTTGTTAATAAATACGTGGATGTGCAATGCAGCTTTAAAAACACGTGGATGTGCAAAACAGAACAACGCTAACGCGGAAACTCCGTGAAAGCTTTCAGCATAAATTTCATCCTGCATTAATCCTTTCTGTTCTGTTTGCCTGTGGAATAATATAAATGGAATATACAGTTTCGGCTTTGGCAAATAGTTCATGTGTGAATATGCAATTTTAAAAATTCTAAACTAATTAATATTCATGCTGTCATCATTTCTATAAACTTGTTTTCACACATTTGAAAACAGGATATACCCTCCTCCGTCTGATCAGGGTCTGCTCTGTTTGCTAATGAAAATTGAAAGATGTGTTTCTTTACTTTCTAAAATCGTTTACAATATTCCACCTTCCAGGACGGATTCTGATCTGATTACCCATTTGATCCCAGTGGATTCTTACATGTTCATATAATGAATTAGTCCATTTTTTGTCTAAGTAGTGCCTGGCCTAAATTTTCAATTTCGTTTTGTTTTATATTGAAATTCCTATTAACAAACAGTGTAGACTCTGATCAGACGCCGCATTATGCGGCGTCTGATCAGAGTCTACACTGTTTGCCTATTCCCCATATATGGGATCGTGGGAGCAAATGGGTTAAGTAGTTTGGATCCGGAAGGTTTAGGCTCATTTGCTTGAATGTTTTCTATATATCCTATATCTTGCTGCATTTGTCTTCCGTCAATGAATATTCACAATGATCAATAAATTCTTTCATGATTTTCTGTCATGGAATGGGTTAATATGTGAATTTATACATAATGAACTAACGTGAGTAGTGTTGCACTTCTAATTACTACTCATGAACAGACTCAATAAAACCGAGTCTGCAATTTTCTCTTTTGCATTTCTACTTTTGCTTTTTAAGGATCACCCATTTTCAGAATATATGTACTTCACAACAGCAGGTATTGCAAGTGTTTGTGTGGCGGCCGTAAAAAGTCGCCCCGTACTTCATTCTCAGTGTTGTTATATTTTCTGGTCCTTCGGGTTCATGTTATTAGTTTTGAAAATTGAATACTGCTTAAGCCTATGCTAGGGGCGTGAGTAGTGTTGCACTTTTAATTACTACTCATGAACAGACTCAATAAAACCGAGTCTGCAATTTTCTCTTTTGCATTTCTACTTTTGCTTCCGAAGGATCACCCATTTTCAGAATATAATTAAACAAATTTGGATCCCTGATCATTTGATTTATGAGTGACGTTAGGTCTATCTAAAAATAGAAACCGAGACTACGTAACTCGAATTTGACCAGATAATATAACCATGTCTGTTTGAAATAACTTATCGACCCTCGATTCAAATGATCTTATTTTTCAAATTCAACCACGTTTTCCCCTCTTGTAATGCAAGTATCGAACTATTTTCCTCTGCGGTAGCTCATTAGATCTATTTACGTCTAAATGGAAATGAAAAGGGAGGGATCCGTTGATCGAAAAACCGCATTTTCAATGTAAATTATTTCAAATGTTATGTTTTATGAGTATGAAAACAGTTATTTAACTAAATTGACTGGATAAATCGAATAATAGGCTGGTGCCGTAGATGGGACGCCTTTATCCGACTCGGAGAGAAAACAGTTGAGGCTCGGCAAGCCTCGCCTCAACGTCTTCTCCCTTCGTCGGATAAAGGAGTCCCATAGATCTACGGCACTAACCTATTTATTATGTCACTAGTGATTAGTGAAGCCTGGTGACTGGATAAAAGTAATATCTCTCAACTTAATCCAATGTTGTGGGCTTCCATTCAAATCTAACATTTTGAACAAATGTTCACAACAAAGGGTAGGGTTTTGATTGATAGATGATACAGTAAGCATCATTGAATATGCCAATTATCTTTTCATAGATACATATCATCTGATGGGTTGAGACAATATATGATAAATCAGGTTGTTAAGTTGTCTTTTTTTATAATCTTATACATCAAGACAGGTGCTAATTATATGTATATTTTTTATTCTACATTTGATTTACATTAATTATAATTAATTATCCTAACATATGTATGACAGACATTTATATTTCTTGATGTTTCTATATGACGGATCCTTAATTATAAATAAAAACATGTGTTTAGTGTAATATACTTGTTATTTTCTACTGTTAGGGCCAATTAAAGAGATTGTAGTTATCTCAGATATTGATGATGTCTACATATTATAATTACAGTTTTCTTGTTGAGAAATCAGTAATAATGCGTTATCAGTGTTACATTAAGCTAACTTACCATTTACTCCATGAATATTATTCGAAATTAAATTACTATTTTGACATTATTTCAACTGAAATCTTAAGAAACCAGATAAAACACTACTTTTTGGACGTGCGGGCCGGTTCGATGACATCATTTTCTAAGCAAACGGTGCACACCCAGATGAGATTTACAATAGCTATCTAATCGGGTGTTCTATGTATGCAATATGCGCTCGCTTCAGTGGAGTATATGGTTAAACCTAAATAGAATATTCCAAAACTCAAAACACATATTCTTCACTTTATACATGTATAGTCTTCAAGACAAGCCATTGCAAGGCAAGTAAGTATGAGTGAATGAACGTACACATACAAAGATTTTGAATTACAAAGGAGTATTTCCAACTAATGCCCAGACAGACAGGCGTGCAATTAAATATTGGCGGTTGTGTCAAATAAGACAATAATGTATCCACTTTGGCGACAAAATATATTGAACAATGGCGTGGATACGCATTTTTGTGGCCCAAATGTGCTTTAGATTTATTTTCAAGCGCATCCTGTATTTAAAACAAAGCTCCGTTCGTCGAGGGGCAAGCGTCCCAAACCACCTCGAATATAACTTCCCTGTTTTTCATGTGTTCCCTGAAGAGAGCTTCCTGCGTAGCTCTATCCGTACAAATAAACGCCCCGGTGGTGCTCTATTCAATTGGAAGACCTATTCGGTGTCACAGGGCTGCTGCACCTGAAGGTCTGCATTAATTGTTATTTCTAAATCAGGTTTTGTTAACATATTCAAACTTTATTTGTGAAAATATCTATAAACTTGTTTTAAGTTTAGGATTGACAAAGCTGTTATTTATATAGGGGCCAAAGAGATTGGTATCAACTTGTACATCCGCCCAGTAAAACAAGTTCACTTGTTTTTCTCAATCAAATGATTAATTGTTTAAGTGAGTATTGTTGGTTTTCATAATAAGTTGCAAACCCTTTACTCCACATTTGCGCCTTTCTTGTTTTTGATAAAAAGAATAGACCCAGATCAGATGACTTCAACAGGAGCTGTCTTATCAGGGTCTTTTCTGTTTGACTATGATAACATTATAGATCTGATTCTACAGTTCTGCCATGGCAAAACATCCTTCTGCTCATACGCATTATCAGAACAAATCTAACGAACATTCATGCCATTATTTTTTACATGAATATTATAAAATAAAACTAAGCTTTTGCAAACAGATTACATCCAGCTCGGGCAGCTCCTGTATCTGTCGCCTGATCCGTGTCTGATACGTTTGCTTATGACAATAATATAGATCTGGCTCTATGCTTATAAAGTTTTTTAGCTGTCTGAGTTTGTTTGTTCTCAAGCTTTTGATTGGTCAGATTTGAGCCAAAGGCTCAAATCTGACCAATCAAAAATTTGAGAACGAACTCAGACTCAATTAAACAGTTTTATAAACATGAACCATGATTATACAGTTTATGCAATTGCCAGAAATTCCAGTGTTCGTGTACCGTTATGAAAGTTACTTTGATTAATATGCATGATGTCATTAATTCTTACATAAATATTCATGAAGTGAAGGGTTAATGATATCTAATATAGCAGTGTTACCCTTTTATAAAACAAAAACAAAATGATCGTGACCTATTTCATGTTTTTTTCATACGTTATACATTGTTGAGTCAATTAATCATTTCCTGCATAAATATGCCTTTCTACGCCTTTGCAAACGTACATGTAGTAGACCCAGATTAGACCACTCCTATAGGAGCCATTCGATCAGGGTCGCATCAGAGGTTTTTTATTGTATGTTCAAATACCCAATGTATGTGCATTGTACCACAGGTATATGTAACAAGAACAGTACAGCTCTTAACTCTCTAAACCGGGATTCTTATAGAGAATAATTAGATACTTTAAGACAGGTGGGTGCTTAATGCAAGGTGAAAGTTATGCAGAGAAATCATAGAGGAGCTTTCTGTATTACTTTCACCCTGCATTAAGTTGCCACCTGTCTCCAAGACCGATATTTATACTAAATTATATGTCCAGTTTAGAGGGGTTTTACTGTAGTTGCATCGTACATGTACCAGACTAAATGACTAAATCAAATATACACAACACTCTCTCATTGTTTAGACTTATAAAGGTGTCACAAACTTTTGGTATTTATTTGATAACAGCAGTAAACAAAACAATTTTGTTCAATACATGTACTGATAAATGTAGGACATGATAAAGGTAGGTCATGATAAAGGTATGGCATCGTAAAGGTAGGACATGATAAATGTAGGGCATGAAACATATAGGACATGATACAGGTAGGACACGATAAAGGTAATACATGAAGGGTTGACATCATAAAACTGGGACATCATAAAGCTAGGACATGATACGGATAGAACATAAAGGTAGGACATGATAAATCTAGAATATGACAAATATAGGGCATGATAAAAGTAGGGCTTTATAAATATAGGACATGGTACAGGTAGAACATGATAAAGGTAGGGCAAGATAAACATAGGACATTATACAGGTAGGACGTGATACAGGTAAGACATGATAAATGTAGGACATGGTACAGGTAGAACATGATAAAGTTAGGGCATGATAAACATAGGACATTATACAAGTTGGTCGTGATACAGGTAGGACATGGTACAGGTACGAAATGATAAATGTAGGACACGGTACAGGTAGGACATTATAAATATAGGCCATGGTACAGGTAAAACATGATAAAGGTAGGACATGATAAAGGTAGAAGATTATAAATGTAGGACATGGTACAGGTAGGACATGATAAATGTAGGTCATGATACGGGTAAAACATGATAAAGGTAGGACACAATAAAGGTAGGAGATGATGTATGTAGGACATTATACAGGTAGGACATGATAAAGGTAGGAGATGATAATTGTAGGACATGAATGGATACACACAGTAGAATGTCTTAACCCGTTCTCTCATATAAACGCATTTTACGTACTTGCAAACACAGTATACCCGGATTAGACGGCTTCAATAGGGGCCATCTGATCAGGGTCTGCTCTGTTTGCTTTTGAAATTATGACATATCTGAATCTATGTATACATATTACATTGTAAACATTCAGTCAGTAAATATTCACGATGTCATCGTATGAATATTTAATATGGTAAGTGTTTAACATAGATCATGCTAGAGGTTTGACAATCACACTCTATATCGTCTTAACCCTTCTCTTGTTGAATTTTAAAATACGTTTCTCCTTCTTTACTTATGCCCTTTTGTATAATACATATATCTTCACTGCGTACATGTACACGTTGTGCAATCACTGCTGTGGAGTGCACTGGTTGCACAATCAACTTGTAAATAGTGCAGACCCTGATGAGACAGCTCCTGCAGGAGCTGTCTCATCTGGCTCTTCACTATTTACATGTAGGTATATTGACGTGAATAGCAAGCGAAGGGTTAAGTTTGATCAAGTTAATCCATTTATCTATACAGAGATCCAGATAGATGCGTTAATTGCAACAATTTCAAGAATAGCGCCCTTATTTCTCCATTAAATCCTATAATGTGACCACTCTTTAGAGTGGTCATAGTATAGGGAATTGGTGGAAACATTACGATTTTAGCATTTGGCATGCACTTTTATCTGTAGCTCTGCTATAAATACGCATAGTAACGCATTGCAAACAAAACAAACCTAGTTCATTCTGAACCGAGTCTACTTTGTTTGCAACAGAGTGAAAAAGGTATATATATGATGGAAAGTGTTCAGCAGACGAACTATTTAATTATCGAATTTCGCAACACTGCGAAAAATGCACACATTTTGTTATCATGCAAAACACATGAAGCGGATCGTGCGCTTATTGGTTGGTCTTACAACACACTACACTCACTCCGCTGGATGACACATTCGTGTTTATAAATATCCCATTCTCAACAGTAAATATTGTCTTATGCTTAAATTTTTCAAATTAATATTTCGTCTAAAACAGTTCCTCCATAAAAGCATTTCCATGTACGTGTGTAGACGGGGTAGACCCAAAGGTCCTCTAGAAGTCGTCTGATCAGAGTCTGCTCTGTTTGCTTAAGCATAACAGACTTGAATGTGCAGTTTCTACCAATGCAAATATATCCTGTTTACAGATGTTATCTTATAAATATTCATTATGTCATTATTTCTTATATGAATAGTGTTAAAAATTGGCTGAAGTATCAAACAGTTTAAATCCAGAAACACCTGATTATATCTGTTTGCAAATATTGAACTATCACTGTTAGTACAGGTTACCACGGGTTTCATCAATCACTGGAAGAGGAGTGAGGTATGGTTTTACTGTATGTTTATATTACACAGGAGGCAAGCAGAGCGTAGACACATAAATATGCACGGGGAGTGGATAATGTTAATGCTAAATGCATTTGTTTTTCAAGGTATGTGTCAGTCATTTGTACATTTTACTACAATCATTTTCATGATGATCTTGTAATAGCCTGTGTACATATATATATATAAACAGTATGGATCCAGATGAGACGCCACGTAAATTGCCATTTGATCAAGACCAAAAACTGTTTGACACATTTATTGGGTCTCTTTAACAGCTAAATACGGTTGTGTGCAACATTCGTCGTCTGCTACAATTTTCATTTGCTTAATCTTACCCTACCACAGTTATTCGGCGTCTCACCAGGATCAAAACTGTTTCCATAGGTTATCACAGATGACAGAGTTTGAAAAGAAAATGAAAATAAATTGTGATACCCCATACTCATTTTACCTTCCATTACCATCACTTAACCAATATGACACTCATGGCCAACATTTCTGTTGTCATACATAACATGTACATGTATGATTCAGATACAATAACAGTAACACCCATCTTATCCGCATGTTAAATCTAGTATATGCATCTTATCCGCATGTTAAATCTCGTAAACATCGGTCTTGGAGACAGGTGGCAGTTTTATGCAGCGCGAAACTCATGTAGAAAGCTCCCCGAGGAGCTTTTTGTATGACTTTCACTCTGCATTAAGTTGCCACATGCCTAAACGTATTTACATTTTTCTCTAATAGAATTCCGACTTAGAGGTGTTTACTTATAAAATCTTAAATAAAGCCTCTAACTCTAGTGGGGAATAAGAATTCAATAAAAAAAATGTTCCTATTCTGACATGACTTAATAGTGGTGGGAAGGCATAATCAGATGGTAAGGCTTTGGGACGTTTGACAAGAAAACCAATACACTCTACCTCGATACTACGAACACTCATAACGTATCATTATTGATCTTTAACCCAAATAACAGCTTAATGCAGAGTGAAAGTCATGCAGAAAGCTCCTAGAGGAGGACCTTTCTGCATGACTTTCACCCTGCATTAAGCAGCCACCTGCATACAAAGACATAAATTCATCCTTACTAATATTTCGTTGTATCGAGGTTTTACTGTACATGTACACGATACAGTATCACTCAACAACGAGGTTCTAGGAAGCGGCAGAGGTCCACATAAAATGCGTAATTAACCCTTCGCTTGCTGAATTTTAAAATACACTTCTCCTTCTTTACCCATGCCCTGTTGTATAATTACATATATCTTCACTGTGTACAAGTATTTTGCTGTGCAATCACTGCTGTGGAGTGTACTGGTTGCACAATCAACTTGTAAATAGTGCAGACCCTGGTGAGACAGCTCCTGCAGGAGCTGTCTCATCTGGGTCTTCACTATTTACAGGTAGGTGTATTGACGGGAATAGCAAGCGAAGGGTTAAAACATGTTCAAGAATAACTTCCTTACTTCTCAGCCAATCCCTATGGTGTGACCACTCCGTAGAATCATTTCCAAGAAACGATTCTAAAAGAGGGGTCGCAACATAGGCTTTGATGGAGAAATGACAATTTTAGTATTTGAGCAAGCACCTTTATCTGTAGCTCTGAAGTGGTAACTGTTAGTTTGTCTCAGCTGAGTAAGACATTGATCTGGTTCGTTCTCTTGTAGATAGAAGAGCGTTTAACCCTTTCCCTGTTCTGTGTTCATTCCAAATTTCAATACCTACTGAGTATTCATAGATAAAATGATTATAACGAAATATGGAATATGGAAAATTGTAGCCATTTTAGGAAGTAAAGACACATATCTTTGAAATCCTATTAGCAAACAGAGTAGACCCTGATCAGACGGCTCCTCTAGGAGCCGTCTGATCTTGGTCTACTCTGTTTGCAAATGCGTTAAACACGTTTATATGAGGGAAAGGGTTAAGTAACTAGAGGTTTGTTTTTGTCACAATAACAGATGTCTCTCCCGTTCAATCCTCTTTCCAATACACAAGTGTAATGTCTGTAACTACAAAGTTATAAGAGTCTAATTTTATGTCATCAGGGGCAATAATCCAAGGTTATCAGGGGGAGACAATTCAAAAACCACAGGTGCACAACAATTCATGTTGGTCAACATTCCTGTGAAGTTTGATGACGCTAGCCCTAGTGGTTTCAGAGATAAGCATGACACAAAGTTTGTCTAAATTTAAGTCGTCAGAGTCTATAAGTTCCAAACTTAACAGGGGAGACAATTAAAAGTATCAGGTGCACAACAACTCATGCTGGTGTACATTCCTTTGAAGTTTGGTGACTCTAGCTCTATTGGTTTCAGAGATACGCGCGACACAATGTTTGTCTAAATTCAAGTGTTCATATTAGGGGCAATAACTCAACAATTATCAGGGGGACAATTCAAATACCCCAGGTGCACAACAACTCATGCTGCTCAACATTCCTGTGAAAGTTGGTGACTCTAGCCCTAGTGGTTTCAAAGATATGCATGACATACCGTTTCTCTAATTTTAAGTAATCATATCAGGGTGAATAACTCAACAATTATCAGGGGGAGACAATTAAAAAAAATGCAGGTGCACTACATTGTATGCTGGCCGACATTCCTGTGAAGGTTAATGACTGTAGCCCTAGTTGTTTCAGAGATATGCACGACACTCAGTAAAGTTTATCTTATTTTTCGTAATCAGGGGCAGTGACTCTAAAGTAAACACGGGGAGACAATTTAAATACCCCAGGTGCGCAACAACTCATGTTGGTAAACAATCCTGTGGAGTTTGGTGACTCTAGCCCTATTGGTTTCAGAGATACGCGCGACACAAAATGTGTCTAAATTATAGTGTTCATATCAGGGACAATAACTCAAAAATTATCAGGAGGAGAACATTAAAAAACCCTATATGCATAACAACTCATGCTCGGGAACATTCATATGAATTTTGGTGCCTCTAGTCCTAGCGGTGCGACTAAAAAATCTGCCCCTGATGATTTTAAGTCATCAGGGGCAGTAACTCCAAAGTTATCAGGGGAGACAATAAAAAACAGGTGCACAAAAACTAATTTTGGTCAACATTCCTGTGACGTTTGGTGACTCTAGCCCTACTGGTTTCAGAGATACGCGCGACACAAGTTTGTGACGGACTGACGGACAGATAGACAGACAAACAGACATACAACTCTGGCAAACACAATATGTCTCCCCATAAATGGGAGAGACATAATAATACTTTTTATTTCGTGTTTTAGTTCACTTATCGTTTTATTTAGTGAACGGTTTAGTCGGGTGAGATACAGAGAAACAGATAAAGGTGCGTCCTCAACTACTAAAATCGTTATTTTCTCCTCCAAATCATACGCTGTGACCACTCTTAAGAATAACGATTCTAAAGAATGGTCACAACATAGGGTTTGGTGGAGAAAAGAAAGAGTTATTCTGGAAAAAGTTTACGCATCTTATCTTGCCCCAATTTGACAAACCCATGTTGCCGATCTGTGTCCGGTTTCGGGGAGCATCTTTCGATTATAGTGATATTGTTCAGCTACATGTATGTGTCAACACTTATAAAGATATCGTTCATAGCACACTTAAATAGCAAACCAATGAAATCTGAACCAGGGAAATGTTAATACCTTACCAATCAAACCAATGATAAAAGTTTCATACATACAGTACAAACACATTTTGGTAGGTCAAGTCACTAATCTTGGGGACTACACTACGCTGTTTGGATGTGTCCGATGTATAGATTATGGGATCATGGGTGTTTATCAGTAGAATAGACATATCATATCGTTTTTCTTTTCTACTAACCAGTAAAACCCTCTAAATCAATCGGACGTTCAATTTATTATAAATTCCAGTCTTGGAGACAGGTGACAGTTTAATGCAATGTGAACGTCATGCGGAAAAGCTCCTTTCTGCATGACCTTAACCCTGCAATAAGCAGTCACTTGCCTAAATTATTCCCCTCTAGAATTCCGGCTAAGAGAGGGTTTGTGGTATATACATATAATCTGTGTGTCGTACATGTTTGATTCTAATGAGAATCCGAATTGCTCGCGTTCTCAACTGGGTCTAGACTACTTGAAAAGACATTCGCATTTCTACGGGCGCCGCATGATGCTCTTGTGGAGAGTTATGAACCACTTCGTACTCCATAGTCCAGTGGTATATGTACGTATAGACTATGGCCATCGAACAGCGTATTTTGTATTGTGGAGACATTACCTTCTACTCCGTAGAACGTCTGCGCGGTCAGTCCATCGCTTCTGCTACACAGCTGGGTGTCCAGCGGCCGTAGAAATTATAATTCCTCGCTTAAAATTCTATGGCGACCGTACGGCCTACAACATTAAGGATACGCCGCATGGTGTCCTGCGTTCGCCGGAGATTTTCAATGGCCGCCGCAGAAACCTTTAGATTCTAGCCATCTACGACCGCCGGCGGCCGTAGAGCAATATGACAGATGTTTATTTAAGCTTACTAACGGTTAGGCTGTCTGTTATTACTTGACCATATTAAACTGAGACTCGTCAATTTCCGTTAGCGGTTCCGACTATCCTCGGATGAATTCAGTTACCATACATACCAATACATGGCTTATGCGTTCAGACCAATATAAGGCCTAAAATGGCGCATTGGAAAGATCTTCGCCTGTCATACTAGCGGTTGCAGGTTCGAATCCAACTGAAGTCATTGGATTTTTTTTTTATTTCTATTATTTTTGTGTACTTGATTTTTCAAGAATATATCATCATTTGTGAGATATTTTATTATAAGACAAGATAAGATTTTATTTTCACCTTTAGACTAACAAATCCATGAGGTTAATTCAATTTCAATAAAGACATTAAGACGACTGACAAAACAATTTTACGACATTCTAGCTAATTATTCACATAGATATTAGACGTCTACATATGTCCTTTATATATAGCCATATGATATCGCACCACTTGAAAATCATGCATTTGGAAACAGATCAAACCTTATATACCTATACGTATTTTGATGATTATATATACATGTATCCAAATTACTCAATGTGTTTGGACAGACACATTAAGGCAAATGGTACGGACCCAGGTATATCTTAATGACCCAGTGTATTTAGACAGACGCAGGCCAATAGAATATAGATCTAGATATATCCTAATTACCAAGTGTTTAAACAGACACAGTTAGGCGAGTAGTACATGCCCAGATATAGTCTAATTACCCAGCGTTTAAACAGGCACAGTTAGGTAAGTAGTACATACCCGGACATATCCTAATTACGGTGTTTTAACAGACACAGTTAGGTAAGTAGTACATACCCGGATATATCCTAATTATGGTGTTTAAACAGACACAGTTAGGTAAGTAGTACATACCCGGATATATCCTAATTACAAAGTGTTTAAACAGGCACAGTTAGGTAAGTAGTACATACCCAGATATATCCTAATTACCCAGTGTTTAAACTGGCACAGTTAGGCAGGTAGTACATACCCGGATATATCCTAATTACAAAGTGTTTAAACAGGCACAGTTAGGCAAGTAGTACATACCCAGATATATCCTAATTACCCAGTGTTTAAACAGGCACAGTTAGGCATGCAGGTAGTACATACCCAGATATATCCTAATTACAAAGTGTTTAAACAGGCACAGTTAGGCAAGTAGTACATACCCAGATATATCTTAATTACCCAGTGTTTAAACAGGCACAGTTAGGCAAGTAGTACATACCCAGATATATCCTAATTACCCAGTGTTTAAACAGGCACAGTTAGGCATGCAGGTAGTACATACCCAGATATATCCTAATTACAAAGTGTTTAAACAGGCACAGTTAGGCAAGTAGTACATACCCAGATATATCCTAATTACCCAGTGTTTAAACAGGCACAGTTAGGCAAGTAGTACATACCCAGATATATCCTAATTACCCAGTGTTTAAACAGGCACAGTTAGGCAAGTAGTACATACCCAGATATATCCTAATTACAAAGTGTTTAAACAGGCACAGTTAGGCAAGTAGTACATACCCAGGTATATCCTAATTACCCGGTGTTTTAACAGACACAGTTAGGCAAGTAGTACATACCCAGATATATCCTAATTACAGTGTTTAAACAGACACAGTTAGGTAAGTGGTACAGACCCAGATATATCCTAAATACCCGAAGTAACTTTATTTATTTCAATGGCTTTGTGGTTTTTACATTGTGACAATTGTTTGAAAGCAAAAAAAGAAGATTATTTTAAACCTTTACCTCGCGAATACAGTAAAACCTCTCTAACGCGACCTTCAAAATGAGGTATAGTTCCTCGTGAATACAGTAAAACCTCTTTAACGCGACCATCAAAATGAGGTATAATTCCTCGTGAATACAGTAAAACCTCTCTAACGCGACCATCAAATTGAGGTATAGTTCCTCGTGAATACAGTAAAACTCTCTAACGCGACCATCAGAATGAGGTATAGTTCCTCGTGAATACAGTAAAACCTCTCTAACGCGACCATCAGAATGAGGTATAATTCCTCGTGAATACAGTAAAACCTCTCTAACGCGACCATCAAAATGAGGTATAGTTCCTCGTGAATACAGTAAAACCTCTCTAACGCGATCATCAGAATGAGGTATAGTTCCTCGTGAATACAGTAAAACCTCTCTAACGCGACCATCAGAATGAGGTATAGTTCCTCGTGAATACAGTAAAACCTCTCTAACGCGATCATCAAAATGAGGTATAATTCCGGGTCTTAAAGGCACGTGGTAAATGCAGGACAAAAGCTTTCTGCATTACTTTTGTCCTGCATTAAGCAACCACCTGCTTATAACGACACATATGTTTATTCATTAAGTGATCGCATTAGAGGGATTCTACTGTATCTTTTACCAAAATGTTTATAATGGCCAGTAGACAAAGGACTTTTAAAATGCGTGTATATGTATAGATTTGCGATTGTACATCTTGCACGGTGTATGTGGCACGAAAACACTAAATGAGATTGAATTTATAATAAGGTGAATATTTTGAGTGCACCTTTTATTGTCAGCATTATGACGCCATATTACAACGTGATTCAACACTTCACAGAGGCGTGCAGTGACAGAAGGTCTCATGACCATGTCTAAGTGCAAGTCCAAGTCCATGAGGGTCGTGTCCTGAAGAGCATGCAGCGATCTCGTCGTCATCACAATGGTTCCTTGCATAACTGGTACATTCATCATCACTATGGCATCTTACGCTCGGCTTGGCTCTCTCTTGACAAAGAGGGAACAAGTGAATAGAACAATAGGAATGAGACAATACTTGTGCATTACTTAGCATCATGGTAAACAGTATACCCGGAAAATAAACATTTCATGGTTTTCTGGAATTGAAATGATTACGTTTTAAATTTGCAAGTATATACCAACAACAGTTTGTTGGCGATATTTGAAGATATTCAAACAAATGTGTACATGCATAACTCAGAGGAAAGAATATATTAACCCATTTTCACCGCCAATGTCGCAAAATGCACCACGACAAATAGTGCAGTCCTTCACTTCACTTTTTGTCTGAAACTATATTTCTATATCTGTGCTTTATTCCTTTGAAATTTGCAATTATTTATCTCATTTCCCTATTTTACCAAAGAGTGTTTGCAGAAGACACTTAGACATTTGACGCCGAAAGGGTTAAAGGTTTCATAAATCTGTATAATATGTCAAGCTGTGCACTCCGGTGAATATATTTCGTAGATGTTTGATGGTAGGCAAGGTAGGCGTCAGCGGGCATGTTCTCAGCTCTATTGTATCGGTTATCTATCAACCCTTTCCTCCATAGGCTATTTTTAGACCCAGCCTCTTTGAATGAATCTACCGAAAACAAGCATTTACTAGAGAAAGGGAAATGTTAGAATTGTGTAGTATTGAAACCATTGAGATAAATAGAGCATTTGCTCCTATGGAGCAAGTGCTCTATTTATCACAATGGTTTCAAGGGGGCGTAGACAGGCGCCACTGTGGAGGAAAGGGTTAATGTCATTATTAGAGAAATCCAGGATATGGTTTAAGCATGTCAAAGGTGAATGTCTGCCTCCATCTGTAGCAGATGACGAGCGTCTAAATTTCATTAACAAACTCTTGATAAAATGCTACAAATACGCTGCGGTTTTTGCTAAAAAGTAGCGCTTTAAATATAACCCTAGTGAATATGCCGTTATGGATGTTACTAAGAATGAATGCGAATTACAAAAGGTCAACGCATGCATGGCACATTAGATAAAAGGTTATCGCTGAGAGGGTCGAGTATACACATCTCGGCATAACATGTAACAACTTTTTAAATCGACCATGTCGTTTGCGCCAGGGTGCCACAAAACTACACAATACGTTTCTAAAAGAAAAACGTGGAAACAAACAGTCCTACAGGGAGTGCCACACACAATATGGCACGACATCAAACAATTTTCAAACGGGTAACAGCAAAGTTACCAGGCAAAACGTGAAGGAACGGCCAGTAGCCTAAAATGCCTTGTTAATAGTGGGTTTCGACCAGGTGACATGGCACGTCATAACACAGACTGTACCAATCAGTATTGTACTGATTGATTCATGTATTTTTTTGCGTATACCTGCAAGGCTCTCCATAAAGGAATGAAGGAAGTAAGGAATAAAGTAGAAAAAAGAACTTACCATCTATGTTGTGCGGCCAGTCATCATGGCATAAACAAAAGCCGTTGTAGCATCCACAATTGCACTGGTTGTCACAAGGCCCCACACACATGGTCGTAACTGGAAATAGTCGATTTACATAAAATAAATACGGTAAGTTAAGTACTATTTTCATGTTAAAATGACTACATTACCGATAGCGTGCACGAAACTCTTCAGTAAACCATGCAGTTTTGTGTTGTGTGATGACTGGAGAGCTAACGGAATATTTTGTTTTATAATTTCGCTCTGGTGGTAATAAGGGAAGTATAAGTAAACACACCGGTGTGCGCTCTGGAATTCGCATAATAAATTCACTATAGAATCCATAAATTTTGTGTCACATGTCAGTAATGCCGATTTAGCGCTTGTGTCTGTCGGCTTAACATAGAATATAGCAGTTTTATGTACATGTAGTTTATATAAATGTAAGTAAACAATGAGCAGTGAACCATAAAAATCAGCGCAGTCAACTTTTTAGGGCAATCAGCATTCTGTCTGTTTTACATATTAAAACCTGTATAAGAAAATCATGATTTCCCCTTAGTTAGATTGACTGCAGCAATGGCGGCACCCCTAAAGTGTTGAACGTACCCAAATGTAAAGTACATTCACGTTTCACTGCTCGTTGTTTACCTATAACGGAATTATTCAACTTTCTTACCGACACAAAGCGCCAAGAAAACGAATAAAAGTTTCATGTTTGTCCCGAGAGAAATTCACTCTGATTACTAGATAAGTGCGTGGTTTCTTACTTTATAGACTAACACCTTATCGTGTTATAAAACACTCCTATGATGACCTAGTTTTGTTCCAGGACACATTCAGTCATTGCACACACGTGTCACGTACTCAGAAACTCTTCTTTTAGACTTAACACTTCGATTCAATAAATATTATTATTTTGAGAATGATTTAACCCTTTGCTCCATAAATACGCCTTTATACGTATTGCACAGAGAACATAGGAGCCGTCTGACCAGTGTCTGTTCTGTTTGATTATGGAATAATAAAGTTATGTGTCTACAGTTTCTGCTTCAGCAAAACATTCATGTTTTAATATGTCATTTTAAAAATCTAATTGATATTCATGATGTCATCACTTCCTTTATGAATATTCATCCAGGAAATGGTTTATAAGTTTACCATAGATACACACTAATTACCCAAACGAGGGAAGTTCTGGAATAGGTTATCACTGTTTGCTTATGAAATAATATAGATCTGAATATACAATTTACATCATAGCCCATTGCCATTGTTTAAATTCTGAAAAATTCTGTTTGATAAATCTTAGAGACCTTTTGTTTACTCCCTTCCAGTTTTGATGGTCCTTAACGTTACACAGTGTTGTGTGGGTCCTTTTCGCTAGAAAGTATCTATGTTGCTTTCATTGAGTGGTTACTGAAGAACAGTTGCCCAAAGGTACCATGGGGAGTCGTCTAGATAGAGTGTGTGACTTTTCATAAGATATGTGCAGGATACTGGTCCCTGTCCCTTAACTATTTACGCCATGAATATTCATGAAAGAAATAATGAAACCATGAATATTAAGTAGCTTATTTTTTATAACGGCAGTCTGTAAAACTATATCAATCTAGGTGTCCAGGATATTGATGGCAAGAAATTGCTCCTGGATCATGCAACACATATAAGTAAGGGAAACTGGTCCGTAGGTACTTGGCAAGTACTGTTTAACCTTTTGTACCATATATTTTACAGTGGCACTCATCCAGTCTCTTGCTCTTGGTATATAACTTATTTGAGTTAAGCCTTTTTTGAAGATACAATGTACTTATATATTTTTTTATTTCAAGTACATGACATAATTGCACATAAAAGCGCCATTCTCTTTCGCTTACGAGGTACCGTCAATAGTCAATAATGTTTATCTCCGGAAATCTATATATAGAATTACGAATATATACGGAATATGCACGGAGTCTCAGTTTAATCTGGTCAAGTAATATTATGTCAGCTATAAAATTTCAACAAAATATCTTGACATTTGATTTGGCCAAAACTTATTTTTGGGATGGGACACTTGATCTTTTTTCTTCTTTTTTGTTTTTGCGTATGCTTTGGGTGTCCTCGATAAAGTAACCAGCCATATATTTGAAACTGTTACAGTTACATATGGATACAACATTAACCCTTCGCTTGCTATTCACTTCAATATACCTACCTGTAAATAGTGAAGACCAAGATGATACAGCTCATCAGGGTCTGCACTATTTACAAGTTGATTGTGCAACCAGTGCACTCCACAGCAGTGATTGCACAGCGAAATACTTGTACACAGTGAAGATATATGTAATTATACAACAGGGCATGGGCAAAGAAGGAGAAATGCATTTTAAAATTCAGCAAGAGAAGGGTTAACATTTGTTAACACCTTCAATCCTGGTAAGACGCCGAGTAACTCGGCATTTCAAGAGGCTTCAAGTTGTTTGCCACTCGGACAATAGTTTCACAAAAGCTTGATTCAATCGGAAGGAAATTGTCCCCAATTCAAATTTGCCCAGACATAGAGAATGGTTTTGTTCTTAACCCTATCCTCCATAAATACATAGTTCTACGCATTTACAGATAGAGTAGAGTCTACTCTGTTTGCTAGTGGAAATTGAAAGATCTGTTTCTTTACTTTCTAATATGGCTACATTGTTTCACCTTCTGTATTTCATTATAATAAGGTTTCCCATGAATATTCAGTAGGTATTGATATTTGGACTAAATATAGACCAGAACTTGTTGATCGAAATTGGCTTTGATCCTATGTACTTCGATGCAGCGTGTAGAGATGAAGGGCATTTTATTGTTTTCATTCCCAACTTACTTGATTATCGGCGCTATGTGACCTATACAATAACCAAACATCCATGAACAGATGTTAGATTTCATCTTTTAAACGTGAAGTTCATCTGCTTTCAACCGATGGTCCTATTTTATTACATTAAATGGTAAATGTATTGTATCTTATTAAGGTTTAAACTTTTCGTCACGGGTTGTTATGGTAGCTGTTATTTTCTGTTTGATGACGTCTATTCATCTTTTTTTTTGACATATCGACGAGTAATGTAGGAGTAATCCCCCTTACACTATTACATATATTTCTGTTCTGAGAAACCGTGATGAATACGTGTTTTATACTGTGATTAATATGCAAGAAAACACCACTAGGAATACTTTAAACGGCATTTTTTTATTGCGTAACTATGCACTGTACAGTAAAATCTCGCCAATACGACAACTCAAAATGAATATTTTTCTGGATTTTAAAACAAAAACAAACTTGCATTAGCTTAATGAAAGGACAAACGTTATACATACACCTCGAATAAGAGCTTGCTGCATTACCTTTGCCCTGCGTTAAGCAACCACCTGGTTATGCAAGCTCCTATATTCAACAATTATAGTAAAAACTCTCTTAACCGAACATTTTTCGTAAAAATATCGGTCTTGGAGACAGATGGCAGCTTGATGCAGGGTGAAAGTCATGCCGAAATCTCCTCTAGGAACTTTCTGCATGACTTCCACTCTGCATTAAGCAGTCAAAATACTAGTAAAATTATTTTAGATACTTTCATGCAGGTGGTTGTTTAATGCAGGGTAAATGTAATGCAGCAAGCTCCTATTGGAGCTTTATGTATCTGCATTAAGCAGCTGTACGAAAGTATCTAAACTCTTGTTTGACTAGAATTCTGGTTTAGAAGGGTTTATTGTATGTTGTCGCCTTAGCTAGACTGTACTATACAGTACACTCCGTCTACCCTTGACAGTTAAAACTGTTGCTCCATTTATTTCAGGGATATACGCAGGGGCACCACCAACAGATGGAATACAAGAGGACATACCAAAAAGTAATGTTATCATTTTGACCAACTTTACTAAATCAGACATATTACCAATATTGAAGTAAAGGTCCAGTTAAGATGCGTAAATTAAAACATTTTCAAGAATAACTCTTTCATTTCTCAACCAACCCTTATGTTGTGACCACTCTTTACAATTGTCTCGAAGAGACGATTCTAAAGAACGATCACAACATAGGGTTTGATACTCTTCGAGACGATTCTAAAGAGTGATCACAACATAGGGTTTGGTGGAGAGTACGCACATTTATCTGTTGCTCTGTTGAACTATTGCATGATGTGCAGTAGAGGCTGTCTTAAGCGGCCACCAAAAAGGGGTCAAATTATTGGTCTGTAAGGCAGGTGGTAGCTTAATGCAGCTAAAAAAGAATGCAGAAAGCTCCTATAGGAGCTTTCTGCATTACTTTGGTCCTGCAATAAGCAATCACCTGCTTTTTATGACTCATATGTTTAATAAATGGCTGTTTAGGACGGATGCTTTTGTATACATAGTGCGAAGCATATCGTTAGTGAATTTCACAGAATAAATTATTTCAAATTGACATTAAAAAAGACTCATATGCACCAATATATAGTAGAACGCAACCAGTTAACCATTTCCCTCACATGAACGCCTTTTCACGTGGTTGCAATCAGAGTAAATCCAGATAAGACTGATCATGTGAGGGTCGTCTGATCTGAGTCTGCTCTGTTTCCTTATGGAATTATGTATGATACAACAGTGTTGGTCTGATGCTTAATTCTCTTGTAACGGTTTACCTTATAAAATTAAATTAGTGAATACTCGTAAAGTGATTCATACATTCAAAAATGTTCATTAGGGAAATGATTAAAAATCAAATGAGTGTCTTTATAAGCAGATGTCTGTTTAGTGTAGAGTGAAATTAATGCAAAAAGCTTCTATACTAGCTTTCCGTACAACTGTCATCCTGTTTTAACCCTTTCCCTCATGCTCAAATAAATGCCCTTCCCCGCCTTGGCAAACAGCGTAGACATGCCTTTGCCTGGTTAGTAATTGTAAACAAAAATATCTTCTAAAATTCTCTTTGAATATTAACTGTATTTCATTTGAAAACATATTTGTTTATGCATTTGTTTATACAATAAACCACCTCTAAACCCCCTCTAAACCGGCAATCTAGTACAGAAGATGTTAGTTACTTTCAAGCAGGTGGTTGCTTAATGCAGAATTAAAGTCACGCAGAAAGCTACTAGAAGAGCTTTCTGCATGAATTTCACCCTGCATTAACCATTTCAATACTGAAATTTCAGAGTAGAATAGTCCATCATTGATTAACCTTGTATAAAACGTGCTGTTGTAGTCCCAATTACCCATGTATTAACCCTTTCCCTGTTCTGTTTTTAGGCCAAATTTCAATACCTACTGAATATTCATTAACAAAATAGTTAGAAAGAAATATGGATGGTGGAATATTGTAGACATTTTAGAAAGTAAAGGAACATATCTATCAAATTCTGTTACCAAACAGAGCAGACCCTGATCAGACGGCTCCTCTAGGTCTACTCTGTTTGTAAATGCGTGAAAACACGTTTATATGAGGGAAAGGGTTATCGTGTCCACCAGTTTTAATTTAACTTAAACAATGGTAGCAGTCATGTGACCAACGAACTATGTGAAGGGTGCTACTTTCTTAATGTAGCGGAAACATGATACAGGATGTTCAAGATCATAAGAGCTTTCTGCATAACCTTTGTCCAGTATTAAGCTGTCACGTGTCCTTTGAGAGTTCATATAAGCAAAGACATTATACATAAAAGCATGTACATGTTTCTGGAACCTTACTGTACCTTATATGCCACTTGAATGACGAAGATCACTTATAAATCATTTATTCCCATTATTTGTTTAAACAGAGATTGGATTGAACTTGGGGCATGGAATGGTCTACTATCCAGTAAACCAGACAGATGGTTTACCACTCACGAATTTGACGTATTTCAAAGTTGGTTTCATCACAAAAATGAACCAAGGCATTCTGTTACAAGTGCATGAAGACGGACCCAGATATATGTCACTTGAAATGAACAATTACGGTCAGTAAATTGCCAATTAACAGTTATAATTGGTAAATATGCCAATTAGTTACTTCGATGGGTTAAATACCAACTGCTGTGGTAAAACTTACCATTTACGATAGGTAAACATGCCAGATAAAAAAATTATATATATGTACTCCGGTGGGTAAAATTACTGTGACAAATGTTAATTACGTTAGGTAAATGCTAACATAAGTACATACTAAGTACATATTAAAAGTAACTAGAGTGATTTAAATGCTGCACATGGTGCATACAGATACCAGCTACATGTACAGTAGGTTTATGTCAGTTTGATATAATACAAGCAATGTCGGTACGTTTGAGACGATACGTAATTTTTTTTTCTTAACACTTTCAACGCTAAATTGTCAAAATCCAAAGAGGTCGTGCTTACAGCATATATGCAAAGGGAACAGTGTAGTCACGACAAACAGTGCAGACCTTGACGACAGTGTTCCTCTAGGAGTCCTCTTATCTGGGTATACACTGTTTACAAAGGACATTAGTGACTCAATTCCCTAGCTGAAAGGGTTAATCTTGCAATCAGTGAAATCTAGAGCAAACGATGCGTCAGAGGTGACTTCTAATATGTGCACTTTTTAGGGAAATAATGATTTTCTGAAGATGCTGATGATTGTCAACTGGGTGTCTGTGTCGACACAGTTTCTGTCGGCGGCTTTTGTTTGTTATAGACATGTACACCTTTTTAAGGCTTTACAAAGTAGACCCGTATCAGACAGCTCCAAGGGAGGGTTTTGTCAACGTCTGATCTGTTTGCTTATTGAATTATATCGAGCTGATCCTACGGTTTCTACCAAGACCAAACATAATCTTTTCACATACAATTATAAACAGTCAACCAATAAATACAGTAAAACCTCTCTATAACGGCCAATAAATTGTGTTAATTAGTTGGTATCTAGGGCAGGTGGCTGCTTAAAGCAAAGTGAAAGTAAAACAGAACGCTCCTATAGGAGCGTTCTGTTTTACTTTCACCTTGCTTTAAGCAGCCACCTGCCTTTAACACAAAATATTTGATTTAATTTAGTGGCCGTTATAAAGAGGTTTTACTGTATTCATGATATCAGCATTTCTTTCTTGAATATTTATGAGGAATGGGGTTGAGCTGTCACAAAAGGTACATACTCTTATTTCCCACTTTACAGGCGGAGTGAGATTCATCATTAAAGACAGCTTTGAAAGGTACGAGATTAATTCAGACGCACGGATCTCCTGGTCAGACAGTCAGCCACATCAGGTGGTTGTACGGATAGATCAAAATGCACAAGAGATTACTCTGCAGGTACGTTAATTTACTATAACTGACTTTTACCATTCACTCTATAAACCTGTCTACGTAGAGAAGATACCTGTAGGATCCGTCCGATCAGAGTCTTAAATTCTGCTCGCTTATGACATAATATACAGTAAAACCTCTCTATAACGACCACTTAATAATGTAAATTAGTTGCTATTTTGGGCAGGTTGCTGCCTAACCCTTTCGCTGCCAAACTCTGTCGTCTGCTAAATTTGTCGTCTGCTACAAATTTTCATTCTTTTGATTTTCTTCATTTTTGTTTCAAAAACATAGTAACAGTAACAAACAGTTTGGATCCTGATGAGACGCCGAGTTACTCATCTGGATCCAAACTGTTTGCATAGGTAATCACAGATCCGGCACTGGCAGCGAAAGAGTTAAAGCAAAGTGAAAGTAAAACAGAACACTCCTTTAACACACCTCTTTAAAGACCTGCCTTTAACACAAAATATTTGGTGTAATTTAGTGGTCATTAAAGAGAGGTCTTACTGTAGATATGATTCTAGTTTCTACTATGGCCTAACCCTCCTGTGTTCATATACTGTTATAACAATTAATATTATTAATACTCATGGTGTCATTATTTCTTTCATGAATATTCATGGAGTAAAGGGATAAAGAAGATCAGGTTATGTACATTGAATACACATATTGTCATATCTGTTCTACTATTTGTTCAGTTTTAAACCTTTTGAAAGATGGAATCAATTAACACAATCCCTCCTACGTACGGTTTTTGACGCCTCTGTAAAAGTTATATTTTGAAACCATTGTGACAAATTCATGAACATTTGCTACATAGGAGAAAACGCTCTCTTTCTTACAATGGTGTCGAAATCAATATAATACATAGAACATTTGTTCCATAGGAGCAAATGCTCTATTTATGACAATGATTTCAAAACTACACATTTTTCCTTTTATTTAATAAATGCTCATTTCCGGTAGATTTATTCACAGAGGTTGGGTCTAAAAATAGTCCAGGAGGAGTTAACTGGCATTTGAAAACAGTAGCTTCAGATCCTACCAGTCAGGGTCAGCATTGTTTTCATTCCGACTTATTCAGCAAAATTAAATATTTCATACTGATAAAACTTTATTGATAAAACGTGAAATTCAAAATTTAAAAATCATGTGAAGATAACTCAAGATATAGAGATATATGATTGCTTGAAATGTTGACAGATAACTGAATACATGTATATCTATAATTTTCAGCAGAGCTCTTTCATATAGCATATAAAGTAATTGGAAAGCAGTTTAAAGAGAACAAGGAATGTTTGTTTCTTGTTTAAAGATATTTGTTTATATTATAGAGTTATTCAGCTGTCGTAATTGTTCGAAGAATCTGTTATAGCTTTAGTATGTTACAAATATTTAGCCCTTGATAATGCTAGCTGTGTGTTGTAAAGTCTATCAGTAGTCACAAGTATATATAGAGAGTGAGAAAGAGAGAGAGAATGAGCGCGAGAGTGATAAAGAGAGTTCTGGCCCTTCAAAGCTGTGGGGTTTTTTTGGCGAAAAAGGGTCCATGCTTATAAACTTTTAATGGAGTATGAGTTCGTTCTCACGTTTTTGATTGGTCAGATTTGAGCCTTTGGCTCAAATCTGACTAATCAAAAGCTTGAGAACTCAAATCTGACCAATCAAAAGCTTGAGAACGAACTCAGACTCAACTAAAAAGCTTTATAAGCAGGGACCCAGGTGTTGGCATCCGTTTTGATGCTCTTGTTAAACCCTTTATCTGTTCATAAATCATGAAATAAATAATGACATCATTAATATTAATTAGAATATTTTAGGAACTATTGACAAAGTGTCAAACAGCTTGATTCCTAATAACATGCTGAGATACTCGGCCTCTAATCTGGATCTAATGTTATGTCTGATCGCGCTCAACAGGCAAAGGGTTTATTAATTAGTTTTATTGCAAGTGAACGTATTATACTGACAGATTTAAGATAATCTATAAGCAAACAGAAAGACCCTGGTCAGATGGGTTCTACGGGAACTGGCCTGATCTGGGTCTACTCTGTCTGCAAATGTGCCAAACGGCGTCTGTTGAGTAAAGGGTTAACGAGTTATGGAAAATGCCATCAAACCTTTACATTTATATTCATGTACGAATAAATGAGTTATGAATATTAATAAGCACCATATTTATAATAGCAAAATTTTAACCCTTCGCTTGCTGAATTTTAAAATACATTTCTCCTTCTTTAACCATGCCCTGTTGTATAATTACAATTATCTTCACTGTGTACTAGTATTGCGCTGTGCAATCACTGCTGTAGAGTGCACTGGTTGCACAATCAACTTGTAAATAGTGCAGACACTGATGAGACAGCTCCTGCAGGAGCTGTCTCATCTGGGTCTTCACTATTTACAGGTACGTATATTGACGTGAATAGCAAGCGAAGGGTTAATGAAGGAGGGACTTTCTCCTTGGCAAAACATTTTATATTTGTATTATCCCATAAGCCAATAGAACAGAACAAAGTCAAACGACTCCTACATGAAGTGTCTGATTTAGGTCTACTCTATTTGCAAATGTTTTCTTTTGGCCTTCATCCAGCTGTCACTTGTGTTTCTAGATATACGTAGTGATGCATTTCAGAACATTACGGTATTGTAAATTTTGGAAGGACTGAACTTTTACTTCGAGTTACCCGGAACATCGAGTTATCCGAGTTCGAGATATCGAAGTTCAGCTGTATGTGGTTAGATTAACCTTTAGCCTGCTGAGCAAATTATCTTTTCAATTATTTTCATCTACTACATTTTCAAAGTTCGAGCTATAATCAATTTGTCTAACAGACTGATATCAGGGTGTCAAACAGTTTGTAACTCGGCGTCTCATCTGGATCTAAACTGGTTGCGTAGGCATTCACTCATCCGTCCATAGCAGGCTAAAGGTTACTCCGAAAGGTTTACGCTAAGTTTCAAATGTGTATTACATTCTTTAGAAAACAACATAAACGAAAACAGGTTGCTTTTACAAACCATTTCCCTCGTATAAATGCCTTTTCATTTTTAAACGGAGATCCTGTATCAAGGTCTGCTCCGTTTGCTTATGAAATTATAATAAACCTGACCCTGAAGTATGTACCAATACCAAAAGATTCTGTGTACTGTATATATTATGTCAATATAAAATTCAGCTAACAAATACATGTACTCATGATACCATTAATTATTACCTAGTAGGTCAGTGTAAGTCAAAATCGATTCCATGATATTTACCCATTTGTGTACAATGTCCCTTAGGAAGAGGAACAGACAGTGTTGCCTCAGATCAGAGAGCTCCTGAAAGAACCATCTGATCTTGATCTACACTTTTTGCCAACCCCGTCAATATCAATGGCTTACACCAGCATGAAAAATGGATGGATTCCAAAGTAAGATCTAAACGGGTTTTGCTTAAATAATATAAGAAAAAAGTTAATTTAGATGCAAATAATATCATGGGACAAACAACACTATTCATGTTTACACAGGTCGACAAGGAAGAACCGATCCGGGTAGCAGCCATGCATACGACTAACCTTATTCTCAACAATCCCAAGCATCTGTACGTTGGAAACAATGCGACAAGCCGTCCGTTCCAGGGGTGTATTTATGAGATGCAGATAAATGACATCGATCCACTTCGGCTTCTTTTCCAGTATCCGAGACCAAGCTATATTAAGTTCAGTGGTAAGTCAGACAAAAAAATGTAATGAGCCGTGATCCGTTTTTTAGCTCGTCTGTTTCGAAGAAATCACGAGCTATTGTCGTAACCCCGGCGTCCGTGTCGTCGTCGTTGTCGTTGTCGTCGTCGTTGTCGTCATCTTCGTCCGAAATCTTAACATTGACCATAATTTTGGTATTCATGTTCATCTTGTCAATGACGACAGACGAGCGTTGCACCCGTTTGCGGCGCTCTTGTTATACGAACTATATTTTCGTCTTTATTAACTCTTCCGGTGCCAATGTTGCATCTGTTATTACCTATGCAAATAATGGATCCAGATTTGGGTCTCATCAGGATCCAAAATGTTTGTTACTGTGACTATGTGTTTTGAAACAAAAATAAAGTATGAAAATTTAGCATACGACATAGCTTGCAAACAAGCTAAATATCAATTTTAACCCATTTGCTCCCACGATCCCATATATGGGACGTAGGCAAACAGTACATACTCCGATCAGACGCCGCATAATGCGGCGTCTGATCAGAGTCTACACTGTCTGTTGATAGGAAATTCAATACAAAACAAAATCAAAAATGAAAATTTAGACCAGATATCCCTTAGATATAAGATAGACTAATCCAGTATATAAGCATGGAAGAATCCACTGGGAGCAAATGGGTTAAACAACTATTGTGAATAAAAATTAACTGGAATTCACAAAATTGCCCTATGCTTCAGTCCAGTAGGGTCCAGTATGATATTCCACAAATGTGATAATACATGTATTTCGAGTTTTCGGATAATCAAAGATGTCTTATTATCGATTTTAAGACATGTGGTAGATTATTGTAGGATGAAGGTACATTGTAATTCAAAAGGTTCCTCTTGCAGCTTTCTGCATGTATTTCACCCTGCAATAAACAGCCACCTGCCTAAAAGTGCGAATCTTCCATACTAAAATTTCAAATTACCGAGGTTTTACTGAATCAATGCATCACACAATAGTGGGTTTTCTATGTTTTACGCTTTGTGTTTCAGGTTTAAACAGAGATGAGAGAAATGGCTTTTGCGAGCAATCAAGTATGTATAATATAACAGTGATCGAAATAGCAATTGAAAAATTAAGCGTTTGTATGTAAGCATTGATTTTGAAGTTTTGATCCAGATAGGATGCCTATTACATTGGCGCATCGCCATAGTCCAACCTACTTGATTATCCGATGGTATTCTTAGAATAATTACCAGATTTGTTCTTGCATTTTCTAATGGACTATTACAGTGTTTAAAACGGTCAAGATTACCGTGAATATTCAAGGATGTTATTCAAAGAAAAGTGTAACCCTGGTGATAGGAATCCTCTTGGAACTTTTTCATCTGGGTATTTACTGTTTGCAAAAGGCATTAGCGAGTCATTTCCTGCACTGAAAGATTGATAAAGTATTAAATGAATAATCATAAGCAGTGGAAAACGTCGTTCAGAGATAAAGCAGACATACTGACAGATTGAAAGGTAAGCAGTGTGATACTGGCAGAGTGAAGGGTAAACAGTGATACTGGCAAGCAGTGAGGTGAAAGCAGTGATACTGACAAGCAGTGAAGGGTAAGAAGCATAATTAACACTCAATGAAGGGTACTGATTGATACTAACAAATAGTAAAGAGTAAGCAGTGATACCTGCTAGCAGTGAAGGGTTAGCGGTGAGAATGGCAAATAATGCAGCTGTGAAACTAACTGACACGCAGTGAAAGGTTTAGCTGTGATACTGGCATGCAGTGAAAGTTTAACAATGGCACCTTCAAACTGTGAAGGATAAGCAGTGATACTGATGTGCAATGAATGGTAAGCAGTGATACTGACTTAACTTGCAGTGAAGGGTAAGCAGCGATACTGACATGCAGTGAAGGGTAAGCAGTGATACAAGGCAGTAATTAAGGATAAGCAGTGATACTGCCTTGCAGTGAAGGGTTAGTAGTGATACTGACGCAAAGTACATGGTTAACAGTGAAACTGTCAAACAGTAAAGGGTAAGCATTAATACTGGCAAGCAATGGAGGATAAGCAGTGATAATGACAAGAAGCGAAGGGTAAATAGTGATACCGACAAGCAATAAAAGTTAAATAGTGATTGTAAGCGGTGGTACTAGCGAAAAATGAAGGGTAAAGAGTGGTAATGAATAATCGCAAAAAACAGTGGTCCTGACTAGCGTTAATGGGTAAGCAGTGATACGGGCAAGCAGTGAAGGGTAAACAGTGATACTGACTAAATGAAGAGTAAGCAGTGATATAGACAGAGTGAAGGGTAAGCAGTGATACTGTCAAAATGAAGGGTCAGCAGTGATACTGACACAGCGAAGGTTAAGCTGTGAATGGTACATAATGGTGTTATGCAATGGTATTTACAAACATTGAAGGGTACACAGCGGTCATGAAAAGTCGCGAAGAAATATAGAGATTCTGACTTTCGTAAATGAGTAAGCAGTGTTACTGGAAAGCAATGAAAGACAAGGAGTGATACTGACAAGCAGTAAAAGATAAATAGTGATGGTAAGCAGTGGTACTGACGAACAATGAAGAGTAAGTAATGATACAGACAAACAGTTAAGATATACAATGTACACAGTGCGGAAAGGGTGATCTTGAAAAGTTGCGAAGAATACTGCGATTCTGACTAACATAAATGGAAAAGTGACGGGTAAACAGTAATGGTAAGCAGTGATACTGACAAAGAATGACTGGTAAACTGTGATTCGGATAAGCAGTAAAGGACATATAGTGATGATAAGCAGTGGTACAGACATGTAGTGAAGTGTAAGCAGTTATACTGACAAACAGTTAAGATACACAAAGTGCGGCGTCTGAACAAGATCCAAACAGTTTGACACACCACTTTCGTTTATTAGAAATGACGAAAACTCCACTCTTTAACTTCAAGCAGATGCCCTTGTTTTAATGCGAAATTTATGCGATACAAAAAGAGTTTTAACACACACACGTTTATATGTGACCTCCGTATGAGTGTTTGTAGGTCATTGACTTGCACGAGTTGCACGATGTGGATTCGAATCCCAGGTGGGCATTTCGGATATTTCATACAAGGACAAGGAAGCCTTCTAGCTGGATTGTGGTAGTTCAACCAAATGAGGGTTATATGAGAGGTCCAGACAAAATGTGTAAATTTAAACATTTTATAGAATAGCTCCAAAACCTTATCAAGACGATTCTGAAGGGCGGCCATATCATAGTGTTTGATGGAGAAATGGGGATTTTAGTACTTAACCCTTCGCTTGCTATTCACGTCAATATACCTACCTGTAAATTGTGGAGACCCAGATGAGACAGCTCCTGCAGGAGCTTTGTCATCAGGGTCTGCACTTTTTACAACTTGATTGTGCAACCAGTGCACTCCGCAGCAGTGATTGCACAGCGCAATATTTGTACACAGTGAAATTATATGTAATGATACAACAGGGCATGGGTAAAGAAGGAGAAATGTATTTTAAAATTCAGCAAGCGAAGGGTTAGTATTTAGGTACTCAGTTTTATCTGTAGCTCGGTTAAGTGAGTGTTATAGCTAGGATATACTGTATTGTATATATGTGATTGTTATAGCTTGGGTATACTGTATTGTATATATGTGTACTCTCTTCCAGAGACTGGTGTGAATCTTGGCACCTCCAACATGATCAGATATGAATTCAACGAGACCAATGGTCTTCCAAGCACAGGATTGACATTTTTTAGAGTTGGCTTCATCACCACAGAGAAGAAGGGCGTATTGTTACAGGTCCGAGAAGAAAGCGGTCCTCGTTATATCTCACTGAACATTAACGAAAATGGTGTGTACAGTAAATCCGG
The DNA here is from genome assembly GCA_963576725.1 of Azorinus chamasolen. Lineage (NCBI taxonomy): Eukaryota > Metazoa > Mollusca > Bivalvia > Cardiida > Solecurtidae > Azorinus > Azorinus chamasolen. The sequence goes on from OY755249.1 coordinate 49,246,659, forward strand.
AATTTTAATAGTGAAGATTTTAGATCTTTTATGCAGGTGGCTGCTCAATGCAGGCTGAAAGCCACACTTTAGTATGAGGTAAGCAAATGTTTGAATACCTAAGTTGGATTCAAACAATAGTCAAAGAGAAAAAAATGATTTGTACATATAGTGTTTCCTTGATCAAAGGGCTCCATTGGGAGCCCTTTGATCTGGGGTCTAATCTGTTTGCAAATATTTTATATACTCGGTCCCACACATAAGAGCTAAATCTCTTTTTAACCCTGTAAGAAATAATGCCATCATGAATATTTATGAGCTGAACTGTTTTCCAATGTAAATATTTAAAACAGGATTTTCTGCTTTGATGGAATCTATAGAATCAGATCTATATCATGTTATGAGCAAACAAAGCAGATCCTGACCAAACTGGGTCTACTATGTCTTACTAAGGCATGAAAGGGCATTTATATCCGGGAAAGGATTGAAATAATTCATAACACTGTTATTTGTATTAACTTATGCAATGTCAAACCAAGTTGGATGGTAATTCAGAGGTCCAGATGGGTAAACTAAAACATTTAGAAGAAAAACTTTTTTATTTCTCCACCAAACTCAATGTGGTGACCACTCTTTAGAATCGTCTCATCGAGACGATTCTAAAGAGTGGTCACAACATAGGGTTTGGTGGAGAAATGACGACTTTAGTATCTGAGTATGTGTCTTTATCTCTAGCCTATTGTATTCATGTAAGGTCCTACTGATTAACCTTTGCTGAAATTCAATGGGATATGTCATGCTTATAAATATATCAAACGTAATTGTCTAAATGTTCTTATTGCCTTTGTGAAGGTGGGGTCAGTTTTGCAATTAAGGGTGACCACAACACATGGGCCCTAGATACAGATGTTCTTTTCTCCTTTGCGGATGGCCAACCCCATGTTGCCACTGTAGAGAGGGTAGTCAGCGACGATAAAATCAGCTTAAAGGTTTGTGAGATTGACCCATTTGTGCCCAGTACCTCTTAAAAGGACATAGGCAAACAGTGTAGACCCGCATATAGGGATCCAGAAGGAGCCTTCTGATGATCAGGGCCCGCGCTGCTTGCTGAACCGGCCAATAGCAATGTCTTAATCCAGCTAATATTGTTTTGCTGTGCTTCCTCCATATGAAAAATTGACCGGTTCCAAAGTAAGATCTGGACAGGTTTTTGGTAACCATTTACTCCATGAATCATATACATGTATATGATTTAGATTAATTGTTATAATAGCACATGGATACAGGGCATTTTGGCCATGGTAGAAACTGTAGAATCATATCTGTACTATATATCTGTACCATAGCACAGAACATACTTTACTCAGGGTATGCTCTGTTTGCTGATGAAATGATAAAATATCTGATTCTATAGCTTTTGACACAATAACACCCCTTGTCCATGATGTCATGATAAAATTCAGCATACCAATATTCATATAGTCATTATTTCTCACATGAATATTCACGAGGGAATATATTATGGTTAATTATTGATTCACCAGTGGAATGTTAATGGTTATTTCTGTGATAGTTTATGTTTAATACTGTTGGGTCTGGGCCAAAACTGTGTGACGTACTGGCACTGTGCATAGAATGTTACATTGATATTTTTTTTTTTATTTGATTTTTTTTAATTATTTTTTTATGATGTGAGTGTGTTGACACAATATAATAGAGCATATTTAGACAGATAAACTTACGGAAAGGATGAAATTGGTTTACCTATGTTCTAAATAAATTCCTTTTTATTATTATTCTTATCTATATATAAGTATTAAATATATTTCTTTTAAATGTTCTATACTTACACATTGAATATACCCTGTTTTGTATATAAAATGTATCTATGTGAAGCGCTTTTGAACGCACATATCCTGTGTGAAAAGAGCGCTATATAAATGTGGTATAATAATAATAATAATAATAACCCATTCCATCATCAATAAAAAAACAGACCAGGCCCTGATCAGACGGCTCCTACAGGAGCCATCTGATCTGGGTCTAATATGTTTGCAAATGCGTGAAAATGCGTTTATATGAAGGAAGCGTTAACATTGTCTTACAGGTGGACGGACATCCTGCAATTAAAGCTACGTTAAGTGCCACGGAATTACAGAACTTTGTAGACACGCCTAAGTATCTTTATATCGGCAGCCATGGTAAGTTAGCGTCTATGAGTGAACAAGTCCCTTTCTGTGTTCCTTACATTAGATGAGGCTTAATTTGCAAATATCCAGTTCCCCTATATGCGTTTCCTATAACTAACCTTTAACACATGATATTAATCGGATGATCTCGAGTGACTTCCAATGCCCAGCTTGTTAGTGGCTATTGTAGGGAAGGTTTACGGAATTTGAAAATTATGCTTCTTTACTTTCTAAAATGGCTACAATGTTTTGTCCTTCCCTATATTTTGTTTTAACTATTTTTTCTTTGAATGTTCAGCAGATATTGTTTGGAACAAAAATAGAACAGGGAAAGGGTAAAGCTATCATCCGCTTTACAGATCCATAATTAGATCGTTTTTATTGCTTCTTAATTCAGGTTCTACCGTTGATGTATGTATGTGGTTAATTATGTCCCGAAACGAAGTGGGGACGTATTGTGTTTGCTCCGTTTCTTCTTCCTCTTCTTCTTTTTCTTCTTTTTCTTCTTCTTCTTCTTCTTCTTCTTCTTCTTCTTCTTCTTCTTCTTCTTCTTCTTCTTCTTCTTCTTCTTCTTCTTCTTCTTCTTCTTCTTCTTCGACTTCTTCTTCTTAGTGTTGTTATACCTTCTGATCCTTCGAGATCATGAATTTCAGTACTTCTTGTTTTGAAAATTGAATACCGCTTAAGCCGGTGCTAGGGGCAGTGTTGCACTTTCAATTACTGCTCATGAACAGACTCAATAAAACCGAGTCTGCAATTTTCTCTTTTTTGTTTTGCAATTTTTGCTTTCGGGGGATCACAACCCTTCAGAATTTACTTCTTCTTCTTCTTATTATTATTATTATTATTATTATTATTATTATTATTATTATTTTTATTATTATTATTATTATTATTATTATTATTATTATTATTATTATTGTTATTATTCTTTCTTCTGTTTCCGATTCTTCTTCTTCCGTCGTGAACTTGTCCGACACATTTCTCGGTAAGTAATAGTCCAATCCTAATGAAACTTCACATGGACACTGCTAGTTAAATGCAGACGTGTATCCCAATTTTGATTTGTTTTAATCTCCATAGCAACCAAATGGTGGGCTCTGATTTGTCGAAAGTTAGATACTGTTTGTCGAAATTACATATCATTCGATTTCGCTGAAAAATGGTATTATGGGATATTTTAGTACTCCAAATCGATTTCTAGGTGTTTCGAACGTATTGGTTGCCATGGTAACTAGATGGAGACTCTGGTAGAATTTTATATCTTTTTCGCCGAATATAGATATTGTTCAATTTGGCTGAACATCGTTATGTCGGAATATTTAGGCACTCTGAATTGATTGGTAGGTCTTTTGAAATAATTGGTTGCCATGATAACTGAATGGTGGATCTGATTTGTCAAAATTTAGATCTTTTTCGACGAATTTAGATATTGTTTGTTGAAAATTGGAGTGTCGGGATATATTGGAACTCCGAATTAATTTATAGGTCCTTCGATATAATTGGTTGCCATCGTAACTGAATGGTGGGCTCTAATTGGTCGAAATTTGTATTTGTTCGAATTTGCTCAAAACTGGTATTTAGGCGTATATACCCCAAACTAAATCAAGTTGTATTGAAAGACAATTGTCACCCAGTGATCGTTTGTGATTGGTTGAAATATCGATATTTTTCTCATCAATACTAGTTGTCAGTTTCTTTTTAGGGGCGGATTCTATTACAATTTTGATACGTCTACAGTTCTCTGTATACAGTGATGGAATTTGACAGATGTTATCATCATAGATTATTATCATCATCATTATTATTATTGTGGATGGTACATGTAACATATATTTTGTGCACATTAAATGATACTGGTCAGAATTAAATGTCCTTGAACGTCGTTAAACTTGGCAATATTTTTATGTAGCTGTATGTAGCTTTTAATGATGCTGCAATGGAACAGCGTGTCATATTGTGTGTGTTATAATACGTCCTTAATCCTCACCTGCTGTTAAAACCAATGTCCAGTCAAATTCTGATCTTGTACGATTTTGCCGGCCTGTTAGACAGGTGGCAACTTAATACAGGATGAAAGCCATGCTGAAAGCTAAAAACGGATCTTTATGTATAAATTTATTCCTGCATTTAGCAGCCACCTGCCTTAAAAGGGCCTAAATTCTTCTTTATTAAAAGTCCGGTTAGCAATCGTTTGACATTTTAATACCTAATAGTGTGCCAAATATGTGTGCTGGAGGTACTAACGTTTTACTCCATGAAGTTTCATGAAAGAAAAAATCCTAACTTGAATATTAACCCTTCTCTTGCTGAATTTTAAAATACATTTCTCCTTCTTTACCCATGCCCTGTTGTATAATTACATATATCTTCACTGTGTACAAATATTTCGCTGTGCAATTACATGCTGTGAAGTGCACTGGTTGCACAATCAACTTGTAAATAGTGCAGACCCTGATGAGACAGCTCCTGCAGGAACTGTCTCATCTGGGTCTGCACTATTTACAGGTAGGTATATTGACGTGAATAGTAAGCGAAGGGTTAATTCGATTAGTTTTACAATTATAAATGATCACAAGAAGATTTAGCTAAGGCAGAAACTGTAGAATCAGATCTGTATGACTGAAGAGGCTAACAGAGCAGACCCTAATCCGACAGCTCTTATAGGGACTGTCTGATATTGGTCTACTCTGTTTGCAAAGACGCTATAACGTTTTTTTGGTTAATCACCCAGTGCAACAGATACAGGTGCGCATTCAAATAATAAAATCGTCATTTCTCCACCAAACCCTATGCTGTGTCTACTCTCTAGAATCGTTTTGATGAGATGAGGAGTGGTCACAACATAGGGTTTGGTGGAGAAATAAAGGAGTTATTGTTGTTTTATTTTTTTTCATCTTATCTGGTCCTCTGTCACCAACAGCAATAGCTCTAATCAATATAGGGTTAATCCTACTGTAATTTGAAATTTGCGACGGTATATGAGGTTTTTAACGGTCGCAAATTATTTTAATGGCGACGCCGAAGGCGGGGCCGTTAAAATAATTTAAGACCGTTAAAAACCTCATATACCGTCGCAAATTTCAAATTACAGTAGGATTAACCCTATTCTAACGCAATCTTAACACGAAAATGCCAAATTGTTGTTATATCCTATGCGCGCAGGTGATTGAATGAGTGATGAGGCGAGAAATAGTGCCCAGTTTCTCTCAGATTTCTTAAAATAACTGGATTTTTTCACCCTGGTTTACACAGTCAAAACACCGGCCCAGTTGTAAGTTCACTATTACATTTGTCGTGAATCATTATGCGACAGCTATTTTACATTTCAATACACTTTCAATACACATGTCAGGAAACGTAACGTTATCTTAGTCTTTGCCGCCGTACGCGAAAACGTCGTCTGTAACAATGACGTCACGTTATAACGTTATGTTTGAATAGTATGATAAATAAGGTTGAATCTGAATAACAACGCTTTGAGTATATCAATAATTCTCCACATGACATATAAAAGACCGGTCAAGTCGTGACAAAGAATGGAAATTAATAACTTTCAAAATACCGGACTGAACTTGAATATATGTCAGTGTATGAATACGAATTTATCAGTAGATCTAAGTGTTTGATAAACAAAGCGCATTAATATATTTACAGGCTAATGCTGTTATTCGGCCGTTTTCGATTGGTTGAATTTGCGACATATAAAACAGTTTTTATATGCCGCAAATTTAGTCACATGAGCCAATCAGATTGCAGAAAATTGACAGATTGCGTTAGAATTACATGTATGTCGTTTTATGTTTTATGTAAAACCAGTAAACTTTGAATGTGTTTTGTTATTCTCCCACCCCAGATACAAGCGTGAAAAGCCAGGCATTTGAGGGATGTATCTACACAATGCAGATAGATAACTTCATGCCGCTACAACTGTTCTATCAGTCTCCTAGACCTTCCTACATCAGTTTAACAGGTACTGTATAACAATGTTATTTGGTCCACTGTTTATCCCTTCAAGCCACGGGAGTCTTACATACATGATTTTGCCTATTTGTATGTAGAAGCCATCTGATCTGGGTCTACCCTGTTCACGTATGGACGGATATAGATCTGAATCAACAGTACCTGTCATGGTAAAACATTCAATTGTTCATGATGTCATCATAGGAATAAAGTTTATAATAACCCTTCTCTTGCTGAATTTTAAAATACATTTCTCCTTCTTTACCCATGCCCTCTTGTATAATTACATATATCTTCACTGTGTACAAGTATTTCACTGTGCAATCACTGCTGTGGAGTGCACTGGTTGCACAATCGACTTGTAAATACACGTAGTGCAGACCCTGATGAGACAGCTCCTGCAGGAGCTGTCTCATCTGCGTCTACACTATTTACAGGTAGGTATATTGACGTGAATAGCAAGCGAAGGGTTAATATTCATATAACCCTATGTTGTACATGAAGATTAATGAGATCTCAAAAAGAATATACCTAGTGGCTTAACTCGTTTCCTTCATTTAAAGGTGTTTTCATGCTTCTGCAAACAGTGTTGATCCAATTTTTAGATTAGACGGCTACTATACAGGAGCTCCCTGATCAGGACCTGCTCTGTTTGCTAACGGAATTTGAAAGATCGGTTTCTTTATTTTCTAAAATGACTACAATGTTTCATTATAACTATTGTGTCCATGAATATTCAGTACGTATTGAAATGTGAAACAAATTTAATGTTGCAACATGGAATGTAATTTGATACCAGATTGTTAGGTTTTAGAAATGTCCACACAAGGCGATGAATACTTTTAAAAACTTAATTAGTTCCTCCAACCATTATTTTCAATAACAAATTCACGCAGAGTTCCTGATCAAACGTTTAGCAGTTCATATAATGTCTAATATTTCAGCTTCTAACATCACATAGTAGCAGACACACAGTTTGTTAAAATACTTCTAAAATCACATAGTAGCAGACACACAGTTTGTTAAAATACTTCTAAAATCACATAGTAGCAGACACACATTTTGCTAAAATACTTCTAAAATCACATAGTAGCAGACACACAGTTTGCTAAAATACTTCTAAAATCACATAGTAGCAGACACACAGTTTGTCAAAATACTTCTAAAATCATGTAGTAGCAGACACATAGATTGCTTAAATTACTTCTAAATTCACATAGTAGCAGACACACAGTTTTCTATAATTACTTCTAAGTCACATAGTAGCAGACACACAGTTTCCTAAAATAACTTCTAAAATCACATAGTAGCAGACACACAGTTTGCTAGAATACTTCTTACTTATATTTTACTTGTTTTTGCCTTTTTTGACGTACATGTACTCATGCCTTGCTGTTATAGAAGTAGGCTGACGAATTGACTTGTGCTCAAGAAATATAGCTTTATGTCAAGCTACAACACTATTTAATTGAAGACCATAAATGTTTCAAGGTAATATATTATTTAAAGACACACAGCAACCTGTTTCAACTGAGTAGGTAGTTTTCTGAAGCCAAGCAAAAATGTGTAAATAGCAAAGCATGCTCAAAGATTCACCGCACAAGATACAGATTAATACCAAACATGAAATTAAATGCTCAATAATAAGATATATCAGAAACATCAAGTAAGAATAAAACAGGGAAATGGTTAAAGTAGGAACAGAGTAATCAAGATAACTTCTTTTCTGAAATCTTTCATACTGCGCTAAGTTACAGTATTTCTTAAGTCTTTACTCCATGAATATCCATGTAAGAATTAATGACATCATCAATATTATTTACATTAATTGTTATAATAGCACATGCCGATATGCATTTTGACCATGGCAGAAACTGAAGATTCGTATCTATATTATAAGTAACAGAGCAGACCCTGATCAGACAGTCCTTTAGGAGCCGTTGGGTCTAGGTCTACGTTGTTTGCAAAGGCGTAGCAAAGCGTATTTATGGATAATAACAGATTAAAACTGTATTCTAAATGTACGTTTTACAAACAGAAAATGTCTAGATCAGACATCTGGTCAGGATCTGTTCTGTTTGTTTATGGGATAATATTAAGGAGTCTACGTGTATGCCATGGCCAAAGTTTCCTGTGTTCATGAATCACTAAACAATCAGTTTATGTATTCCTGGGTCCATGCTTATAAAACGTTTAGTTGAGTCTGAGTTCGCTCTCAAGGTTTTGATTGGTCAGATATGAGCCAAAGGCTCAAATCTGACCAATCAAAAACTTGAGAATTCAAAGCTGACCAATCAAAAGCTTGATAAAGAAACTCATGGTGTAAAGGGTTAATGTAAATAAGAATTATACTTCAGTTTAAGTAGCCAATGGAGAGTAGATTTATTGTAGATCTAATCAGGTTTTACATTATAAACCATCTAATCCTGTCTAATAGTATAAACCATCTAATGTTGTCTTATGTTATAAACCATCCAATTATGTCTTATATTATAAACCATAAAAATAATAAGCCTGTTTTATGTTATAAACCATCTAACCATGTATTATGTTATAAACCATCTAATCCTGTGTTATATTAAAAGCCATCTATTCATGTCTTATGTTATAAACAAACTAATTATGTCTTATATTATAAACCATCTAATTATACCTTCTATAATAAACCATCTATTCATGTCTTATATTATAACCCATCTAATTCTGTCTTATGTTCTAAATCGTGTAATCCTGTCTTATGTTATAAACCATGTAATTCTGTCTTATATTATAAACCATATAAACCTGCCTTATGTTATAAACCATCTAATCCTGTATTATGTTATAAACCATTTAATCCAGTGTTATATTATAAACCATCTATTCATGTCTTATGTTATAAACCACATAATCCAGTCTTATATTATAAACCATTTAATTATGTCTTCTATTATAAACCATCTATTCATGTCGTATGTTATAAACTGTGTAATTCTGTCTTATGTTATAAACCAACTAGTCCTGTCTTATGTTGTAAACCATCTGATCCTAGATTATCTCTTAAACTTATATTAAAACCCATCTTATATTATGAAGCCGCTTATCCTATCTTATAAACCATCTTATTCTATTCTATGATATACACCTATCTCATACTATACACCACCTTGCCCAATGTTATATGTTAAACATCTTATCTTATTAAAAATAATCGAGTATTATCTTATAAACCATCTAATTATATATTATATTGTATGTCATCTAATCATATATTATGCAATAAATCATTTAATATTGTCTAATATCATAACCCATAGACCACTGTTAAACATCAGATAAATTTATTCTGCAGGTGAAATTGGAAGTGGACGTTGCGAAAACCGTACGTATTCATGTTTCATGCTGAATTAGCTTTACAGTTTGCGGTAACCATACTTACTATGGGTGGTGTGTTTTGGGGCGGGTAGTGTGATGTGGGTGGGGTGGATGAGGATAAGAGTGATAGACAGACAGAGACAGAGAACGTTTGTATAGCAATATATCTCCATATATAATATCTAACTATATCAGTTAAAAAGTAACCTTTATATCTTCCAGTTCAAAAAAGGATAAAGAAATATCATACAAAGATAACCATATGATCTAGAGAACTCTGATCAGATGTCTCCTGATCTGGGTCTACACTGTTTATAAAAGCCAGAACTCTCGTATCCCATATTCAAAGGGTTAAGACAAATGGAAATTTAATGCAGGGAAGAAATAGGGCAGAAAGATCCCAAATGAGCATTTATCCATTTACATTCTTCATTAATTTACATTCTTCATCTACATTCTACATCTATTTCAAATCTACATTCTACATTAATTTACATTCTACGTCCATTTACATTCTACATCTCTTTACATTCTGCATCCATTTACATTCTTCATTCTTTTACACTCTTCATTTAAAATCTTCATTTATATTCATCATTTACATTCTTCATTAATGTATACCCTACACCCATTTACATTCTACATCAATTACATTCTACACCCATTTACATTCTACATCTATTTACATTCTACATCCCAGGGCCGTATCCAGAAAATTCTTGCTGGGGCCGAGTTGGGGACCCACCCATTGTAGCCGAAATTGTTTTGCTATGCCACATTGAATGGTGCAATTTCCTGCTATCTGAATCACTCTATCAAGATATAATTCTATGTTATATTATAGGAAATGGTCTCCTTTTGCACATGGATTTCAGTATATTGACTTAACCCATGATGAATGATCACCAATGTTTCAATGTATAGATTTCATACGAATTACCCTTACACAAAAGTTGTGATCAAGGCTAAGGTGTTTTGCCATTGACAGACAGGCCGACAGACAGGCGTGTGATCATGACTAAAGATGTGTGCCATTGGCACACAGGCAGACAGACATATGATCATGATTTAAGTTTTTTACCACTGACAGACAGACAGACATTTGATCAAGATTAAAGTTTTTTGCCATGGACAGACTCGGCATTATTCATATCAGAACTACCACCTGCTTATGTCTTAATTAAAAGACATGTATGTTGATCTACCAAAATTGGCATGAACACAATTAAAAGCTGCAATAAAGAAAACATTTTTTGTTGAAAATTATATTATTTTATTTATTAAAATAAGAAACAAGTATAACAGTTGTATAATTAAATATATGTACTTTAAAAGAAAAATGATCATGCTTTCATTCATTGATCACAAATCAAAATCCTTTTGAATTTTCAAAATTAATTGATTTTATGCAATATTACTAAAAACTATTATTTTCATGATTGGCCAAAGGAAGAATAAAAAATATTTTTTTGTAAGAATAAATAACTGAAATGCAAATACACAGATTATTTTGTTTTTCTGAACATTGCCAAACTATATAACAAAGCAAAATATTCAAATAAATATACACTCATCACAATAGTTATTTATTCTAAATGTGAAAACAACACTGATCACAACTACAAACATCAAATATTACAGTTTATAAGAGGGTCATGATGGCCTTTAGTCGTTCACCTGGTTATATCAGATTTATGTATACAATGCAAACGATATTTCATTTTATCTTATTTTACAATAACAGTTTCGGGGCCTTTCTTTTGGCTGATTTTATAGCCCTTATTCCGCTATATTCCCAATGGCAAACGGTCAGTTTTTCACTCATTTTTTGGAGGAAAATTCCCAATCGCAAGTTACAAAAAAATCCATGAAAAAGTGTTAACAAAGATTTATTCAGTACAATCAGTCTGCGACGAATTATTCGTATTTATTTATCATTCGAAATGTTCGGTTTTATTATTTCATTACTAGTTATTGATCAATGTCAGTAAAACGCTTATCGGTCGAAGTGCATACTGTTTTTTGTAGCTATTGATACGTCACTCCCCTCGTCTTAATTTTGCGACGATGTCTGCTAGCTTGCGTAATATACGTACCATATGTGGTATTTGTGGACAACGTAGCAAATTGCATTTAAACACGAGTGGTTCCTGAACAATTTATTTGCTAAACTCCAGTTTAGCGCAAACCGGAACCAACTCGTAATTACGTAATTCGGGCGTTCTCCGCAGGGGATTCCCCTGATTGGTCTATATCAAAATAGGCCAAGCGTAGATCACAGCATGACATCATACTAAATGTGGCCTGTCTATGTAGAGAACTAACAGATAATCTCCAACAGGGGGAGAAATATAGGTCATTAAAAGAATTGCCTTGATAAAATTTAAAACAGTAGATTTAGCTTAAAACTAAAAAGCGTCCATTAATAAAACTGGTATCTTGGCAGCCAGCTCTGTGTCTGGTTGGGTGGTTGGGGCACCTGGATGCGAGCCTGCATCCATTTACATTCTTCTTTCATTTACATTCTTCATTTACATTCTTCATTCATTTACATCCTTCATTTACATTATTCATTCATGTACATTCTTCATTTACATTCTACATTTTTTACATTCTATATCGATTGACATTCTACATTCTTTTATTCTGCATTCTATATGGATTCTAAACAGAATAGCCATTTCCCTATTTTATATTTATTCAAAATGTCAACACCCATTGAATATTCATGGGCAAGATGGTTTTAATGAAATATGGAAGTTAGAACATGGTAGCCATTTTAGAAACTAAAGAAACAGATATATCAAATTCCAATGGGTGTAATACCGGGGTGTGTTAGCAGGATAAAGGTTAGAGAGTTAAGATGTTAGAATGCTGGTTCAGAATGATAGTTAGCATGTTAAGGGTTTGAGTGTGCATTGCGTGATTTGAGAAGACAGGGAGATATGTATGTTAGCTAGATAAATTAATCATATCGCACATGTATGTGCTCTAAGAGTTCATGGCTGTCATCCAGATGATGACAGTCGCAGTTATTAATGTTTAAGATATGTATAAATAGCATGGGAGTTGTGTATTCAGGGGGAGAGAGAAAGGGTCGAGACATGTTGAGTGCTGGAGAACTGTACATTAAAACTATGAAGTAGATTTCCGGCCTGTCGTCTGTGTATTGTATTACATGGGAAACAGAGCATACCCTGATCAGATGGCTTCTATAGGAACTGTCTAATCTGCGTCTACTCTGTTTGCAAATGCATGAAAATGCGTTTATATGATGGAAAGGGGAAGACCCAGATCAGACGGCTCCTATAGGAGCCGTCTGATACGTCTGTTCTGTTTGCTTAAAATTATAATATAGATGACCCCATAGATTCTACTAAAACCAACATATTCTGTTAAAATGTGACATTATCAAAAATCAGCTAATGAATGTTCATTTCGTACATGAACATTTAAACAGGGAAAAGGTTAACAATTTTAAAGCTGAATTTTCAAATGGACCGTTCCAAAATTTGAAGAGATCAAGGTTAAATATTTCCTCATATATATAAACGCCTTTTCACGCATTTGCAAACAGAGTCGACATAGATCAGACAGCTCATATAGGAGCCGTCTGATCAGGGTCTGCTCTGTTTGCTAATGAAATTTGATAGATCTGTTCCTTTGATTTCCAAAATGGCCACAACGTTCAACCTTACTTACATATATGTATTTCATTCTATAATAACTATTTAGTCCATGAATATTCAGTAGGTATTGGTATTTGGAATAAGCATAGACCAGGGAAAGGGTTACTGTAAATAATTTGGTATTTGTTTTTAAAGAAAAGTGTAACATGATAAATAGTGAAGACCCTTATGAGAGGGCTCCTGTAGGACCAGGGAATAATGGCATCGTAAATCTTACAGTACAACCTCTCTATACCGGCCACTAAATGGTGTTAATTAGTCGGTATTTAGGGACAGGTGGCTGCTTAAAGCAAGCTGAAAGTAAAACAGAACGCTCCTATATATTTCACATTGCTTTAAACAGCCACCTGCCTTTAACACAAACTATTTGATATAATTTAGTGGCTGTTGTAGAGAGGTTTTACTGTAACTATTTTGTTTCATAATGGCATTTGAATTTTTGGACTTGACGGAAATTGTAGAATCAGATCTTTAATATTCCACAGGAAAACAGAGCAGACTTTGGTCAGACTATTCCTACAGGAGCAATCTGATCTGGATCTACTCTGTTTGCAAAAGTGTTAAAGGTGCATCTATGAAGTAAATGGTTATATTTCACACTTACTTTGTTTCTACTTTTAGACAAAACAAACATGTGTCATCATATACCCAAAGCATTAGACCTTTGACTTTTGTCTATTTTCAGGGGTTGGTGCTAAGTTTCACACTGCTAGCATGATCAGATACGAACCAAGTACAGTTTTGAACACCATGTATATCCAAGTTGGATTCATAACTAAGAAAAAGCAAGGCATCTTGGTACAATTGAGAGATGACTCAAACAGGGAGTATGTGTCTCTCTCGGTGAACAACAATGGTATGTTGTAATATTAGTCTTTCTTTAGAAAGTTCGAATCCTTCATTAGAAACTTACATAACATTTTGGTGTGCGGAAAGAATGCCACTGGAAAATATGCCACTGGAAAAAATGCCACCATCAATTGGAAAAAATGCCACAGGAATAAATGCCACTTTTTTAAATTAGTTATGTCTTATCTTTTTTTATTATTTTATTTGAAGTTATTATGCACACAGTGTAAATCCAGACCATGAGATTCAAAATGGAACATTATGGTTTGGATCTACACTGTTTGTCTATTTGATGAACATATCCTTAATGTAGTACACACACAATAAAACACTAAAATTATGTCGTCAATTTACAATGCACAGTGTAGATCAAGATCATGAGGTTCGCATTGGACCGTAATGCTGTTGATCTACACTGTTTGTCTATTTGATGAACATCCGAAATATATAACAAACACACTAATAGCACTTATCACTCATAAAAACCTATGTTGTCAGTTTACATTGCACACAGTGTAGATCCAGATCATGAGGTTCACAATGGACCCTAATGTTGTGGACCTACACTGTTTGTCTATTTGATGAACATATCCTAAATATCTAACAAATACACTAACAGCACTTATCACCCATAAAAAAAATATGTTGTCTATTTACATTGCACACAGTGTAGATCCAGATGCCTGCTAGCAATGAATTTTAAGACCGTTGATGACCCTTGCAAACAGTGTGGACCCACATTATGTCAACAAAAGTGTGGCCTCATCTAGGACATATTCTACTAGGCCTGAACTGGGTCTTCACTAATTACAGCTAAATAAAACTATAAAAGAACCCCGAAAAAAAGTTTTAAAAAAAACAGTGGCATTCTTAATCAGACAGTCAATGAGGTTCAAAATGCTAATGACAAGTAGCTGCCTAACACAGGTTGACTGACTGTAAAATAACTTCAAGGATTTTTAAAAATGAAAAAAGAAATAATAAATAATGGTGGCATTTTTCCAGTGGTATTTTTTCCACTTTAAGGTGGCATTTTTCCAGTGGCATATTTTCCAGTGGCATATTTTCCGGTGGCATTTTTCCAGTGGCATTTTTTCCTACATTCAACCTTTCGCTGTTATGTAAATCGTCTGCAAAATTTATCATCTCCTACCATTTTCGGGTTTTTTTTTACATTTTCTTCGTTTTTGTTTTAACCTTTCGCTTGCTATTCACGTCAATGTACCTACCTGTAAATAGTGAAGACCCAGGTGAGACAGCTCCTGCAGTAGCTGTCTCATCAGGGTCTGCACTATTTACAAGTTGATTGTGCAACCAGTGCACTCCACAGTAGTGATAGCACAGAGAAATAATTGTAGACAGTAGAGATGTAATTATACAACAGCACATGGCTAAAGAAGAAGAAATGTATTTTAAAATTCAGCAAGAGAAGGGTTAAGAAACATAAGTACAGTATCAAACAGTTTGGATCCTGATGAGACCATGACTTACTCGGTATCCCATCTGGGTCACAACTGTTAACAATAAACCCTGTCTAAGTGGCCATCAAAAAGAGGTCTAATTGTGGGTCTGTAAGGCAGATGGTAGTTTAATAAATATTAAAAGTAATGCAGAAAGCCCCTATAGGAGCTTGCTGCATTACTTTGGCCCTGCATTAAGCAACAGCCTGCTCTTTAAGACTCTTATGTTCAATAAATGAATGGCCATTAAAGAATGTACAAAGTTAACCATAGGTTCACCATTGGCGGCGAAAGGGTAAAGGTCAAATGTTCAATCTATATATATGAGTTTATTTATTTATGCGTCTATTTCACAAATAAGGAATTATAAACGTTAACTTTTTCCTTCATACAAACAAAATTTCGTGCCCTTACAAACAGAGTAGATTCATATCAGACAGCTCCTTTAGGAGTCTTCTGATCAGGGTCTGCTCTGTTTGCGTATAGAATTGTAATAGATCTGGCTATCATGTGTACATATGCCATTATAAAAAAATCAGCTAGTAAATATTTATGGTGTCATTATTTCCTACATAAATATTTAATAGGGAAAGGGTTAAAACAATTATTTGTGGTAGTATGCAAATGCATGTTTGCTGTATGACATTAGGTTTGCTAAGAAAAACATTTTTACAATTTGCACGCTATATGTAGTGTTTGCGAACAATTCACAAATATACTATTCCTTTCATACCTCATACAACTACAGTTTAATCAAACAGTTTGTATCTTGATGAGACACCGAATTACTTGGTGTCTCACCATGGTTAAAACTGGTTTAACCCTTCGTTTGCTATTCATATCAATATACCTACCTGTAAATAGTGAAGACCCAGATGAGGAGCTGTCTCAACGGGGTCTGCATTATTTACAAGTTGATTGTGCAACCAGTGCACTCCACAGCAGAGATTGCACAGCGAAATACGTATACACAGTGAAGATATATGTAATTATACAACAGGGCATGGGTAAAGAAGGAATATGTATTTGAAAAATCAGCAAGCGAAGGGTTAATAAGTAGCCGAATTTTCGCCGCTAGTGTGTGTTTCAATTAGCACCAATTATGTAGGGTATTTAACCTGCAACTATAAACCTACTCTTGATTAATCCGATGACGATATACATGTACATGTAATTAATTAATGATTTGAGAAAATCCCATATTGGTCAAACCGGGCAAAAACAGCACCCTCTTGCACACTGCCTTAGTCGGACAACACCTCTTACATACTGCCTCATAACGACAATAACATTACCCTACCTTATACCTCCTCAGCCGGAAAAAAACAATACCCTACCTCATACCGCCTTCAGCATTACCCTATCTCATACCGCCTCAGCCAGGCAACAACATTACTCTTTATCATACGGCCTCAGCCGGACAACAACAGTACCCTATCTCATACCACCTCAACCAGGCAACAACATTATGCTATCTCATATAGCCTGGGCAACAACAGTACCCTACCTCAGCCAGGCAACAACAATACCAATTCTCATCATACAGCCTCAGCCAGACAACAACAGTGCCCTATCTCATAGCACCTGGGCCAGGCAAGATTACCCTATCTCATACCGCCTCAGTCGGACAACAGTATTACCCTATTTCAAACCAACTCAGCCAGACAATAACAGTACACTTTCTCATACCGCCTCAGCTTGGCAACAATATTACCCTATCTCATACAGCCTCCGCCGGTCAACAACAGTACCTTTTCTCATACAGCCTCAGCCGGACAACAACAGTACCCTATCTCATACCATTTCGATCGGACAACAACACTATCCTATCTCTTACTTCCTCAAGCGGACATCTATTTTAATCCCCCAACACACACACACACACAGCACAATGTGGTGGCATATAGGATTGCTATTGTCCGTACGTACGTACATCCGTGCGTTCATACGTCTGTCCGCACATCTAGAAGGGTTTATCTAGGTTCTTTCCTAAAAAGTATTTCTTCAATCCACACAAAACTTTACACACATGTTCTTGGTCAAGTTCGACAGCCATGTAAATTGTTTCAGTCGTGTAGGGGATGTGGTCCTTTATTTGCAAAATTTACTTTTTTGTAAAGTATTTGTCCTATCCTCACCAAACTTTACACACATATTTGTGGCTATTATATCTTGGTCAAGTTCGATATCCATGTAAAGCGCTTCAGTCATTTAGGAGTTGCTGCCATTTATTTGCAAAATGACTTTAAAAATGTCTTGTTCGGGCTCTTTCTTTGAAAGTATTTGTTCAATCCACACTAAACTTTACACACATGTTTGTGGCCATTATATCGTGGTCAAGTTCGATAGCCATGTTAATCGCTTTAGTCGTTGCATACTTTACATACTTAACTTACATGTTCATGAGCATACATGTATATCAATGTTATGATGAGTATGGCCCTTACTTTCTGTGACAAAAACATCTGAAGTGGGGGCATCAGTGTCCTATTTACACGTTTCTAGTTTATATCCGATTCATTCCTGTATTTGAGAAACCACTGATCAAGTGTCAAACAGGTTGGATGTTAATGAGAAACCGAGTTACTTGGAATCTCATCTCGGTCCAAGATGTGTGCAAGTGCCAGTCATAAAAGGTTTAACCCATTACCTC
Source organism: Azorinus chamasolen (assembly GCA_963576725.1). Classification (NCBI taxonomy): domain Eukaryota; kingdom Metazoa; phylum Mollusca; class Bivalvia; order Cardiida; family Solecurtidae; genus Azorinus; species Azorinus chamasolen. Next base: position 49,264,795 of record OY755249.1, read on the forward strand.
CTAGACTATTTGTAGACATAACCTCTCTGAATAAATCTACCGAAAGGGAGCATTTACTAAAGAAAATGAAAACGCTAGAAGTGTTTAGTTTTGAAACCATTGTGATGAACAGAGCATTTGCTCCTTTGGAGCAAATGCTGTATTTACCACAATCGTTTGGAGAAGTGACTTTTAGAACGGCGTATTTATGGAGTAAAGGTTTAAGAGATATCTAAAGTTAATGTCAGTACAGGGGCTTATGGCAGAATCCAAGGGAAATTACATCCACTGAGCGACTACAAATGGCTGATATGAAGAGGAAAGGGGTATTTTGGTATTACTCTTTTTTTCTGGAGTAGATCAATGGTAACTGTTATGTGTCAAAACATAGAATCTGGTCACAGTAAGTGAGTGTACCATGAATCACCCTCTGGGAAAAAAGGTATGTATAATCAGACCTAAAATTCCATCAGCAAACAGAGCAGACCCTGGTCAGATTGCTCCTACAGGAAATGTCTGATCTGGATCTTCTCTGTTTGCAAAGTTGTGAAAGGCGTCTCTATGGGGTAATGGGTTAGGAAAAATCATATATGAACCACAGTCTGGGAAAATAGATATTAGTGAATTACAATCAGTGTAGACAAGACCAGCTGCTAGTCAGTGTTTGCACGGATTGACACCCATCAGAATGTTAGTATGTTTTTGTTTCATTTTATACACCCAAAACTTTATCAGGTACACCATCTTAGACGGAATTCATGTTCTGGGTCTAGACTGTTTGTAATGAGTTAACCGTTTTCTCCATAAATGCGCCTTTCTACGCCTCTGTAATAGTCACCTCTTGAAACCATTGTGATAAATAGAGCATTTGCTCCTGTAGGAGCAAATGCTCTATTTATCACTTTGGTTTCAAACTACAAAATTCTAAAATTTTCCATTTCTCTTGTTAATGCTCCTTTTCGGTAGATTTATTCAAAAAGGTTGGATCTAAAATAGCCTATATAGGAATGGGTCAATATCCCTTTTCTGTCAGTTGATTATGCCTAGTGACACCAAGCCCCAGAACAGGCACGGTGTCCAAACGATCAACTGATCTGAGTCAACATGTTTGGCAAATATCCAAGAGAATGTGACCCCATGATGTTGATGAAATATTGTTTTCATGCTTAGCTCGATTTTAATTATATCCTAGCTCTCCATGACCACTGATCAAATTTCCAAGATCAAATTCACAATAGATAACAGTTGATAACAAACTTGATATCCATTGTAACAAATGTGTCTGTTTTCAACCAACAGGTGGTGTAAAGTTTTTCATTGATGTAGGCTTTGAGAGATGGGAGATAAATACACCTGTTACAAATTATGACTTAACAAATGGACAACCTCATGTGGTAACCATGCGCAGAGATAATGCAGGTTATGTGTATCTGCAGGTAAGGTTTTACCATTTAACCATTCCCTCGTATAAACGCCTTTTCACGCTTTGCAAACGGAGAAGACCCATATCAGATGGCTCCTATAGGAGCCATCTGATCAGGGTCTACTCTGTTTGCTAATGAAATTTGATAGATCTGTTTCTTTAGTTTCTAAAATGGCTACAATGTTCCACCTTCCACATTTCATTATAACTATTATAACCATGAATATTCAGTTAGTATTGACATTTGCAATAAACCTAGAACAGGGAAAGTGTTAAATCCTAATTAAACACGGGCAGATTAACGTTTGTGTCTGCTCAAAAGTACTACCTGCAAAACAATAAAGGTGCATACCCAAATGCTGAAATGGTCATTTCTCGATCAAATCCTGTGTTGTGACCACTCTTTGGAATCACCTCTTCGAGACGCTTCTAAAGTGTGGTTATCACATACGGTTTGGTGGAGAAATAAAGAAGTTATTCTTGAAAATGTTTTAATTACGCATCTTATCTGGACCTCTATATCTGCATAAAGTTATTATATAGATACGATTCTACAGTTTTTGTTAAAGCAAAAAATGTCCTTGAAAAGTTTACATATAAAACGTCAGCTAATAAATATTCATGATGTCATGATTTTTGACATGAATACTGAACAGAAAAAGGGTTATATTAAATGATTATATGTTCCAAAATTAATGTGACAGCTCCTCCTTTAGAAGTTTTCTGGATTGCTTTCATTCTGCATTAAACATTTCCATGTTTAATATTCATGTAAGAAATAACAATATCATGCACATTTATTAGCCCTTCGCTTGCTATTCGCGTCAATATACCTACCAGTAAATAGTGCAGACCTAGATGAGACAGCTCCTGCAGGAGCTGTCTCATCAGGGTCTGCACTATTTACAAGTTGATTGTGCAACCAGTGCACTCCACAGCAGTGATTGCACAGCGAAATACTTGTACACAGCGAAGATATATGTAATTATACAACAGGACATGGGTAAAGAAGGAGAAATGTATTTCAAAATTCAGCAAGCGAAGGGTTAACATATTTTTATGATGTTAACTTTACGATGTGATTTTTGCTTTGTCAAAAACTGTAGAATCAGATCAGATTTATGTCAAAAGCAAATACAGCAGACCATGATCAGATGGCTCCTACAGGAGTCGTCTAATCTGGATCTACTCTGTTAGCAAATGGGTGAAAAGGCGTGTATATGAAGACAATGGTTAGGCGACCACATATATACAATGCACAAAAATTTAATTTCAAAAATGTAATGCCACAGGGAATGTTTATTAGAGACAATAACACTGAACGTATGTGTGGATTATAGTGAGCCAGCCAAATTGATTTATTAGACACCTTAATTACTCTCTTACACAGTACTTCCCGATACCTGATACCAGGCAGAAAGCGGGTAATCAGACACATTCTTTAACCAGCAACCAGCCGTCCGTTTGTATCAGAAAGAGCCCCTGGCCAGGATCAAACAATCGACCTGCAAGTCCCAAACACGGGTGACTTAGCCACTAGGCCAAGGGTCGATACACAATACTGCATCATATATGTGCATGCCGGTATACAATAATACAACGCATGTGTGCGTGTCAGTATACAATAATACATCACATGATTTTATCTGCATGTATGATAAACCGCATCATCTTTTTTCTCTTTGCACAGGTGGACAACGACGGTGCGGCGAAGGGAAGCCTTGGGCAAACAATCAGTGACAATATCATAGATTTCCCCAAGTACTTGTTCATTGGAAATAATGGTACATCAGAAATACTTAAACTTTAAACCTCTACCAGATATAGAGACACCTTTAGCTCCTTTGCTAACAGAGGGGACCATGATCTAACAGCTTCTGTAGGAGTCATCTGACAAGGGTCTGCTCTGTTTCCTTTTAAAATAAGTTAAATAACATATATCTATTTTCCCTCTTAGACTATATTTAGATCCAACCTCTTTAAATAAATCTACAGAAAATTTTAGAACTGAATTGTTTTGCAACCATTGTGATAAGACTGATTTTGCTAATCGCAAAATAACTAGTATAGCTTGGAGTCTGACCACACCGCGAGTGACTGAGGATCTGGTCAAAAACCAAAGTGCTTGTCAATCAGTCTATCATTCATACAAGCCATACAATCAGAAATCTTTGTCTAGAAATCGGATAGACAAATGTTCTTACAGATGATACCATCTACAACAGAGAATTACTGTTTTGTTTTCTTCATACAGTTACTGATTCGACAGCAAACGCTTTTGAAGGATGTCTCTTCAACATAAAGTATGACGATATCGATCCACTGGAGCAGGCCTTCATGAACCCCGGATCTCCAAACTTTATAAGTATGTATAGTAGAACCAGCCTAGAACAATCATAATTATAATAAACAAATGTGGAGGTTGATAAGAGCAGGTGGTTGCATAGCCTATTCCCTCATAGACTATTTTAGACCCAACCTCTTTGAATAAATCTACCGAAAAGGAGCATTTACCAGAAAAAAGGACATTGTTTAGAATTATGTAGCTTTTAACCATTGTGATAAATAGAACATTTGCTCCTTTGGAGTATTTCTGATCTGATTGTACAATTTCTGCTATAATTAAAGAATTTTGTATGTATTCATATACAGTTACAAAAAATCTACTTTTATATAGTCATGATGTCATTATTTCTTACATAAATATTCATAAGGTAAATTGTTACATTTGATTCTACATTTTCTGCCAGAGGCAATGCATATACTTAATAATTATTACGTCATTATTATTTACATGAATATTCATCAGGAAAAGAGATAATTGTCTAGTTGTTCCTTCTGTGACAGGTTTTATCCCTCCATATTCAAAACTTTGGTCTTTATCAGGTATTAAGGGCGTGTTGTAAGACAGAACTCTCTCTCAAATCACATTTTAACACCTAGCAAACAGAGTCGACCCAGATCAGACGGCTCATGTAGGAGTTGTCTGATCAGGGTCTGCTGTTTGCGTGTGGAATAATATGGATCTGATTCTAATAATGCCCCTATTAAAGTATGTACATACAATAGATTCAGTACATCCTTGAGATGCCTAAATCAAGGTTGTGAACCATTTACTCCATAAATACGCTTTTATACGTCTTTTATACGCCCGTTTGAAAAAAGGGACGTATTATGGAATGGCGCTGTCCGTCCGTCTGTCCGTCCGTCCATCCGCGCTAATAATTCATGTTTATGTGACTAAACAATTATATGAGAACAAATGATATTTTCAGTTTATGTGGCTATTTGTAACAAAAGAATAGCCATATACACTCAATCCGTTACAATGTCCGTCCGTCTATCCGTCTGTCTGTCTGTAAGTTCTGCTCGGTGGATCTTTCTCAAATTTAACCACAGTGTTTATCTGGACAGACATGCTATAATAGGTCAAGGTCGCACAATTGGACATTGAATTTGCGTTTAGCATTTGCGTTTAGCAGATATGTTTAATATGTGTCTGTCTGTAACATCTCTAACTCAAGTTCGGCTTATTGCATCCTTCTCAAAGTTCACTACAATGTTTATCTGGACATGTTACAGTAGCATGGATGTATCCCGGTACCTATATCCAAGGTCAAGGTCGCACAATTGGACTTAGATTTTGCGTTTAGCATTTGCGTTCAGCAAATATATTAACCCCAATTTATGTGGAACACATTTTTATCCACCTGTTTACATAACCCTTTGAGATAAAGCTTTGAAACTTGGAACACTTGTTCACCATCCCAGGCTTCATCTGCAGGCAAGATAACATAACTATGTCAAGCATTTTGACATAATTATGACCCTTTTTAACTGAGAATATTTGGTTATTTGTTTTGTTAAGGTCCACTTATTTACATGACCCTTTGAGATAAAGCTTTGAAACTTGGAACACTTGTTCACCACCGCAAGCCTGATCTGTAGGCAAAAATAAATAACTCTGTCAAGCATTTAGACAGAATTTAATTTTGGCCCTTTTTAATTTAGAATTTTTGGTTAAGGTTTTTGTTAAAGTCGACCTATTTACATAACCATTTGAGATAAAGCTTTGGAATTTGAACCACTTGTCTACCATCACAAGTTTCATCTGTTTGGAAAAAAACACAGGACATATGATGGAATAGTGCTGTCTGTTTGTCTGTAACATCTTTAACTCAAATTCTGCTCGGTGTATCCTTCTCAAATTATACCACAATGATTATCTGGACATGCCAAAGTAGCATGGGTGTGTCCCACTATGTATATATCCAAGGTCAAGGTCGTACAATTGGACTTTTAGCTTTTCCATTTAGCAAATATGTTAACCTCTGTTTATGTTGAACAAGGCCTCGACGGGCGTACATGTATATTGTGCCCACTGGCACTCTTGTGTTTATAAGCCATTGTAAAACATAATCTTGATATGATATCCATGATGTCATTATTTTATTTACATAAATGACATACATGTATGGGGATAAGACAGGTGTTAGTTTAATGCAGATCGAAAGTAACCCAGAAAACTCCTATGAGACTTTCTGTATTACTTTGTTCCCTGCATTAAGGAAGCAAATACGTTTAAGACTTATATATTGAATAAATGAATGGTTGCATAAGATGGATTTGTTTCCTATATGTTTGTTCTTTGATTTTTGTCTTGATCAAATATCCAAGAACGTGACAACAAGCAGGAAACTCACAAATGATTATGTATTGAATTACGAGTCTTCTCTAAGAGTCCTCTGATCTATGTATTCACCGTTTGCAAATATCAGTAAACTCGCTGACCTCATTTAAGGTATTAATAAAGTTTTCAAACACAGTAGACCAAATCCAGTGACCATATTCAGAGCTAAAGATAAATGTGCATACTCTAATACTAAAATCGTCATTTCTGCACCAAACCCTATGTTGCGACCATTCTTTAGAGTCATCTCGAAGAGATGATTCTAAAAATGTCACAACATAGGGTTTGGTGGAGAAACAAAGGAGTCATTCTTGAAAATGTTTTATGCATGCATTTTATCGGGACCTCTGCATATTGTAGCATATCTTGTCACGGTTTGCTTTGTTTGTAACTATAGTGGTCAAATCTAACCATTGTTTTTTTCTGGCCAGACACACACAGGGTAAACCTGATAAATACAGTGTTACTCATCAAGGTCCCCACTGTTTGCAAAATTCGCAAGTGTCCCATTTCCTGTAATGTTTTATATCATTACAGGAAACACACAGCGGGAAGTATGTGGATTTCAAGAAGAGTTCAAACCCCTACCAACTCCAGCTACGACTACTACAAATGCGACAACAGAAGGAACAACAGAAACAACAACAGAAACAACAACACGACAATCATCCACAGAGACGTCTGCAGCATCCGTGTTGCATCATGGAAATCTTCTTCTAATGCTGATGTTCATGTTTTTTAATATTTGAATGTACAGTTGAACTCCAATAACTTAAACTGGGATAACTTAAACTTCGGGATAACTGGAAGTAAAAGTTCGGTCTTTCCAAAATTACACAATACAGGATTGTTCTAAACTGTATCACTATGCAATGTCTAGAAACACCAGTGACAGCTTAATGCAGATCAAAAGTAATGCTGGAAGCTCCAATAGGAATTTTCAGCATTACTTTAGACTTGCATTAAGCTGTGAACTTCAGAAATTGTCTCAAGTTTAGAAATGGGATCACTCGACTTCTGTTATCTGGGTCCATGCTTATAAAACGTTTAGTTGAGTCTGAGTTCGTTCTCAAGTTTTTGATTGGTCAGATTTGAGCCTCAAATCTGACCAATCAAAATCTTGAGAACAATCTCAGACTCAAATAAAAAGCTTTATAAGCATGGACCCTGGAAGTAATTTGTGTGGTCCCTTGAAGCTCTAGATATTGAAGTTCATCTATAATCTCAGAATATGTGATCCATCAGTACTTACTTAACCCTTTACTCCATGAATAATCATGCAAGAAATAATGCCACCATGAATATTAATTAGAACACAGGAAATTTTGGCCATGACAGAATCATATCATGTAAAATCATATCTACAATATATCATAAGCAAACTGAGCAGACCTGATCAGACAGCTCTGGTAGTATAGGAGCCGTCTGATCTGGGTCTACTCTGTTTGCAAAATGCACGATAACAGGTTTATATGAAGGAATGGGTTAACCCTTTATCTGCCAGAAACGCCTTTTCACACTTATACAAAGAGAACAGACCCAGATCAGACTGCTCCTTTACGAGCCGTCTGACCAGGGTATGTTCTGTTTGCTTATGGAATTGCATAGATCTAGTTGTATAGTTCTACCATGGCCAAAACTCCATGTACCGTTACATGCATATCATTATAAAAATCATATTTCTTACAGTTTCATAAATGTGCATGTAAATTCATTGTTTTATTTCTTACATGCATATTTATTAACCCTTCTCTTGCTGAATTTTAAAATACATTTCTCCTTCTTTACCCATGTCCTGTAGTATAATTACATATATCGTCACTGTGTACACGTATTTCGCTGTGCAATCACTGCTCTGGAGTGCATTGGTTGCACAATCAACTTGTAAATAGTGCAGACCCTGATGAGAGAGCTCCTGCAGGAGCTGTCTCATCTGGGTCTTCACTATTTACAGGTAGGTATATTGACGTGAATAGCAAGCGAAGGGTTAAGAGCTAACGGTAAAGTCAGTTTAGTATGAAATGATGAACCCTTTGCTCCGTAAATACACATTTCTACGACTTTGCAAACAGACTAGACCCAGATCACACAGGTCCTGTAGTAGCTGTCTGATCAGGGGACATTATAGATATAATTCTACAGTTTCTGACATGACAAATCTTTCACGTGTCAATGTGCTATTATAAGAATCAATCTAATTAATATTCATAATGACATTATTTCCTACAGGAATATGTATGGGATAAAGGGTTAAGAGGCGGTAGCTGTTCTTGCCACAGTGTACTAATTTTAGCACTTCTGACTTCGTACTTCTGATGTCTTGCTTACAAGTTCTTACTTCTATGCTCTCACTTAATTTAGTAGAGATGAATGAAGTAACGTTAAGAATTAGTCAGTTTGAAGTTAAAATGTTAGAAGTGAGAAATCTGTAATACGAAGTGAGAAATAAGGGTCCATGCTTATAAAACCTTTAGTTGAGTCTAAGTTCGTTCTCAAGTTTTTGATTGGTCAGAATTGAGCCTTTGGCTCAAATCGACCAATCAAAAGCTTGAGAACTCAAATCTGACCAATCAAAAGCTTGAGAACAAACTCAGACTCAACTAAAAAGCTTTATAAGCATTGGCCAAGAAGTGATAAGTAAGAAGTTAAAACTACGAAGGAAAGTGTAAAGCGTATCAACTATTTCCTTGTTCAGCATGTAAGACGTAGATATACCATGAATATTTGTTAGCATGTTTATTGTATAAACTGTTTAAGGAAATGTTTTGCTTTAACAAAAACTGTAGAATCAGATCTATAACTGATTAAAAGCAAACAGAGCTACTATAGGAGCCGTCTGATCTGAGTCTAATCTGTTTGCAAATGTGTGAAAAGGTGTTTATATGAAGGAAAGGTTTAAGTCAGAGGTTCGTTCTCAAGCTTTTGATTGGTCAGATTTGAGTTCCCAAGCTTTTGATTCGAGCCAAAGGCTCAAATCTGACCAATCAAAAACTTGAAAACGAACGCAGACTCAACTAAAAGTTTTATAAGCATGGACCCAGAAGTAGGAGGTCAGACGTACGACGTAATGAGAGAAAAAAGGGCGACAGTCTGTCCAAGGTTTCGATAGCAAATTATGAAAGGTTTGAGTAATTGTATGCAAAAATGTTTTGATTTGCTAATAATCTTTTTAAAAACAGGAGACGTCTGATCAGGGTCTGCTCTATTTTCTTATGAAATAACTTAAATATGATTATATCAAGTTTCTGCCATGGCCAATAATGCACGTATCCATGTGTCATTATAAACATAAACTAATGAATATTCATAATGTCATTATTTCTTACACAGATATTCTTGAATAATTCATGTGATCATGTGTCATTATAAAAATTAAACTAATGAATATTCATAATGTCATTATTTCTTACATAAATATTCATGAAGTAAAGGGTTAATTTGATTTGTTGCATGCTGCATGGCGAATATTGTTGCCGGTCACCGGCTTTCTGGAATATATCCATTTGTCCACAGCTGTCACAGCCGTGTCCGCAATCTTCTGGGCAGTTTTAGGCACTTCTTGTACGCTTTTTATTGTATATCGCTTGGACCTGATGCTGAGCTTGTATGGACCTTGCTGACCATGTTTCGGACTTCCTTAATCCATTTACTCCATAAATACACATTTGCAAACAGAGTAGACCCAGATTAGATGGAATGTTTTCCTACTTGACCACCTTCCAGTTTATTTCACCAAATAGGGTCTCTTACAGAACCTGCACAGGTCTGCCATGAACATTGGTCGTTTTCTAGACCTTGCCTTGATCTGATCCTATACCTATATATATATACACATTTTAATGAGTTCAACCGAGACCTCAGTTATCCCCTCAATTCAGACGGATTATTTCGCCTAAATCTTTCTGACAGCTCTCCGCGAATAGCGACACCGTTTGAGCTCGGTCTGTCATAGATTTGGAACTGTCTTTTCTCGAAAGACTAAGTGTATATTGTTGTTTGTTATATGATATGGCTGTCATGGCAATGGAATTCCACATTTTATATATTAATATAGTAAAATTAACTTTATAATGATAATGGTGTAGCCATACATGAATATTCTTCGAGTAAAAGTTTAATCAACCATTAATGTGCGGGACACAAGTCACTGATGTCCTTTGCAAACAGTGTAGACCCAGATGAGAGAGTTTCCAGAAGTGCCCTCTCATCAGGGTATACACAGTTTGTCATGATACACTTTTCTTTTGGAAAATCCCTTAATATTCACAATAAGCTTGACCTGTTTGAATTTTGGAATAGTCCATTTGAAAATTCAGCACTGAGCAAATTACATATATATTTTTTACACAATGTTTCACCCACTACATTCTTAAATTCAAGCTATAATCTGGCTTTCTACCAAACTGCTATCAGGGTGTCAAACCATATGGATCCTGATCCAGAATTACTGGGTGTCTCATCTTGATCCAAACTGTTTGCGAACATGATACTATATGCGCCCATAGTAGACTTAACCCTTCTCTTGCTGAATTTTAAAATACATTTCTCCTTCTTTACCCATGCCTTGTTGTATAATTACATATATCTTCACTGTATACAAGTATTTCGCTGTGCAAGCACTGCTGTGGAGTGCACTGGTTGCACAATCAACTTGTAAATAGTGCAGACCCTGATGAGAGAGCTCCTGCAGGAGCTGTCTCATCTGGGTCTTCACTATTTACAGGTAGGTATATTGACGTGAATAGCACGCGAAGGGTTAATCCTTTCCTTTATTCAAAACGCCTTTTTGCGACTTTGCAAACAGAGTACATGTAGAACCAGTTTAAGTGGCTACTGTAAGAACCTTCTGTTGCGGGTCTGCTCTGTTTGCTTATGGAATTATAACAGATCTGACTCTATAGTTTCTACAAATATCCAAACCTCTTATTTGCATATGCCATTATAAAAAATCAGTTTATAAAGATTCATGATGCATTATTCCTTACATGAATATGCAACAGGGAAATGGTTAACTATTTATACCATAAACATGTTTTTCTACGCCTTTGCAAACGGAGTAGACCCATATTAGAGGCTCCTGATCAGGGTCTTCTCTGTTTTCTTATAATATGATATAGATATAATTCTATATTTTATGCCATGCCCAAAATTTTCTGTGTCAATGTGCTACTATAACAATTAATCTAATTAATATTCATTATGTAATTTATTCATGGAGTAAAGGCTTAAAGTGAGTGTATGTCCCAAATACCCGATACATATGATTGAATATTCGGCTATGACAACCTATATGAATAGGCTACACAAGAAAATGACAAGTTTGCATAAGTAATCAATATTATAACATAACTCGTGGCTTCAGCGTGACGTAACACTATCATTTATTTTTTGATAACCATGGGCATATATTCACTAGTGAATAACATTCGAACGACCGAATGACATTCGAACGATTCATACGCGCTGTCAAAACAAACAAACTGGCGGACGGTGGTCGACCTACCTGTCCACGATTGAGTCACGATAGATGGCAAAGGATTGTTGGCACTTGCGCCTTAATTTCGATAAAATAATACAAATTGTAATCGCTGTCAGGAATCATATACAAAATGTATGCCAAAAAAGACCTACCAGCTACTCTGACCCATACGATCCATTCTACATTTAAAATGCCTCTTCAATTTTGCATTTTCTTCACCGCATGTCCTTTTGTTTATGCAGATTTCTACTCATACAAATATCTCATCAATCAACAACTATAGTCATCTGAATCAAGCACAGCACAAACATATTTCAAATATGCTATACTCGATAACTCAGCTGATCGCGAAAATCTTCCTCCTGTTCCAACACATTTTATGCAGCAGTTCGTACTGAATCTTTTGTCCATTTCAAACATTTTCACTGAACTTGAATCGAGATTTTTCTCTCGGTGGAAATGTCCATGTCCATGTGTATACATACAACACTAATGAAGGGCTTAATATACCAAAACGAAGGCGCATTTCGAATCCCATTGACAGTGAGTGTCGGACGTGTTGGCGGCTGTATGTGGGTCTTCATGTAAATGGCGCGCTTTACATAGACACATGTTGTGTACAATGACGTCATAATGTGACGTGTTTGTAACTATGTATGTCAAAACTGTAACTCAAATTTTATTTTGACGTGTTTCTGTATGTTTTTGTATCATAAACTATCACAGTTAAATTGAATACCAGAGAGGTCTGAATTAGATCCTGGTTGATATGACAGTAAGTAAAAAAAAAGTTGGAAAATTTGGACCTACTTTGTCCCAGTTACCTAGCGAACCTAATAACACCTTTCATTCATCATTTCTATATGTAAGGAGAATTTATAACAATCCACGTCACTGCTGAAATATTGGCTGCAAATAACAGTTGTGTGTGTTATGTTATAAATAGGATCTTGCATTCGTGTTCATGATTATTAAAGCTCGTTTTTTATCGTTTTAAAAAGACTCATTTAATAAATCCAATAATCAAGAACACTCATGTAAGATCCTCTATATAATAATAATAATAACAATAATATAGAAGATGAACAACATCAGTGATATCATGTAATATTACCGATATGCACTTACAGGCTTAATTAAGTTTAAGATGATAATTTATCAGACTGAAGGTAGTGATAACAACCGCGGTCATAGTCGCATGGATATTTCCTTATATTAACCCATTCCCTTCTAGATTATTTTTAGACCCAATCTCCTTGAATAAATCTACAGAAAAAGAGCAATTACTATAGAAAAAGGAAAGTTTAGAAATGCGTAGTTTTGAAACTATTGTGATCCTATGGAGCAAATGCTATGTTTGTCACAATAGTTTCAAAACTATGATTTCACAGAGGCGTCAAAAGGCGTCAGTAGGAGGAATTGGGTTAACTGAACATAAGGGCATCTTTCTTTCTTTGTTAATCGATACCTGCAAAATGTTACAGGTTAGTACATAAACACAAACGCCTGAAGGTATATGTGAGAATACATAAGTCGTAAATTTATGTTTAATTTTTGTGAATTTCTGTAAATAAAGATTGATAAAAATGACATATTGTGAGCATGAATGTGGCACCCAACAAATACATAATGATTAATAATTTTAATACTTAACATATTCTGTTTATCACATAAAGAACAAATTCCTGGGAATCCTAGACTTTCTAAAAGTGAGATCGTCAACATGACTAACGAAACCAATAGAGGTCCAGATAAGATGGGTAGATTTAAACATTTTTTAATAATAGCTCGTTTATTTCTCCGCCACGCCCAATACTGTGACCACTCTTTAGAATCGTCTCGAACAGACTATTCTAAAGAGTGGTCACAGTATAGGATTTGGTGGAGAAATGATTTCAGTATTTGGGTACGCACCTTTATTTGTAGCTCTGAACAGTAGGTAAGAAAGTGTAACAAAGCAAACCAAAACTGGTTACAGTTTTATGCAACTGTTCGCAAATGTTGCGATTCCAGCAGTAATCACAACAGTTCGGTCTTGCATTTGCAAACAGTTGCATAATTTTTAACGGTTATTTTCAACCGAACGCATGACAGAAGTACATGGGATTGGATTACGGTCCTCGTGCGTGTACTCAAACGCCTGATGGAATGCACGAGAAGAATTTCTTAGTAGCTGTCCATTATACTTCAGTTGTCTTCAGTCATATATTTGTATAACATGAGTTGTAGATAATTTCATTTTATATAACCTGTACTACATAGTTATTTGTTAACAGTTAACCCATTCCCCCAGTGGCTAATTTTTTAATAAATCTACAGAAAATGACATTTACTAGCAAAAAGGAATATTTCAGATTTGTGTAGATTTGAGACCATTGTGATATATAGAAGAGCACTTGCTCCTATGTAGCAAATGCTCTATCTATCACAATGGTTTGAAAATGGGTCAATATGAGGGAATGGGTTAAAACCCTCTTAGAGGACCACCAAAAAGAGGTCTGATCCTAGGTCGTATATAGGTGAATGCATAATGCAGGATGACAGGTATGCTGAAAGCTCCTTTAGGAGATATTTGCATTACTTTCATCTTGCATTGGGCAGCTATCTGCTTTCAACCCTTGATGTGCGTTAACCGAGTATATAATATATTTGTAAACAGTGTAGACCCAGAGCTAAGGATTCACAAGGGAGTCTTTTATTCAGGGTTTGAAATTTTTGCAACAATAATAATTTTCTCCGGTGATAAATTTTGATACATATTTAATTGAATTAATATTCAGAAAGGGAGGAGCTAGTTTTGATTATTCAGATTAAAGGTTAACGACATCAGTGTTTAGTCTGAAGGGTCCTACTACATTTTGAAAACAGTGGCAAAATTCTAGTTGATAGCATTCATTACAATCGCCTATCCATGAGAATATAATCAGAGTAACAGAAAACGCGCGTGCTCATAAAAGTACTAAAATTGTAATTTATCCACCAAACCATGTGTTGAGAGCATTCTTTAGAATCGTCTCGAAGAGACGATTCTAAAAGAGTGGAAACAACAGAGGGTTTGGTCGCGAAATAAATATGTTATTATTGAAAACGTTTTAATTTACGCATCTTATCGAGACCTCTGATAATCACTACCAACAGGATAAGGTTTGCCTGGGAAATAAGTCACGAAATAAATCGGCATCCCTTTTCCGATATACAACAATGAATTGCATTAGCTAAGACACGGGGACATGGTGATGTATTGTCCGTTATGACACATTCCGAATCTCTGTCATAACTGCACAATGTTCAATTCATTATATGTAGGTGTTTATCCAGTCAACGTAGTCTGAAACCTGTGTGAACACAGCTGGGAACCTGTCAGGATTGTCCTTGCTGGTAAAACTAACCACGCCTACCTGAACTACGTCATTATGCTCATTTCGACATACAAGAGGACCACCGGAATCACCCTGTGGACGAAACAAGCAACTATGTATAGATGCACGGAATGCCACAAGGAATATATATATTAATACTTGTCATTTATCAGTTTGTGCCAATTCAGGAATTCCCCAATCGGTGTCACTGAATTTCGTCGTTATTAACAGCAGCAACAGGGCCTGTACAGCTCCCATGGAGTCGATGGTTATATACTATACATTATATATTATACAGTATATTATGAGGGCTTGGTGCAAAACTATTCTAACTCCTTCACTTTGTGAAGGAGTTAGAATAGTTTTGCACCAAGCCCTCGATTTGACTCACACGGTAGAGACCCCAATGTAGTATGATATCAACTAGCATGTCCCTACGTGATAGAAACTCCCTCAACATCTTCAAATACACATAATAGACACAGACAAGATGACTCCTTTACGAACCATCAGATCAGGACCTGTTCTGTTATAGAACTCATTCTAACTTTCAGCTATGGCGTTTAATGACATTCTAGCATGATTATTCATTAGGTCGACGATTAAGAAGATCACCAGGTACTTGTTGTTATGGTCCGGGTATGCAGTTTTGAATGACAATATATAGGAGAGAGAGTGGGGAGAGTGAGAGACAGACAGATAGATGGTAATAGAGGGAGAGAAGGGGTGGGAGAGAGAGAGGGAAAAATAGCAGAGATAGAAGGGGATGGAGCCAGTGATAGATAGAAAAAGAGAGCGATGTAAGAAGCAGCAATACAAGGATTGGCGGTTAAATATAACACAGAGCACATTCATTATATATTTCCTAACTTAAGTCCAGCTGGCATACACACCTGACAGACACCCCCTGTCACAGACGTTGACCTGAAACCCGCACACAGTCTTCCGGCCATAGACGCCGGCCTATAGAACCTTCTACAGGAGTAGTCGGCCTCGATCGGCAGGTCCACCGTCATGGCGGTCTTTGAGACAGCTCCACCTGAACGATGTTTCAGAGACTGTACTTCAGTTAAAATTCTGTAATCCATGTTTAATTGTTTAGTTACTTTTTAATTATATATCTGTTTACTCTCACCTTGCTTTAAGCAGTCACCTGCCTTTAACGCAAAATACTTGATGTAATTTAGAGGTCGTTATATAGAGTGATTTCATTGTATGCTTCTCGTCAGGGCAATATTTCTCAAATGTTATAACGAATTGAACGTTGCAAAATAAAAGCAGCAGCTCAGAGTTTAACAGTTTCCCTCCTAGACTATTTTAGACCAAACCTATTTGAATACATTCACCGAATAGGAGCATTACTGGGGAAGGGGATATTTTAGAATAGTGTATAGCTTTGAAACATGTAGTAGCTTTACTTTAAACCTGCTGTCAAATTGGTTTCTAGATATGCGTAGTGATGCATTTCAGAACAATTTCGTATTGCAAATTTTGGAATTTATTCCGCAGTAAAAGTTATATCTACTCAAATTTGGATATCGTGCAATTTTTTACAGCTGGGGCTGTGTCGCAGTTTTACCCCTGCTCCCTGCAAATGTTTGTTTAAACCTTTTACTCCATGAATATTCATGTTAGAAATAATGATCTCATGAATTTTAATTTGATTAATTGTTGTAATAGACAATGGACAATGGACTTTTTGGGCATGGTAGAAACTGTAGAATCATATCTATATTTATCATAAGCAAACAGAGCAGACCAAGATCAGACGGCTCCTATAGGAGTCGTCTGATCTGGGTCTACTCTGTTTGCAAAGGCGTAGAAATTGGTATTTATGAAGTAAATGGTGAATGTTGATCTGATTCAATTTTGACCACCTCTGAATCGAACTAGCTCTTGAGAAATAGTTTTCTATTGACCGGGTGTCAAACAGTTTGGATGTTTATGAGACGATGAGCTACTCAGCGCTTCATCTGGATTCAAACTGGATGCGTTTAGATACGTTTAGGCGGGTGGTTGCTTAATGCAGGTTGAAAGTCGTGTAGAAAGCTCCTAGAGGAGCTTTCTGCATGACTTTCACTCTGCATTAAACTGCCAACTGTCTCCAAGGCCGATATTTATACTAGATTGGACGACCGCATTCCATCAGAACTCGAACTGCTTCGCACCGTAATTATATGTATAATTATACATTCAGTACAGTCAGAATAATCATGGATTAAATGTTTAATACCCAAACTGCATCTCCGTTAAATGATCGCTTGAAGATATGAAAATAAACAGAAGAAATAACTGAATTTCAAACATAGCAGGGGACGGCGAACGTTTGCAGACACCAACTATATGTACTTAGCATGCACATAATTAATAACTGAGCCCCTACCGGCTGATGTACACCCCCATCCGGTCATGGAACACACTTGCCCAACCCTTGGAAAACTGGAATCCCAGCGCTTGGGCAGTTGAACCTTTTTGATGTGATCAAACTCGTGACCAGAAGGAACAGGTTCCTCAAGTTTCAATAAAGCTACATCATTCAGCCACATGTCTGAAATATACACAACAATGCAATGTTTTAGTAAGCCAACCACATGTCTAAAATGTATACAACGCAATTTCGTTTAACATTTCTGAAATAAACACAACAACGCAATATCATTTAACCAATTGCCTAAAATATACATACCAACAAAAAAGCATTCAACCACATATCTGATGTAAACGGAACAACACAATGCCATTCAATCACATGTCTGAAATATAAGCAATAAAGTATTGTCATTCAACCATTCTGAAATATATACATCGGCACGATGGCATTCAATCACGTCTGGAATATACACAAAACACACAATACACGTCAATCACATGTCTGGGATATACACAACTGTTAACACCGCAATGTTATTCAATCACACGTCTGAAATATACAGAACAACACAATGTAAGTCAATCACATGGCTGGAATATACAGAACAACACAATGTAAGTCAAGCACATGGCTGGAATATACAGAACAACACAATGTAAGTCAATCACATTCTAAAATATACAAAACAACGCCATGTTATTCAACCATATGTCTAAAATATACTCAACAGCGCAATGTTGTTCAATATACACAGGGACACAATGTAAGTCAACCACATATCGCAAATGTTCTCGATAAAGCCATGTCATTCAATCACATGTCTAGAATATACATAAAACAGCAACGACATTCAACCACATGTCTAACATATACACCAAAACACAATGTAAATCAACCACATTCCTGAAATATACATAGCAAAATGTCATTCAGCCACACTACTGAAATAAACACAACAACGCAATATCTTGCAGCGCCAGTTCTGAAATATACAATGCAATGCAATGCCTTGCAACTTCATACCTGAAATATATACAACAACGCAATGCCTTGCAACCTCGTGCATGAAAATATACAACAGCGCAATGCTTTGCAAAACCATGTCTGAGATGTACATAACAACGCCATGTTATCCAACGACAAGTCTGAAATATACAAAACAACGCAATGTGATGCAACACCGTATCTGAAATATACACAACAACGCAATGGTTTGCAAAACATGGCTGAAATACACAAAACAACTCAGTGTCATGCAACCACATGTCTGAATTAGATACCCTTAAACATCTTTAAAGTGACCGATGAGAAAATCAAAGTACTGACAGTACTGAAGGTTTCGGACCATATGTATGTCGATTGTGACTATACAATACGAAAAAAGCTTGGTAGGGAAGGACTGGTACCATTGATACATAGTAAGATGACCTCTAAAGCATTATTTCCTGAACTAAAATGGTGTTTAATGGAACTGTTTGTTAAAATTGACAGGTCATCTGAACATAATTGCTGTGAACTTTTCTGAAAATCCTGTCAGTGTTTAAGATATTGTTTAAAGAAATAAATTGATGACTAGTAGCACACAGTGCAGTTCCAATAGTTCAATTTGCCTGAAGTTTACTTAAATTTATATTTGAATTTAGTACAGGGCCATTACTCTATTATTATTTGGCCGACGTTGGCGTCATATATTGTGCCTCATGCACCTATCCATGTAAATACCCCGTCAAATTTAAATGAAATCTGAGCAAGCTGTTCCAAGATATGACTTCTAACAGTCACATTTCCTATATGGCTATCTGAAAGCAACAAAGGGTCATATTTATGCTACTAACTGGTGGATTGTAACAGTATTTGGCGTGCATCAATCACCTATCCATCTATACACTACAACCATGTTTGGATAAATTATATATGCCATTTGAATCTAAATATCATACAGTTAACAAGATCTAATTGTAACAGAATATGTTGCAGAATGTCCCCTTAACGAAACTTACAACTGTTATTGGTGAGCATAATATCTAAATTTCAACCAATAACAGGCCATTAGTGAGCACTTGGATACATGGCAACCAGCACTTTTGAAACAACTGCATATATATCCCTACTGACCAAAGTTTCCGAAAAATCTAATATGTAAAGTGTGACCCATTCAGAGGACACTACTCCATTACCATGGCAACCAAGTATTTCAAAACAACTTGACTGAGTTTGGGATACCCAAATACCCCTGAATGCCAATTTTCAGCAAATTTGAATATCTAAACTTTTGACCAATCAGATCTCACCATTCAGTTTCCATACCAACAAATCATTTCGAAAGACATACCAATCAATTCTGAGTGTCAAAATATCCCGACATACCAATTTTCGGCAAAATCGAACAATATCTGAATCAAAAAATTGTCAAGAATTATATACGTTCAGCGTATGTTATAATTAACATTATGTACCACATACAATAAAATATAACTACTAACTCTCTATAATTGGAGCAATTATCCTTAAATGCTTACAACCTGGTACCAAGTCTCCTAAGACATTACACACATTATAAACATGGGTCTTATAGAACAGAAAAGTCTATGATCAATGTTTACGATGCTTGTCACACATTATGTAAAAATATAATTATGATCTTCTAAACTCAATATAAATACTTCTGATGCATTCAGAATACAGATTGCTTCTGAGGCTCAAGGTTATCCATATATCTCCGGAACGTTTCACTACGGTCCGTGCTCCTTCGTGCAGAAGGGTCGGTGCCGAATATTATGATTTTTTTTAGCTTTCTTCAACTTCAACTATAATTACAGTAAATAAAATTAAATAAATTAAATTATATTAAATTTATTTATTATTTTATTTCATTTATTTTTTAATTTATTTTTATTATAATAATAAATCATTAATAATAATAAAAATAATAATAAATAAATTAAATTATTAAATTTTATTTATTTATTAACTAAATTACAGTAAATTAAATAATAATTTATTTATTTTATATTTATTTATTTTACTCGTCATAGCGAGCGGACGAGTAGAATTTTCCAGGCTGTTACTACTTATTATGCACTGAATATTAAATTTACGTATTTCAAATAATAAATATGGACAATATTAGCCAATAAGCTCGATGAAAGGGTTTTCTAATAAGAAAAATAATGCTTAAATTGTGGCCGATTTTAGGCTGCGAAATTCATATCCGCGGATATGAGTCATACCCGTCATATCGGGTGTTTATACTGTATCCTGCAATTTCCAGTCGTTATCTTCATTCCCATAGTTCGTGTGTAATATGTAGAGATTGACGATGTTCCGACCATTATTCATTACTGTTTTCTCCGTAACGTTGTCTGTACAAATCCGACAAATTCAAGAAATGCTTGTAGATTTCAAATAAACGCCCGACTTTTAGAAGTCGATTACTTTCTGGGCCATTTTTACCGGCGCTTAGTGGTATATATTCGTACGCGACCAAATTTATCATATAACGTAGCATTTTACACGGCAAAATTATTGGTAATTGAAACAGTTGCATCCGCATTTTAATAATTGACAGAAATACCAAATGAAGAATTATCGATATCGTTTATCAAATGCATTGCACTTGGAACTATATTTTTGTCAAGGTATGTTATCAAAATCACATTTTTGGCAAAATGAAAGTAGAAATACGGGTGAAATACGCCCGTAGATAACTAAATCGCTTAATCGGCGCTACGTGATAAACATTCTGTCAACGTTAAACCATTCAAAATGTCTGCATTTTGGTTAACGAACGTATGCATTGTAAGCATAAATTGATTTTTCGTAGTATAACAGTGGTCTGATTGCGCATTATTGGATATGAATTTCTTTATAAATTTGCTTGAGGCATGCCCTGGGGATGCATTACTATTAGGTTTCGGAAAGTAGTCCGAAACCTAAAAAGCATGCATAAAACTGGGTCTTCAAGACATACAGTGTATGGTAACCTATTACGGTACGAAAGTTAAACAGAAAGCTCCTACTGGGTCTTTCCGCATTACTCTCATCCTGAATGAAGCAATCACCTACTTTTAAAGATACCAATTTCTAATCATTAAGTGATCGCTTTACAGGGCTTCTACTGTACATGTATTTTATATTACTCATTTGTTGGATGCCAATTGCAAGACGGGCATAATTTAGACGTTCGTTGTACATTAAAACTACACATGGCTTTAAGACTCACGTTTGACCTGTGTTTCGGTAGTCGCTTTAGAAATTTCTATTTTGTACGAATCGTCCTGTTAAAGTTGACATATCTTGACGCGAATAAACTGATATGCCAGGTCCCCTTAAGAATAACATTTTATAATAAATCGGAGGTAACATTTATAAACTACGAGTTGTTATTAAAATTTGTCGCAAATAAAAGCTCCAAGCTCTCCACCACGTTCAGAAGAATATCCGATTATCGTCTTCAACACGGTTTGCAAAGTTACGCCGGGGTGGCTCATTAATGAAAACAGCAATAAAAGAAGGAAACTAAGCCATTAAATGTGTTACCGTCTCTGCTGTAGTGTGGATGAATTATTATCCTTGCTGCATCCCTTTCCCAGAGTTTCCACTCCTCGTGGCCAATTATATGTCCTAGCAAATTCATGAAACGGTCTGCAAGGTTCACCTTAAATGAAAACGTTTTTGTCAAGAAAAGTTAAACACGAGAGAACGCGGATATCATCAATGTTTCCAAACAGTGTCACCGCTATGTAGAACTGGTCTACGCTAATGGTATCGATACTGGACAACATAGTGTTTTTGTACGAGTGACAAACAATAAGTAATGACGTCATGAATATCAAATTAGCTGATGTTTTATATAGGCATATGATCAATTAAGTTCCCATGGCAGTAACTGTAGAATCGGATCTATATTATTCCATGAGCACTCTGTGCAGATCCTGATAGTATAGACAGCTCTTTCGATGATGATAACCATATGCACCAAATTCTCGTTAATGCGATCACATAATGTATTAACATAAGAGTCTGTACAAGCTGGTGTTTGCTTAATGCAGGACAAAAGTAATGCAGACAGCTCGTATAGGTGTTTTTGTCTTGCATTAAGCTACATTTGCTTTAAAAACTCAAGTATTATACTTCTTTCACAGGTCATATAAGTCAGATTTTACTGTTCGCAGAGCTTTATTCGAAAATATAGACTTCAATTATAACTCTATGACAACCAGGAATCTAATGTCAAAAAATGCGTTGCCACTATAAACAATGTTTGAAAGAAAATTCGATTTTCAAACCGTTATCCTCCAGAGCAAATGATTGTCACCCTGTACTTCTTTTTAACCCATTTGCTCCCAGTGGATTATTCCATGCTTATGTATTGGATTAGTCTCTAAATTTTCATTTTTGTTTTGTTTTATATTGAATTTCCTATCAGCAAACAGTGTAGACTCTGATCAGACGCCGCATTATGCGGCGTCTGATCACAGTCTACGCTGTTTGCCTACGTCCTATATATGGGATCGTGGGAGCAAATGGTTAAAATACAATAAAGTTATAATCAAGTTGTCTACCAACATGCAACCAGTATGTTAACAGATTGGATCCTGATAAGATGACGACATACTCGGCGTCTCATTTGGATTGAAAATGTTTGTAAAGGTAATTAAATACCCTTTCGCTGCCAATGCCGAATCTGTGATTACCTATGCAAACAGTTTGGATCCAGATGAGACGCCGAGTAACTCGGCGTCTCATCAGGATCCAAACTGTTTGTTACTGTAACTATGTTTTTGAAACGAAAATGAAGAAAATAAAAAAAATGAAATTTTGTAGCAGACGACAAAGTTAGCAGACGACATAATTTGGCAGCGAAAGGGTTAAATACTCGTCTATAGTAGACTAAAGATTAACTATACAAACCTTGAGGTCAACAGTTGCCAAGAGAACCTCCCAGGAATCCGGATGATTGAGCCCAGTCCTGAAAGAAGATAAGCCGGGCAATTTAAATTGTAAGAGTTACAGTGCTATTTGTACTTGTGGAGCACAGATGCTCGTTCTTCCAGTTGGAACCCCTGTTATTATATAGTACGAGATGCATAGACACCCATGAAGCGGTAAATACCCCTATGGCCAATAACATATACAGTATAACCCATCTAAACCAGGATTATTTTAATAAAGAATATTTTATGTAATTTTAGGCAGATGGCATGTTGGAATTCATACAGAAAGCTCCTTGAGGAATTTTTGCCCTGAATCTACCCTATTTGCTACTATGTTTATTTCAAAGTTGTCAATTTGGTGCCAAATTGACTAACAGACGGAGAGCAGAGATTGGATGTCCGGATAATTAATATGGCAATAAGTGTAAGCCAGGTCATAACACAATATACAGTTAAACCCTCTAAACCGGAATTTAAAATTAGTGTGAGTGCCTGTCTTACTGGCAGGTGGCAGTTTAATGCAGGTTGAAAGTCATGCAGAAAGCTTATACATGTAGTAGAGCTGTTTGTATGACTTTCAACCTGCATTAAGCAGCCACAAGCCTAAAATGATGACATTACATCTAAAATACATATTAAATTGAAAACGGGTTAAATAATTATAGATGGTACATGCTTCAGCTTTACAGAACCGGATCAATTATCTGATTGCTGAATGTTTAGAGTTGAAGATCCATTATTTTAAACAATAATAGGATATTTATGCCAGGAAATTTTGATTTTCCAAACAGTACAGACCCTGATCAAGGAGGCTCCTCAAGGAGACACGTGACATTTGTTTTGTTCTTCAAATTTGCAAAATTTAATATTGCTTCACTAGTTTATCGCGTTCAATGTGTTCTCTGACTCTGGTCTGAGTCTACACGTGCAAAATTACAATTTCGGTAAAGCAATTTTCATTTAGGGAATAACAGCATCCAAGAAAAAAATACGAGTCAATACGAACTGAATGTTGTTCCTTCGTCCTTAAATCTCGTGTTGTATTCAAGATCATATTGTTATCTGCTGGTGTTTTGATCTACAAATGTAGATGGTGATCTTGACAAGCTAATGCTGTGTTTTCGACCCGTCGTTGATTAGATTTTAGGTCGACAACACGACAAACACGATAAAATTCCCTTTCATTTCAACAGTACCTGTGGGCAGAGTTTTTCTATCTCCGATGCAGCAAGCCTGACTCGGGGTCTGCTATGTTTGCTTGTGAAAATATAATAAATATGACTTTTTGGTTTCTACCAATACCGATGCCAATGATCTGGGTCCATGCTTATAAAGCTTTTAGTTGAGTCTGAGTTTCGTTCTCAAGCTTTTGATTGGTCAGATTTGAGTTCTCAAGCTTTTGATTGGTCAGATTTGAGCCAAAGGCTCAAATCTGACCAATCAAAAACTTGAGAACGAACTCAGACTCAACTAAACGTTTTATAAGCATGAGCCCTGCAGGTTCTGCTCTGTTTGCTTATATAATTTGATAGCTCTATTTCTTTGTTTCTAAAATTGTCGAGACGATGGCGATTCGAAGACTTGATGTTAACGGACATGTAGTTCAAAAGTCGTACATGTATCATCTTGGTTCTTTTCTTCGTTCATTCATCTGGCGCATTTTCGTTCGGTGGCCTTTTCGATCCGTCGACCATTAAGATGAGAATATGACACTACGAAATGGCAAAATACGGACACCATTACTAAAACTGGTTCACCAAACCTGTTTATTGAGTAGGCCTGCCATGGAAGTTTATTGAGTATCATGGGAGACATATTCAAAATGCTGTAGACAATGGACAGACATGGGCCTGACCTCAAAATTATAAAATATCCGAGACTGTGTTTGTGTTCATTCTCAAGTACAGTAAAACCCCTCTAAACCGGAATTCTAGTAGAGAAGAATTTGGATACTTTTAGACAGGTGGTTGCTTAATGCAGGTTGAAAGTCATACAGAAAGCTCCAATAGGAGGTTTCTGCATGACGTTCACCCTGTATTAAGCTGCCAACTGCCTCCAAGACCGATATTTATGTTAAATTTAGCGTCCGGTTTGAGAGGTTTCACTGTACATTGTTTTTTGTACCTGAGTGGTCTGGTGATTGAGAATGAACTTTTATTACCTCTGGCTTAATATACTGGGTTATGTTTTGCGTTTTGGTTGTACTTACCCGCCATCGAAGCAATGGGCAGCTGTAAGGACCCAACGATCGTTCAACAGGGATCCACCACAGTACACATGCTTGTGCTTGATGGGGATGAACCCAAATAAACGATGGGTGATGATCTTTCCGCGAAGAAGAACCAACCAGGGACTATCGCCACGTATTAGGGAGGTGCCACCTATGACTCGTTTTTGTCTGGATAGTGTTTCTTCTTTGGCTGGTATAATAAATAAATACGTATAAAATCGTTATGTAGACATCTTTTTTCCTGTCATTCCTGTGTACTTTTATCTACAGTAGAATCTCTCTATACGGGAATTTTGATAAAGAACAATTTATGTAATTTTAGGCAGGAGGCTGCTTAATGCAGGTTGCAGACATTCAACCTACATTAACCCTTCGCTTGCTGAAATTTAAAATACATTTCTCCTTCTTTACCCATGTCCTGTTGTATAATTACATAAATCTTCACTGTGTACAAGTATATCGCTGTGCAATCACTGCTGTGAAGTGCACTGGTTGCGCAATCGACGTGTAAATAGTGCAGACCCTGATGAGACAGCTCCTGCAGGAGTTGTCTCGTCTGGGTCTTCACTATTTACAGGTAGGTATATTGACGTGAATAGCAAGCGAAGGGTTAAGCTGTCACCTGCCAGTAAGACCAACACTGATACTAGTTTTAACGCCCGGTTTAGAGGGGTTTTACCATAGTTGTGTTGTGTCCGTATGTATGGCTGGCTGAATGTCAGGACAATTAACCCGTTCCTTCATATAATGCTTATTTACGCATTTGCAAACGGAATCGACCCAGATCAGACGGCTCCTAGATGAGCGTTCTGATCAGGGTTGTCTCTGTTCGCTATTGGAATGTTATAGTTATGTTTCTTAATTTTCTAAAATGGCTACAATTTTTCACCTTCCATATTTCACTCAGACTATTTCAACTATTTTGTCCATGAATATTAAGTAGGTATTGAATTGTCCACCCTTTTAAATGCCCGTCCTTCCGACCACCTTTTCGTATGTCAGTCCATCAGATTGTCTGTCTGTTTGTCTCACTCTCTGGCTGTGTGTCTACATTTCTGTCTGTCGGTCTGTACATTTACGCTCAATTGTCGAATTGCCCACTCGTCTGTGTGTCCATTATCCATCTTTTAAACTGCTACTACATGTACATTTTGTAACTGTGTGTCTTCCTGTCGTTTATTCATATCAACTTTTTTGCAATTTTATTTATACATTGTTAACGTATCAATTGATTTGCAACACCTTCACCTACAGCAAACGTAAAATATATCATTGTCATGCTTATCAAAGATTTCCCATTCGCGCTTCAACCTCAATTCGCATACAACTCTGCTTTTGTTTCTGGTCCATAACCGTTGTTTCTGGTCCAGAATCCTCTCCATCCCATCCCCACCGCACCCAAGGAGAAGCTGTATGATCAAGGTCTATTCTGTTTGTCTATATGCTACATTTCCTTTACACAGTCTTCTGTCTGTCATCGCAATACATGTGTATTTACTTATTTCATATATGTTTTATGTTCAAACGAAATCTTGCATGCGTATTCAGGATCCAAAACTGTTCGATTTATAAAGAAATTGAACAATCCGCCCGTCTAAAACTTGAAGCAGACGAAAATGTATCCAGCAGATGACAATGTGTCCAGCAGATGACAATGTGTCCAGCAGATGACAATGTATCCAGCAGATGACAATGCTGGTACTGAACGGGTTCAGTCTGTACTACTCCATATAATACGCCTTTGTATGTCCTTGCAATTAGGGTAGATCCGGATCAGACGGCTCCTGTAAGAGCCGTCTGATCAGGGTCTGCTCTGTATGCATATGAGATAATATAGATATGATTCAACAGTTTCTGCCTTTGTTAAAAAGCCTTTGACTAAGTGTATGATACTATTATAACAAATTGATCTAATTAAAATTCATGCCGTCATTTTAATATGAAAACCTCATAGAGTAAAGGATTAAGGAAAGCTACATTACCCTGTATAGTGTGACATAACGCAAGAGACAGGCACACCACTGTCAGCAGCCTCGTCCTCCCACCCTCCATATTTGCGTGTACGATTCGACTCAAAACTATTCGGCTTTCTTCACTTGATATTTGGTACGATTACAAATTGTCGTCTGCAATAATAAATGCTCTCTGCTGCAATTCTGAAAACTGTTTAAAAATTGCAATTCATATTTCTTCAAACATGTATCCAAAGAGTTTAGCAACTGATAAGATGTCAATTCATTCTACGACTGATCTGGATCCAAACTGTTTACATTGTACATAGACAATCAAAACTGTGTCGCTGGCGTGCAAAATGTTTATCTTTGATAATGAATTGATGTTTATCAATAGTGACCTGCAGTAAATCCTGTCGACATAGTAAGTGTATACTGCTCTACTTTATCCCGTAGAAAGAGGGAACCTTTGTAAACAGTGTACATCCGGATCAAAAGGGCCCCTCGGAGGTCCTTTTATCATGTAATGTACTGTTTGTGATACAAACAATTTTCTTCAGTGATATAAATGTGATACAAAGTTTTGTTTAACCTTTTTCTCATAAAAGGGTGTACATTAATAGTCAGTGGTTATTGAAAGTTGGACTAAAAAGAGCATGGAAAGGGTTAATTAATAGTCAGAAAAAGGGTTAAGTTATTTAGTAGATTAAGGGTTAAGTATCAATGTATGTTTTGCGTTTCCATTATACACAACAGAGAGTACAACGCACCAATCAAGATGACGACATCGGGTTATTCTTAGTCTAATCTGATTGCAAACTGTAAGCATGCAGTCGTCCACAGCATACTAAAGATAATCTAGGTTCAAATACTAAACATACATGAACCATTTACCACGAATAGACATTGAAAATCCCAATATGGGTACCCTTCACCGAAAATAGACATTGAATAATCCAAACTACATGTACATGTTCCACTCACCGCGAATAGACATTGAATAATAAAAAAAACATGTACGATTCACCGAGAATGAACACTGAGTAATCCAAAATATACGTACTGTTCACGGAGAATAAACATTGAATAACCCAGATACATGCACCTTTCACCGCGAATAGACACCGCGAATAGACATCGAATAATCAAAATATATACATGTATGTAACACCAGATACCTGAACCGTTCACTAATAATAGACATTGAATAATCCAAATACACTTACCGTTCACCGAGAATAGACATTGAATAATCCAAATGCTACCGTTAACCAATTACAGACACCGCAAATAAACAATGACATACACTATTCACAGAGAATAGACACTGAATAAGCAAAAATATGTGTACCTTTCACCGAGAATAGACACAGATTTGTCCAAAATACATGTACTGTTCACCGAGAATAGACATTGAATAATCAAAAAAAAACATGTACCGTTCCCGTAGAATAGATATTGCATAAACAATATTACATGTACCGTTCACCGAGAATAGACATTGCATGATCCAAATACATGTACCGTTCACCAATAACAGACACCGCAAATTGAAACTAACATGCACCGTTCACCTAGAATAGACAATGAATAATCCAAAATGCGTGTACCGTTCGTCGAGAATAGACACAGAATTGTCCGAAATGTGTGTGCCGTTCGCCGAGAATAAACATCCAATAATCCAAAATACATGTACATCTAGTATATCCAGTAAACACGCACAATTATGTTTGTGGGACGAAACTATGCGGATTTTGAAGTGGTTCTTTCAGTTGAAACCTTACATAATGGTATGCACTATACGGTATGGCAATAACAATAACAAACCTTTAGCCAGCTGAGCAAATTAATTTGACCTTTTTTCCACACACTACATTTTCAAAGTTCAAGCTATAATCAGTGTGTCTACCAGAATGAAATCAGGGTGTCAAACAGTTGGATTCTGATGAGACTCGGTGTCTCATCTGGATCCAAACATTTTTGCAACGACAATCCTGCAGCAGGCTAAAGGTTAATACAGAAATTTGTCTAGAACCTAAACATATAGCTTCACTAATAGATATCTTATACACTGTTCGTCTATGTCCCATGAATGTGAGGATGTGTATAAATGAATACATCCGATCAAATATCAAAACAATACCTTGACTACCAATTTCAAAGTCACAATAACTTCATTTGTTAACACTAATGACTTTTATTTTGGTTATCTGTGTCCAAAGGGCACATTTACTACTTCCCTAGATAACAAACCCTTAACCCTTTCCTCCATAAATACGCCTTTCTACGCCTCTGTAATAACCTCTTCTTGAAACCATTGTGATAAATAGAGCATTTGCTCCTATAGGAGCAAATGCTCTATCTATCACAATGGTTTCAAACTACAAAATTCTAAAATTTAATTTCTCTAGTAAATTCTCCTTTTGGGTAGATTCACTCAAAGAGGTTGGGTCTAAAATAGGTTATTGAGGAAAGGATTAACTTGTGCAACTATGCCTGTCAGGTACAATGGAGCTGGAGTTCAGGGGGCTGTCGTCTTACTGAACTCTTACATGCGACGATCACAACAAGATGTCGCAGTAGAACTCACGATACTTTCTGTCGTACGAAGTTAGTTTTAATTGGTGCATACTAGTATTCGCGATGACGTCAGCAATCCGAATAGCAGCGACTGTCGTTAAAATAAAACTTACGGTATTCGGTCGTAGGATCTGAGATGTGCCCCAGATCAAATGCCGGTGCACTCCAACTCTGGTCATGATAATTATCAATGTTGTTTGACATTCTTAACCATTTGCTGCGTAGATACGCATGCTATACCTTTGCAAAAAGAGTAGACCTAGATCGGACGACATTTGAAGAAGCAATATATACACGTTTTGCTCTATTTTCTTATGAATAAATACATGTCTCAATCTACAGCTTCTGATATGGCTAATCCCTCCCACATTCATAAACCGTTACAAAGACTCAGCGTATTAATATATATGACTTCATAATTTCTTACATGAATATTCATGGAGTAAATGTTGCTAAACGTATTAAGCGAATTAAGCGAAGTTCAAGCAAATGAAGAATATACGAGTTTTGATTCTTTACGAACTAGAGGCGACGAAACCGTGATGACCTCTGCGAACAGTTTGGAGTCTCATAATGCATGTTTGACACTTTGACCGTATGTTTGCTAAGAAATTGGGGAACATTTATTCTAATAATTTATTCCATGAATATTTATGTAAGAATCAATGCCACCATGAATATGTTTTTATAATAGCACATGGACACATGGAGTTTTGGCCATGACAGAATATGTTATATCATATCTATATTACATCATAAGCAAGCAGAGCAGACCCTGATCAGACGTCTCCTACATGTTCCCTGTTTGCAAAGGTATAGAAAGGCATCTTAATGGAGTAAATGAACAACAGGTCAACGGCCTTACGATAGTAGGTCGTATTATCAGTTTAGATAGGAGTTCACTCCCTTTACAATGCACACACAATTGCACTATTGCACTTTAACCCTTATTCTGCCAAAAAAATACGATGTCTGCTACAAGTCTGATCTGTTGTACATTTACTTACTGCAAACTTGTTATAACCTTTAACCCTTTATTCCATAAATATTTATGTAAGAAATTATAACATCAGTAATATTAATTAGATTATATTTTATTATGCCATATGAACAAAACACATTTTAGCTAAGCCACACACTGTACAAATAGATCTATAGTATACCATCAGCAAACAGAATATACTTTGTTCAGACGGCTCCTATATGAGCAGACTGGTCTGGGTCTTGTCTGTTTTCAAATGCATATAAAGACGTATTTATGGAGTAAATGGTTAAGAAAGAACTACTCGCTTGTCAAACAGCTTGGATCCTGATGAGACGCCGAGTTACTCGGCGTCTCATCTGGATCCAAGCTGTTTGTAAACGACAGTCTGGTCACGATGAGCATGATTAAGTAGTTACTCTTATCACAAAATATCACGCATCGTAACACTGATAGCACTATTGTATAGCGCTCTAATTACAGCAAAAAACCCTCTAAACCTGACCTTAAATTTAGTATAAATATAGGTCTCGGAGACAGGTGGCAGCTTAATGCAGGGTGAAGGTCATGCAGAAAGTTCCCAGAGGAGCTTTCTGAGTGACCTTCAACTTGTATTAAATAGCGACCTATCAAAGAGTATCTAAATTCTTCTCTACTAGAATTCCGGCTTGGAGGGGTTTTACTGTACACTGAGGAGGAAATAATGAAATAATTGGATCCTCTGTCTAAAACAGTTTACAAAATCGACTGATCTACTATGAAAAAACCCTATTGTTGTCAAATTAAATGATATTGCAAACCTTAATCAGTTAGATACATTTTAATATATTTGCAAACAGGATAGACTCAGGTCATACGGCGCTTGTAGTATTCGTCTGATCTGCTTTGTTTGTTTACGGAATAGTATAGATATAATGTTATGTACAGTTTCTGAAATTGTCAATTTTTCCCATGTGCAGGTACTATAGTCAGTGAATGTTTATGACGTGGTAGATTCTTGCATAAGAATTCATAAGGTAAAGGGCTATAAGACAACGCTGTTCCTTGAGACCACTGGCTCTAGATTGTCTTTCAATACATTAGAACTTGACTTATGCGGTCATTCATTTATTGACTAATAAAAACATTATAAGCCTTAAAAGACAGGTAGTTGCTTAATACAGGGCAAAAGTAATACAAAAATCTCCTTTATTAGCTTTCTGCATTACTGTTGGCCTACATTCAGCTACCACCTAGTATTAGACGTCTTTTTCATGACCGCTTTAGTAAATGTGTGACGTGTGTATGGTAGAACCTCTTAATGCAACCACTAAATTTCTAAGCACAAGTGTCTTACAAAAGTAATGCAGAAGGCTGCTATATGTATCGTCCTTCATTAGGCAAGCACATGTCTTAACCCTATCCCTCATATTGACGTCTTTTGACGACTCTGTTAAAGTCATTTTGTGAAACCATTGTGATAAATAGAGCATTTGCTCCTATAGGAGCAAATGCTCTATTTATCACAATTGTTTCAAACTGCAAAAAAAAAAATCCTTTTCTCTAATTAATGCTCCTTTTCGGTAGATTAATTCAAAGAGGTTGTATCTAAAAATAGCCTATGAGGTATTTGGTTAACCAAGTTCTCATTCGATACGCCTCTTTTCGTCGTTCCAAACAGAGTAACTTCCCTTTCGAGTTTGAGTCTACACTAGTTGCCTATATCTTATTTTAAGGAAATTGTGCACCCTTCGGTTAAATTCATTTAATGTTTATTTTGTAAACATGTGATCTATACATTGTATCACACCTTATCACGCCTATGCAAACTGAATTTACCGAGATCAGATGGTTCCTGTAGGAGCCGTCTGATCAGGGTCTGCTCTGTTTGGTCATGGAATAATATAGATCTTATTCTGTATAGTTTCTACCGATATCAAAACAGCCCGTGTACATATTCCATTATAGAAAGTCAATAACTATTTAAGTTGTCATTACAGTAAAACTCCTCTAATGTGAGCACTTAAAAAATAAACATGGCTGCCTTTATAAGCAGGTGGTTGCTTAATGCAGGACGAAAGTTATGCAGAAAGCTCCTATAGGAGCTTTCTGCATAATTTTCGTCCTGCATTAAGCAACCACCTGCCTTTGCCACTGTGAATTATACTGGTCGCATTAGAGGGGTTTTACTGTATTTCTTACATGCATATTTAACAGGGAAAAGATTGTTTGCATACAGATTGTTTGCATTCATCATATCGAGTGTAGAGCAAGACTTAGATATGAGGCATGGGAGATAACTGAGAGTTGCCATCAACAGCAGTAATACAAAAGTAATCGATCGTAACGACCTGTTTTACTTGTGAATACCTGTGCAAACAATTTGGACCCGGATGAGACGCCAGATAACCTGGTGTCTCATCAGGATAAAATATTTGATTGTCGGACTCTACAGTTTTCTGCATGACTTTCACCCTGCATTAAGCATCCGCCTGCCTAAAGCATCTAAATTCTTATCTGCTAGAATTCCGGTTCAGAGGGGTTCCACTGTAATTCTGATTTTACAGTTTCATGTGTTAATATTCCGTTTTAAAAAATAATCTAATTAGTATTCATGATATCATGTAATATGAATATTCATGGAGTAAAGCGTTCAGGAGATGTAAGCTTTACCATTCTGCTTTAATATACTTTTCCTGAATTATGCAACCACGTGCCTTTGAATTTATTCCTAAAGTGCGGCTAACTTTAACATATCCTGCCTGATTTACACAGTTCTATTCGGTCCCGCTGCATATCAATAACAGGCAACCTTTCTATCCCTGGTTCGATCCCGGGTTGGCACATTATACAAGAGGAGTTGATAATAGACCGTCTGTTCACGTGTGGTTTCCCAGGATACAGTAAACCCCTCTAAACCGGAATTCTAGTATAGAACAATTTAGATACTGTTAAATTGTTTAATGCTGAGTAAAAGTCATGCAGAAAGCTCCTAGAGGACATTTATACCTAAGTGCATTCCCGATTTAGATGGGTTTACTGTAGTCTAGCTTTTATACACTTAAATGACCTCAAACGCCACACCAACAAAGGTAGATATATACCCTGTAGGAGCTGTCTGAATAATTTCGCCCTGCATTAAGCCTCACGCATGCATTTAAGACCGAGAGGTATACCTTATTTGGAGGTCTCTTTTGATTATACAGAAAGCTCCTGTAGGAGCTTTCTATATTACTGTCGCCCTGCATTTAGCAGCTGCCTGCATTATAGTCTACTAACAAAGGTCGCATTAATGAGGGGATCTGCTGTACATATAATTCTTTGGTATTAGACGAATTAGTTTCAATCGATTTAAAATAAGTGGTAAACAATGCGTAAATCTTTAACTACCATATACATGTATAATATAAGATAAACTCACCCAATTTGGAATTGGGAACCCACCCATTTGTCACATAAGGGGTTCCTGCAAACTAAATACAGTACAGACCCTTTAAACCGGACTTTCACTGTAGTATAAATATCGGTCTTGGAGACAGGTGGTAGCTTAATGCAGGGTGAAAGTCTTGCAGAAAGCTCCTCTATGATCTTCCTGCATGACTTTCACCTTGCATTTAGCAGCCACCTGCCTAAACGTATATAAATACTCTCTGCTAGCGGGGTTCTACTGTATAATGCTGGGAAAAATTAGCATACATGATGGGATCCATTTACCAGGGTCCATGCTTATAAAACTTTTAGTTGAGTCTGAGTACGTTCTCAAGCTTTTGATTGGTCAGATTTGAGCCTCTGGCTTGAGAACTCAAATCTGACCAATCAAAAGCTTGAGAACGAAACTCAGACTCAACTAAAAGCTTTATAAGCATGGACCCTGATATAGACGCCTTTTGACATATTTGTAAACAGAGCAGATCCAGATCATTTGGATCTTATAGGAGCAGACTGATCTGCGTTTGCTCTGTTTGGAATTCTATAGATCTGATTCTAGTATTTCTGCCATATATCTATGTTCATATACCATGTAGTAAAAATGCATCTAATGAATATGCATGGTATCATTAATCTTTTACATGAATAATCATGAGGTAAACGGTAAAAGTGTATAATAATTAATCTCCTGATCCCACTGCATTAACCTCATAAGCAGATATGTTTAATATCCTAATATCCGGCGAATGACCGCCGGAGTTACCACACATATCTAACAACAAACCCGAGGCCCGTCATGGTAGCTGTAAATTATGAGCTAATCATTTCCTCCACCAACCCTGTTGGAGCCGTCTGATCAGGGTCTATTATGTTTGCTTTTGAAATTATATCGATATATTAACACACGTTTTACAATAGTAAACATGCCCTTGCTCATGATGTCATTATACAAGTTCATATAATAAATATTCATGATGTATTTATTTTAATATGCAACGTGGAAAGGGCTGATATAGCATTGTCGAACCTCAAACTTGCCAAGTGAAGATTAACCCTTACTGCGCTAACCGCGACCTGACACGTATTTGCAAACAGCTTGAATCCAGATGGGACACCGAGTAACTCGGCCTTTCATCAGGATCCAGACTGTTGACACGCGGTCTATAATTTCGCATGTTCGTATAGGCGACTGTCATAATTGCACCATATCCAAATTAGAGCAGACATTGTTCTTACTGTGCAGTTAGGGTTAAAATGTGATACAGCTTCCAGCATAACGTCGCATAATAATTGTCCATCAATGTCTTGTATGAACTGTCAAATAATCATCATATTTAGTGTCCCGGGATCTCCAGATAAGATGGGTTAATTAAAACATTTTCAAGAATAACTTCTTTATTTCACCACCAAATAAACCCTTTAGTGTGACAACTCTTCGAGACGATTCTAAAGAGTGGTCACAACAAAATGTTTGGTGGAGAAATAACGATTTGAGTATCTGAATACGCACTTATATATACAGTAAAATCTCGATTATTCGAACACTAAAATTCGAATCATTATCGATCTTTAAGACAGATGGGAGCTTAATGCATGGTGAAAGTCATGCAGAAAGCTCCTCTAGGAGCTTTCTGCATGACTTTCACCATGCATTAAGCAGCAACCTGCCTAAATTGGGTCTTAATTCTTCTATACTAAAAATTCGAATAATCGAGATTTCACTGTATATATGTTTCTATGAATTAGAACTTGATTATAACGTTTACAATATTGCCTCACACGAAGCCCGAGTGTCAGAAAATCAGAATTAACGCAGATTACAACCGTTCCAGTATTACTAAGATTAATCCTTACCCTGTTATAAAGAAGATAGTGTCTGCTCAAAGTTAGATCTGTGCAAGGTTTACTACTTCGATTCGACCAAGATTTCGTGAAACTATTGACCAGGTGTCAAACAGCTTGGATCCTGGTGAGACGCTGAGTTACTCGACGTCTGATCTGGATCCAATCTGTTTGCGAATGAGAATCAGGTCCAAATTAGCGGAATGAGGGTTGACGTTTAAACTTTTAATTTTTTTATTTGTGACAAACCCAGCTTTCGCTTCAGCTACAGGTGAGATGTCAAACAAAACGGTGCTTCATTTGGGATTCTGTTCGATATTCTTATTGTATATTTGAAACGAAACCAAAATTAAACCTGAGAAATTTAAAGCAGATTACATTTTTTCAGACAATCATTACTTATTACAATTAATCCGCTTAATCCTTGTAGTTTCTCCAGTCACCAATGATCGGTCATAAGTGCATTGGTCAAAACGTGGCCTCTAAGAACTTTAAAACAAATAACTGTGGAATAAAAAAAACACTAATGTCGGATATCATGACAGAACGTTTTCTTTGAGCCAAAAAAGATGAAATTTAAGTACATGGTAAGTGTATTTAACCTTTTATCTGATCGAGACTTTTTTTCATGCCTTGGCAGCCAGAGTAGATCAGACAGTTCTGGTCAGATTATGTGCTGTTTGCTTATGGGGTAATATAAACATAATTTCCCAGCTTCTCTGATCATGTCATTATAAAAAGTCAGCTAATGAAAACACGTGCAGTTGTGCTTGGTTACATAAATATCTACCCCTGAAAGGGTTGAACAAAATAAAATGTCAGTATCAACGTTATCAATGCGTTTTTACCCATTTGCACCAAGTGGATTATTCCATGTTTATACATCGGATTTGTCCATTTTTTATCTAAGGCATGTCTGGCCTAAATTTTCATTTTCGTTTTATATTGAAATTCCTATCAACAAACTGTGTAGACTCTGATCAGAGTCTACACTGTTTGCCTACATGTATATCCCATATATGGGATCGTGGGCGCAAATGGGTTGACTACAGCATCTATACAACTTTTAAAGTCTCGGAAAGAAACACAATACCTACAAGTATATTGCAAACAGCGTAGGTCCAGATACCAGCCGTCATGGTCTTTAACCCTTTCCTCCATAAATACGATTTTCTACGCCTCTGTAATAGTCACTTCTTGATATCATTGTTATAAATAGAGCATTTGCTCCATAGGAGCAAATGCTCTATTTATCACAATGGTTTCAATACTATACAATTTTAACATTTTCCTTTTCTCTAGTAAATGCTGCTTTTCGGTAGATTCATTCAAAGGGGTTGGGTCTAAAAATAGCCTATGGAGGAATGGGTTAAATCATATTCAGCATGCCATCATTCATGTGGACACGATAGACTCGTTGGAGCGACAGATGGTCTGTTTCTATATAGTTTACCATGGATACCATTTATAATGAAGCCACTCAAATAGTTATCTAACACTTTTGGCGTCTTTGCAAACATGGTAGACTCAGACCAGGTGACTACTATAGGAGCTGTCAGATCAGGGTATGCTCTGTGTGTTGGGATTATATCTATATGTGTGTTTTACACTTTCTGCCATGGCTAAAGAATCATGCGTGCATATAGTTACAAATAAGTCAGCAAATGAATATGAATAATGTAATTGTTTCTTGCATGAACATTGATGCGATAAAGGGTTAAATGCTGAGAAACCGATAAAGGAGTGTACACAAATACTGAAATCGTATTTTCTCCATCATATTCTGTATTGTGACACCACTCTTTAGAATCGTCATGAAGATTGGTCACAGCATTGGGTTTGGTGGAGATAAAAGGACCTTATACTTGAAAATGTTTTACTTTACGCATCTTATCTGGGCTTTTGGTTAACCCTTTCATCCATGAATATTTATGTAAGAAATAAACGACGCCATAAATATTAATTACATTGTAGATTAATTTGTTTCATAAGCAAATAGAGCAGACCCTGATCAGATGGCTCCTATAGGCGTAGAAAGGCGTATGTATGGAGTAAATGGTTAAATGGCTGCATATGTGTTATTTCAAAGGTAGCCATTAACCTTTACTCTGGTATATGAACCTGTTACTACTCAAACTCTGATCATGTGCAAGGTGTATTGATATCCGATTCGTTCAGACTTTTGAAACAAAACTATAGTTAAACCCCTCTGACGGTGGCGGTGGTCTAGTGGTAACGCGCTTGACTATCAATCCGGAGGTCCGGGGTTCAAATCCCGGTACCTCCCGGAAATTTCAGAGATGCTTTTCCGTGTCTCCCACCCCTACATGCTCTCCACCCAGGGGGTTAAAATGGGTACCTGTGAGGGTCAGTCGCCGGTACTGCGGCTGCATGATTGCGCCATATGTTAGCAGTGCTCAATATTGTAGGCCAACGATTCAGTGACCAGGGGAGTAAATGTACAGTCGGCTGAGCGGTCATTCGGACTGAAAGTAGACTATAACTAGGTACTTTACTTCTTTTTATTTACTCTAAACCGGAATTTTAATAAGGAAGAATTAATTACTTTTAAGCAAGGAAAACATCCTGCAGAAAGACCTTTTAGTGTTTTCTGCGTGACCTTCACCGTGCATTAAGTTGCTACCTGTCTAAAAGACCATATTCGATTTTACTTTAGACTGGTTTACTGTATTATCCGAGTTGTTCCGACGTCTCATTCGGACTCCGGCTCATTGAAAAAGTCAATCAGGTTTCATTCGTTATTGCATAAATAATACATAGATGCCTAGAGTAAAATGACTTTGAAACAAGTCAAAGGTTTACTGAAATAGTTGTGTAATTATATTCTTCAATATTTCCTAAGCTATCTAGCTCACTTCTACAATTTTCAGGGTTGACCATTCTATTCTTTCTTGTTTTTCTGGAATAAGATTATGGCGTCAAACACCTGTTGAGACGTTGGTTAACGCGGCGTCTCTTCTGGATACAAACTACATTGTACAGTAAAATCTCTAAACCGGACGTTTGATTTAGTATAAATATCGGCATTGGATACAGGTGACAGCTTAATGCATGGTGAAAGTCGTGCAGAAAGCTCCTCTAGGACTTTCACCATGCATTGAGCAGCCGCCTGCCTAACAGTATCTAAATTCTTCTCAATTAGAATTAAGGTTTAGAGAGGGTTCAATGTATTTGCTATATAAGATTATCAAGAAGTCTCCCCATAGCTTGCATCAACCTTCACCCCGCTAATTGCGACCTGAGTGACTTTTGCAACAGACTGGATCCAGATCGGACACCAAGTAACTCGGCGTCTCATCGGGACCTTAGCTGGTTAATACTGTGTCATTAGTGTCTCGAAAGCTTGTGTCACGACACTTGATCAATAATTTCTCAAAAGCTTGACAGAATCGGAAGCTGTCAAGCTTGCAACAGATCCATGTTTAAGCAAGCATGTTGTTGTTGTTGTGTTTGGTGGTGTTGTGTTTTTCATATCAGAGTTGCAAAACAGATTTATATATTATTGCATTGCAGTTCTCTTAGATTCACCAAAAGCAAGGAACATAGAAAATACCATGGCTACAGACGTTTTACGTTCCCTAGCAACCGGATCCATTGGCTGCCAGATCCTTATTGATGCGGATCAGGTAAATAAACGGTTATTTACTATCTTGCTGATCACGTGTCTGTCTGTCTCTGTCTCTGTCTCTGGTCTCTGTCTGTATGTCTGTCTGTCTGTCTGTCTGTCTGTCTCTCTCTCTCTCTCTCTCTCTCTGTCTTTCCCTGTGTATTTGTCTCTCCTTCTCTGTCCTTCCCTCTGTCTCTCTGTTTGTCCCTATCTGCATCTGTCTCTCTATCTCTGTCTCTGTGTCTGTCTGTCTGACCCTCTCTGTCTCTCTGTCTCTCTCTCTGTCTCTTTCTGCCTCTCTCTCTCTCTCTCTCTCGCTATGTCTCTCTTTGTCATTCTCTGTCTCTGTCTGTCTTTCCGTCGCTCTTTCTGTCTGTCTGACTCTCTCACTGTCTCTCTGTCTTTCCCTATCTCTCTCTCTGCCCCTGTCTCTCTGTCCCTCTCTGTCTCTCTCTATCTCCCTGTCTGTCTCTATCTGCCTCTGTCTATGTCTCTCTCCCCCTATATCTGTCTATCTGTATGTCTCTATCTGTCTGTATGTCTCTCCTCTCCCATTTCTCTCTCTCTCCTCTCTCTCTCTCTCATCTGACTAAAACGCTCTCAAATTTTCATAGCTCAAATTTCGAACTATCGAGTTTTACTTATATCACTCTGTAAGAAAACAGCACATCCTGGTCAGGCGACTCCTATATAAACTGGTTGACCTAGGTCTACTCTTTTTGCAAAGGTGTCGCTATCAGGTAAAGGACATTTATAAGTGCTCTGTAATAGGTCGCTCAGTGTATGTCACATGAAGGTAACAAGTCACTAGAATACTCAGTCAAAGTCTAAAAATGTAGCTGTAAATAATGGTTTGATTGATTCTCTGTATCGATCTGAAAATTATATAAACCTGACGAATTGCATGTTATGGTAGTCTGGCTTCAGGACAACCAGACAGTTTCACAATATTTATATTAAGTTCTTCCTTTTAATAATGTTTATTTATGTATAATCCATACTCGTTAACGCACTGGGTACAACAGCAAATCTGTGATTACTTTTTCAAACAGTTTGTATCCACATGAGACGCCGAGTAACTCGACACCTCATCAGGATCCAAACCATTTGTTCTAGTGATTATCTTTTTTAAAAAATAAACTGCAGGAAAATCATAAATGAAAATTGTAGCAGGCGACAAAAAACGTGACAGCAGAATAAACACTCTACATATTTCTGATTCGTTCAGCGCGTTAACCCTTTCCCTGTTCAATATCCGTGTAACAAATAATAACATCGTGAACAGTTATTAGCTTTATAATGTAAAACATCTCTATAACGGCCACTAAATTGTGTTAATTAGTTAGTATTTAGGGAAGGTGGTTGCTTAAAGCAAGGTGAAAGTAAAACAGAACACTTCTATAGGAGCGGTCTGTTTTATTTTCACCAAGGTTTAAGCAGCCACCTGCCTTTAACACAAAATAATTTAGTGGCCGTTATAGAGACGTTTTACTGTAATGTAAACTTTTCAAGGATTGTGTTTTACTTTGACAACAACTTTAGAATCAGATCGATATCAATGCTAAGGCAAACATAGCAGACCCTGATCAGACGGCTCATATAGGAGCCATTTGATCTTGGTCTACTCTGTTTGCTAATATGTGAAAATGCGTTTGCATGTATATGAGGGTTAAGAAACGACTGAATGGCAATTAGCTTGGATTCTGATGAGACGCCGAGTTGGAAGGTTGAGGGTTGGATCCTGATTAAATGCCGAAATGTGTGCAAACTGGCATGTTTTATGACCAAGTCGACAGCAATGGTATTTCAAATCACACCTAGACTAGCTGTCGCTTTAACCAATGTATTCATCAAATCCCTAAAACGGAGAACAAGCAAACTGTGAGGGTCCGGGTCATAAGATCGTAGGTAGCATGAAGGATACCATTGATCTGATCAGGGTTCGCATTGTTTGCTCCCCAAAATACACCGGCAAAATAATTCTTGCAGATACATGTACAACCTTTCAAATGAAATATACATTTTTTTTCATATATTAATCGCTTTTGTACGTCTTTGTAAACAGAGAAGACTAAGATCAGACGACTCATGCAGAATCATAGTCTGCTGTTTACCTATGAGGTAATACATGTATAGATATGATTCTACATTTTCTACCGTGGTATACTATTCCCTTAATCCAAGGGCCATGATAAAACTTCATCTTAATATATATTAATTTAATAGTTCTAACACATGTTCACGAGGTTAATAGTTATAACAAATGTTCATGAGGTAAATAGTTATAACAAATGTTCATGAGGTTAATAGTTCCAAGAAATGTTCATGATGTTAATAGTTATAACAAATGTTCACGAGGTTAATAGTTATAACAAATGTTCATGATGTTAATAGTTATAACAAATGTTCACGAGGTTAATAGTTATAACAAATGTTCATGAGGTTAATAGTTATAACAAATGTTCACGAGGTTAATAGTTATAACAAATGTTCATGAGGTAAATAGTTATAACAAATGTTCACGAGGTT
This sequence comes from Azorinus chamasolen, assembly GCA_963576725.1. Classification (NCBI taxonomy): domain Eukaryota; kingdom Metazoa; phylum Mollusca; class Bivalvia; order Cardiida; family Solecurtidae; genus Azorinus; species Azorinus chamasolen. The sequence goes on from OY755249.1 coordinate 49,307,183, forward strand.
AATAGTTATAACAAATATTCATGAGGTTAATAGTTATAACAAATGTTCACGAGGTTAATAGTTATAACAAATGTTCATGAGGTAAATAGTTATAACAAATGTTCATGAGGTTAATAGTTATAACAAATGTTCACGAGGTTAATAGTTATAACAAATGTTCATGAGGTAAATAGTTATAACAAATGTTCATGAGGTTAATAGTTCCAAGAAATGTTCATGAGGTTAATAGTTATAACAAATGTTCACGAGGTTAATAGTTATAACAAATGTTCATGATGTTAATAGTTATAACAAATGTTCACGAGGTTAATAGTTATAACAAATGTTCATGAGGTTAATAGTTATAACAAATGTTCACGAGGTTAATAGTTATAACAAATGTTCACACGAGGTTAATAGTTATAACAAATGTTCATGAGGTTAATAGTTATAACAAATGTTCACGAGGTAAATAGTTATAACAAATGTTCATGAGGTTAGTAGTTCCAAGAAATGTTCATGATGTTAATAGTTATAACAAATGTTCATGAGGTTAATAGTTATAACAAATGTTCATGAGGTTAATAGTTATAACAACTGTTCATGAGGTTAATAGTTATAACAAATGTTCACGAGGTTAATAGTTATAACAAATGTTCATGAGGTTAATAGTTATAACAAATGTTCACGAGGTTAATAGTTATAACAAATGTTCATGAGGTTAATAGTTATAGCAAATGTTCATGAGGTTAATAGTTATAACAACTGTTCATGAGGTTAATAGTTATAACAAATGTTCATACGAGGTTAATAGTTATAACAAATGTTCATGAGGTTAATAGTTATAACAAATGTTCACGAGGTTAATAGTTATAACAAATGTTCATGAGGTTAATAGTTATAACAACTGTTCATGAGGTTAATAGTTATAACAAATGTTCACGAGGTTAATAGTTATAACAAATGTTCACGAGGTTAATAGTTATAACAAATGTTCATGAGGTTAATAGTTATAACAACTGTTCATGAGGTTAATAGTTATAACAAATGTTCACGAGGTTAATAGTTATAACAAATGTTCACGAGGTTAATAGTTATAACAACTGTTCATGAGGTTAATAGTTATAACAAATGTTCACGAGGTTAATAGTTATAACAAATGTTCATGAGGTTAATAGTTATAACACATGTTCATGAGGTTAACAGTTCTAACAAATGTTCACGAGGTTAATAGTTATAACAAATGTGCAATGAAGTTAACAGTTCTAACAAATGTGCAATGAAGTTAACAGTTCTAACAAATGTGCAATGAAGTTAACAGTTCTAACAAATGTGCAATGAGGTTAATAGTTCTAACAAATGTTCATGAGGTTAAAAGTTCCAAGAAATGTTCATGATGTTAATAGTTATAACAAATGTTCATGATGTTAATAGTTATAACAAATGTTCATGATGTTGATAGTTATAACAAATGTTCACGAGGTTAATAGTTATAACAAATGTTCATGATGTTAATAGTTCCAACAAATGTTCATGAGGTTAAAAGTTCCAAGAAATGTTCATGATGTTAATAGTTATAACAAATGTTCACGAGGTTAATAGTTATAACAAATGTTCATGATGTTAATAGTTATAACAAATGTTCATGATGTTAATAGTTCCAACAAATGTTCATGAGGTTAAAAGTTCCAAGAAATGTTCATGATGTTAATAGTTATAACAAATGTTCACGAGGTTAATAGTTATAACAAATGTTCATGATGTTAATAGTTATAACAAATGTTCATGAGGTTAATAGTTCCAACAAATGTTCATGAGGTTAATAGTTATAACAAATGTTCACGAGGTTAATAGTTATAACAAATGTTCATGAGGTAAATAGTTATAACAAATGTTCATGAGGTTAATAGTTCCAAGAAATGTTCATGAGGTTAATAGTTATAACAAATGTTCACGAGGTTAATAGTTATAACAAATGTTCATGATGTTAATAGTTATAACAAATGTTCACGAGGTTAATAGTTATAACAAATGTTCATGAGGTTAATAGTTATAACAAATGTTCACGAGGTTAATAGTTATAACAAATGTTCATGAGGTTAATAGTTATAACAAATGTTCACGAGGTTAATAGTTATAACAAATGTTCACACGAGGTTAATAGTTATAACAAATGTTCATGAGGTTAATAGTTATAACAAATGTTCACGAGGTAAATAGTTATAACAAATGTTCATGAGGTTAGTAGTTCCAAGAAATGTTCATGATGTTAATAGTTATAACAAATGTTCATGAGGTTAATAGTTATAACAAATGTTCATGAGGTTAATAGTTATAACAACTGTTCATGAGGTTAATAGTTATAACAAATGTTCACGAGGTTAATAGTTATAACAAATGTTCATGAGGTTAATAGTTATAACAAATGTTCACGAGGTTAATAGTTATAACAAATGTTCATGAGGTTAATAGTTATAGCAAATGTTCATGAGGTTAATAGTTATAACAACTGTTCATGAGGTTAATAGTTATAACAAATGTTCACACGAGGTTAATAGTTATAACAAATGTTCATGAGGTTAATAGTTATAACAAATGTTCACGAGGTTAATAGTTATAACAAATGTTCATGAGGTTAATAGTTATAACAACTGTTCATGAGGTTAATAGTTATAACAAATGTTCACGAGGTTAATAGTTATAACAAATGTTCACGAGGTTAATAGTTATAACAAATGTTCATGAGGTTAATAGTTATAACAACTGTTCATGAGGTTAATAGTTATAACAAATGTTCACGAGGTTAATAGTTATAACAAATGTTCACGAGGTTAATAGTTATAACAACTGTTCATGAGGTTAATAGTTATAACAAATGTTCACGAGGTTAATAGTTATAACAAATGTTCATGAGGTTAATAGTTATAACACATGTTCATGAGGTTAACAGTTCTAACAAATGTTCACGAGGTTAATAGTTATAACAAATGTGCAATGAAGTTAACAGTTCTAACAAATGTGCAATGAAGTTAACAGTTCTAACAAATGTGCAATGAAGTTAACAGTTCTAACAAATGTGCAATGAGGTTAATAGTTCTAACAAATGTTCATGAGGTTAAGGTTTAGTAACTGAGGCTTAGACAATCTCAAACTTTCTCATGCTGATCACATAAACTGCTGTTTTGGTAAACAGTGTAGACTCGACCAGGAAGTTCCCAGAGAAGCCGTCTGAACAGGGTAAGCACATTTTGTTCAGAGCACATGGCTGAGCATGTGATAAGAATTGCTACATGTTCTTTCATGAGAGGAGGAGTTTAGAATAAATGTTCATGAGAATGGTAAATATAGTATGACCCCTCTAATGCATCCACTTAATGAATAAACATGGTGTCTTTATAAGTAGGTGGTTGCTTAATGCAGGGCTAACGTAATACAGAAAGCTCCTCTACATCACTTTTGTCCTGCATTAAGGTACCACCTACATCTAGCACCCAGAATTATACCTGTTTTAGGTGGTCGCATTAGCGGGTTTTTACTTTATAGTAAATATATATAGACTCTGACAAGACGCTCAGTACTGTAGGGTCCGTCTGGATACGATCTGCTCTGTTTGCTTGTAAAATTAGAATTGACCTGACTTCACAGTTTCTACCAATATCAAAAACAAATCCTGTGAACATATGAAATTTATTTAATACATATTCATGATGTCAATTCTAACATGAATCTTCAACAGGGAAAGTGTTAATGCTACACCAAGTGTCGGTGTGAATAGGAATCAATGCAGACGCTCATGAATTCAAGATCCAGTAAAACCCCGCTAATGCGACCACCAAAAATGGGCATAATTCTGGGTGGCAGAGGCAGGTGGTAGCTTAATGCAGGACGAAAGTTATGCAGAAAGCTCCTATAGGAGCTTTCTGCATAACGTTCGTCCTGCATTAAGCAACCACCTGCTTTAAACGACGTCAGTGGCTGTTTATTAAGTGGTCGCATTTGCGGGGTTTCACTGTAGTTTGAAATCTGATCAAACAACAACAACCGCTTATGTTTACGCAGTGACTTGATCTTGGTATACACTGTTTATTTAGACCATTTGTTATCTCGCTTGTTGTGACATGATCTTGTCATAATGAGCAACTAATGACAATAACCTGTGGCTCGCTCTGTTGCGCTCGATACCTTTGTATGAAGTGTATTTAGTACTATTTACAGACCTGTGGGTTTAATTTCATTACATGCTATTATCTGAGTCTCCCTCTTATCTAGCAAGCTTTTATCAGTCTTAACCCTTTCTCTGTTCTATGTTTATTCCAAATTTCAATACCTACTGAATATGCATGGACAAAATAGTTATAATGAAATGTTGAAGGTGGAACATTTTAGACAGTAAAGACACGGATCTATCAATTTCCATTAGCAATCAGAGCAGATACTGATCAGACGGCTTCTATAAGGTGCCGTCTAATCTGGCTCTACTCTGTTTGCAGATGCATGAAAGGGCGTTTATATGAAGGAAAGGGTTAACCTTTTCCCTCACATATATTAATTGACTGGTTTATTTATACTGGCAACATGTACAACGGTAGTTTGTGCCTGGACAGAAACTGTAGAATTAGAAATTCATCATTTCAGAAGCACACAGAGTAGACCCTGATCAGATAGTTCCCTCGTGACTGTCTGGTCTGGGTCTACTCTGTATACTGAGGCGTGAAAATGCGTCTTTATCAGGTAAAAGATCAAGCCCTTTCCCTGTTATATTTTTTTTGTCTCATAAACCAACTTGTTCAACTTTTTAATATAACCAAATCGCTCTGGTATTTTTAAATCTAGTGACTTGTGTGGCACACATCTTGGATCATGCCTAGACGCCATACTAACCAGCATTAAATCTGGATCCTAGCTGTATGCAAAAATTCTGTTATGAATTTATTCACAGAAAGGTTAACATGGAATGAAAGACGACAATAGTATAAAACGTTGTAAACACAGACCGCTAACAATGAAATATTTTCTTCGTCAGGCAAAAAGAAAAGAAAATTAAACGGTAGTCAAATTACAAAAATCAATTGCACTCAAAAGCCGAAAAGTTTCTATTAGGACTGATAAGAGACACGATTTAACCTTTAAAATGCGAGAACCGAGTGTATAGCACCTTAGCAAACAGTGCAGACCCAGATCAAAGGGCTCCTATGGGGAGCCCTTTGATCTGGGTCTACACTGTTTGTCATAAAATCATTTTCTTCAGTGAGAAATGTTGATTTATTTCGTTATTTAATTAATAATCAAAAAGGGAAGGGTCAGTTTTAATTATTTAGCAGATTAATGGTTAATGCCTATACGTAAATACAGTTAGCAATGCTACTGTCTCTTTGGATATGATCTGGCAGTGACCGGAGAATAGTCGATACCTACGTCAGTGATACATGTTAAAGTTGGATAGAAGCACAGTGGAACCTGTCTTAAACGACCCTTCATTTATTGAACATACTAATCTTAAAAAGCAGGTGGTTGCTTAATGCAGGGCAAATGCAATACAAAAAGCTCCTATAGGAGCTTTTTGTATTACTTTTGACCTGTATTAAGCTACCAGCTGTCTTACAGGTCCATAATTACAATTTGATGACCGCTTAAGACAGTTTCTACTGTAACCCTTTCAGGGCATTCAGTTTGAAAAAAAACTTTTAATGTGCTAGAAAGTGTTTTGAATGACAAACAGCACATGCTCCTCTAGGAGCCTTCTAGGTCTACACTGTTTGAAAATGCATTAAAACGGATTTCCTGCATTCAAAGGATTAAAATTGGATATACGTTATTAATGTAAAGACTACTGAGAGGCATTTATATTTCCTGTGGATGTTTGTACACTGTGTTCGTAGGTTGACAAATTGGCAGAAACTTGTATTAACCGCTATCACACTTTAAACAAAATAATGTCTGCACAAATTAGGATCTGGTGCAAATAAGAATGTTTCCGATTCGAACAAATAAAAAAAAATAATAAGAAACTCTTTTGACCGAGTGTAACCGAGTGTAAAATAGCTTGGCTGGATTCAATTTGTCTGCAAATGCATTTCAGATGGCAATTTAAATGTTTAAAATGACACCGAGAGTGCTTGGCAATAATTGTCACCAGTCATCAGTTATTGTTTTTAAAGTAGATTTTCATATTGTGCAGTACTGAGAAGAGACAACACTTGATTAATTACTACGTTAAATGCCTGTGTTGTCCTTTTGGGAACCTTATGGGTAGGGTTTTCACGAAAGCTGCATCATCAATCAAATATTTACTCACCTTGGGGTGTCTTCAATTACTATATCGGTAATAGCTAGCGTTTTGAAATGCATTACAACCATCAGCGTCGAGTATTTGTTTTAATGGGATTGATTTACCGACTTGATTGATTTATTTCATAACCTCTTAACATTTGCTTACTATTCACGTCAATATACCTACCTGTAAATAGTGAACGCCCAGATGAGACAGCTCCTGCAGGAGCTGTCTCATCAGGGTCTTCACTATTTACAAGTTGATTGTGCATCCAGTGCACTTCACAGCGAAATACTTGTACACAGTGAAGATGTATGTAATTATACAACATGGCATGGGTAAAGAAGGAGAAATATATTTGAAAATTCAGCAAGAGAAGGGTTAACCTTTATCCTGCTTCGCGCGACCTGACTCTCGTTCACAATCAGTTTGGATCGTGATGAGATGCCGAGTAATTGGAGTCTCATCACGATCCCAGCTGTTTGATACGCGTGCCATATACTCAGGGAGCCAGTAGTGCCTACCGTGCACCCCCCCCCCCCCCCCCTAGACTTTTTTTCATGGGTACCAAAATGTTCAGAAAAGTGTCCCGAATCAGAATCGCGAATGTACTCAAACTTAAATTATTTTAGGCTATGTGTATTTTAACCGTTTCCATGGCAACCCCCCAGTTTTCGTAATGATGACCCATACCTACAAATTCGCCCATATCACAGCCAGTTTTTGTCCTAAAACTATAAAACTGGTACCAAATGGAAGATAAGACATTGTGCTTTTATTTCTAACTTGTTTTTTTTAAATTACCTTATTTGCATACTCATGAATATTAATGAGAACATTAAAATTAATAAAAAAGTATAGAAATAACGTAAACCTTTCATTTTTTTATCCTACAAATATCAGAAAATAACTTCAAATGCAGTTTAACATGATGACAAAAAACCCAGGAAACAAAATATACAATTTGAGGACCATAGCATTAATTTTAAGCACCATTTTCACCGTTTCCATGGCAACACCCTAGTTTTCGTAATGATGGTCCGTACCTGCAAAATCGTCCATATCACAGCCAGTTTTTGTCCAAAACCTATAAAACTGGTATCAAATTGGAGATAGGACATTGTGCTTTTATTCCCAGTTGTTTTTATAAATTAACTTATTTGCATACTCATGAATATTAATGAGAACATTAAAAAATAGTAAAAACAATATAGAAATAACGTAAATAATGTAACTATTCACTTTTTATCCTACAAATATCAGAAAACAATTTCAAATGCAGTTTAACCTGATGACAAAATCCTCAGAAAACAAAATATCAAATTTGAGGACCAAAAATTTAACTCTAAGTAACGTTTTAACTGTTTCCATAGTAACCATTCATTTCACTCTGTTCACACAGTTTTGTTAGTCGACACCTACCTGCAAAAATCTTCCATATCACAGGAAGTATTTGTGCTAACTGCATAAAACTGGTACCAAATTAAAGCTAAGACAGTGTGCTTTGGTTTAAAAGCTATAATTATGAATTACCTTATTTGCATACACATGAATATTAATGAGAATAATTAAAAAATAGCAAAAAATACAGAAATAACGTAAACCTCTCAATTTTTATCCTACCAATATCAGAAAACAACTTCAAATGTAGTTTAAAATGATGACAAAATACTCAGAAAGCTAATCATCTTAATTGATACCCAAACAATGAACTGTAAGTAAGATTGTAACGGTTTCCATGGTAACCGATCCTTTCACAAATTTTGGAAATTTGACATCCAACTGTAATACTCCGCTAGATCTCGGTTATTTTTGATGAATCATGAAATCAATTGTTACAAACATAGATATGAGGCATTGCTTTAATAGTAAATATTACTTTTCTGATATAAACTAATTTGCATATGTATGAATATTTATGAGAACAGTAATAGATGTTGAAATTTTCAACAGACACCAGTCTTTCTCTTATAAAGCAAACAGATATGGAAAATGGTTAGCTAAAGTTTACAATGATCACTGAATATCACCAAGATTATTAGATAAATAAATTTGGGACACATTATATAGCACTGATGGTGATATATCTATTTCCTAGGCAACCATTCTAACCTCATTGTTCATATTACAGAGCGTTTACATACCTGTAACATACAAAGATATTGCGGCTTACTTTGGCGATAATTATAAATGATATAAACATATACCCGGTAGTTGATGTATGAATCTTAATGTTAGGTTCACTTTATGCAAATTACCTTATGTGCATCATCATGAATATTAATTAGTGATAAGAAAATAAAGAGAAACAATATTGAAAATAACATGTTTCGCAGTATGCCGAGCACAACATTACACCATGCTCCAAGTATAGCTTGCTATTTTTTAATTATTCTCATTAATATTCATGTGTATGCAAATAAGGTAATTCATAATTATAGCTTTTAAACCAAAGCACACTGTCTTAGCTTTAATTTGGTACCAGTTTTATGCAGTTAGCACAAATACTTCCTGTGATATGGAAGATTTTTGCAGGTAGGTGTCGACTAACTAAACCGTGTGAACAGAGTGAAATGAATGGTTACTATGGAAACAGTTAAAAAGTTACTTAGAGTTAAATTTTTGGTCCTCAAATTTGATATTTTGTTTTCTGAGGATTTTGTCATCAGGTTAAACTGCATTTGAAATTGTTTTCTGATATTTGTAGGATAAAAAGTGAATAGTTTACATTATTTACGTTATTTCTATATTGTTTTTACTATTTTTAATGTTCTCATTAATATTCATGAGTATGCAAATAAGTTAATTTAAAAAACAAAACTGGAAATAAAAGCACAATGTCCTATCTCCAATTTGGTACCAGTTTTATAGGGTTTGGACAAAACCTGGCTGTGATATAGACGATTTTGCAGGTACGGACCATCATTACGAAAACTAGGATGTTGCCATGGAAACGGTGAAAATGGTGCTTAAAATTAATGCTATGGTCCTCAAATTGGATATTTTGTTTTCTGGGGGTTTCCGCATCATGTTAAACTGCATTTGAAGTTATTTTCTGATATTTGTAGGATAAAAAAATGAAAGGTTTTTGTTATTTCTATACTTTTTTACTAATTTTAATGTTCTCATTAATATTCATGAGTATGCAAATAAGGTTATTTAGAAATAAAAGCACAATGTCTTATCTTCCATTTGGTACCAGTTTTATAGTTTTAGGACAAAAACTGGCTGTGATATGGGTGAATTTGTAGGTATGGGTCATCATTACGAAAACTGGGGGGTTGCCATGGAAACGGTTAAAATACACATAGCCTAAAAGAATTTAAGTTTGAGTACATTCGCGATTCTGATTCAGGACACTTTTCTGAACATTTTGGTACCCATGAAAAAAAGTCTGGGGGGGGGTGCACGGTAGGCACTACTGGCTCCCTGACTAATATTGTTTAAAACGCTGAAATGATTCAGTAAAACTGGATGGGCATGGTTTGAGTAGCCATAGTTTTACATCAGGTTAAGGGTTAACCGTTTACTCCATAAATACGCATTTCTACGACTTTGCAAACAGAGTAGACATGTATCAGACGGCTCCTGTATGAATCGTCTGTTAAGGGTCTGCTCTGTTTGCATAAATGAAATAACAAATGATATGATTCTTCGGTATCCGGCATGACCAAACATGCTCGTGTCAATGTGCTGTTATAAAAATTAATCTAATTAATATACATGCTGCTATTATTACTAACATAAATTGAATGAAGTACAGTACACCCCCTCTAAACCGGACGTTCAATTTAGCATAAATATCGGTCTTGGAGACATGTGACTGCTTAATGCAGGATGAAAGTCGTGCATAAAGCTCCTCTAGAAGCTTTCTGCATGACTTTCATCCTGCATTAAGCAGCCACCTGCCTAAAAGTATCTAATTTTTTCTCTACTAAAAGTCCGGTTTAGAGAGGTTTACTGTAAATAGTTAAGCAAGCAGTATTATAACAGCAGGATAATGGTTAACCTATACTATATCTTCACTGTGTACAAGTATTTCTCTGCGCAATCACTGCTGTGGAGTGCACTGGTTGCACAATCAATTTGTAAATAGTGCAGACCCTGATGAGACAGCTCCTGCAGGAGCTGTCTCATCTGGGTCTTCACTATTTACAGGCAGGTATATTGACGTGAATAGCAAGCGATGGGTTAAGTATTCATTATTACACAGCAGGATTAGGGTTAACCCGTCTGTCTAAATGGTTCCATCTACAAAATTCCTCCGTATTAGCTTTGTCGACAAAGACTCCAGCTCTGATTAAATAGTTTAACTATTTATATTTGATATTTACAAAAACATTCATTTGATATTAACAAACATATAGCAAGACATAGACATAGTCTACTTCCTCATATTGACGCCGTTTGACGCCTCGTTAAATGCCACTATATGAAACATTGTGATAAATAAAGCGCTTTCTCCATAGGCTCACGATGATTTCAAAACTACACAATTGTCAAATTTCCCCTTTTGTCTAGTAAATGCTCATTTTCAGTAGATTTGTTCAAAGAGATTGTGTTTAAAATAGCCTATGCGGAAATGGGTTAAACTCACACATAGGGGTCTGTACCGCTTCATGGGAGTCTATATACTATATAATGTTATATAGTATAATATAGACTCCCGTGGAGCGGTACAGATCCCTATAAACTCGCACACATGACTTTATCGAGTAGCGGCCAAAGTGTCCCCAGGACTTTGCACTGTAGACCCCGACCAATCGCCGTACCAGAGACACGGCGGCTAGTCTTCATCTACATTCTTTTTTGCCCTGGCAGTACTGTTGTGGCTTGGGTCGCAAATGAGAGCACTGAAGTGACCGACTGACGTCATTATAGACTTATACCATGTATACACACAATCAATAACTCTCAAACCATCTGCTCTATTTCTCAAACTAATTCTCAGAATGCCATACAGTTCAAATGGATAGTGTTGAGATGTCGAGTTAACGAGCGGCTCAATGGGATCTAGATACAGTCCGTTTGTGGTGATGGCTTGGCCTAGAGCTTGGGTGTTGAGCTACTAACCCAGGGGTCCGGGGATCGAATCCCGGCTGGACAAGTTCGAACTTTTAGAGACACTTTTCAGTGTCTCCCACCCGCACGAGGTTGCCTCCTCTCACCCGGGTCTAAATTGTGTACCTGTGATGGTCACTATAGCCGGTACTGCGGCTGCGTATTCGCGTCATAGTTCTGTTAGCAGTGCCCAATAGTAGGCCTATATAGGCGAATGGCTCAGTGACCAGGGGAGTAAATGTCGTCCGAGCGGTCATTTGGACTGAAATGTTCTCTGTTGTAAACGTTATCAAGGCTTTACCAATAGTTTTTGAAAGGATTTGAAATTCAAACAAACATTTCAATTTTCATTTAATTCTTTCACTGCCAAATATAGTCGTCTGCAAAATTACCGTCTGCTTATTATTAATAGTAATAATATCTACTTTTCTTCTTTTTTTGTTTATAAAAACAGTATCATATCAACAAACAGTTTGGTTCCTGATGAGACGCCCAGTTACTCGGCGTCTCATCTGGATCCAAACTGATTGCATATAGATAACCACAGATTCTCTATTGGCAGTGGAAGAGGTTAACAGTCTTTTAAAAGATATACGTGGCGTGTTTATACGCCAATACACATGATAACTTCCTGTTTTTTGGCTCGCGTTTATCAAAGCATTCTAATGTTTGCTGTTAGATTAACGTTCGGATCTCTAGAGTAGAGGACACGAGACGAAAATCACTATTTATTCTGTCTGTAAGGTGCACTTGTCGAACATAGGATAAACCTAAAAATGGTAAGATCTTTCTTTTTAACTTTTTCGCTGACCAATATTGTCGTCTGCAAAATGTGTCGTCTGCTGCAGATTTCGTTTGTTTAATTTTGTCCCATTTTCTTCAAACGACATTATCACACTAATAAAAAATACATTTGTACATTTATATAACATAATAATATCTTTACTATATTTAATAATCGTTAATACTAAATCCCGACACGGTTTCTTAAAGACCATTATCTTGTTTAAATTGCATATTATATATAAATTATTATAGTTTATTGTGTCAATCTCTGATACCTCCAGTTGGTTTACACTGCTGATATGACCATTAGTACTACACTCAATACATATTTACAGATATATTCTTTATTTAAGTCTCACCAATATACATATAACATTCATTATACTATATTGCCACTCAAAGAAAGCGTTATAAGTGACTATGATATTATCTGCTTAGAATTCTTACAATAAGATCAAACATTCTGTAGCTAATATTAAAATTACAATTGTACATGTAGAAACTGGAACACAATTATATTAGTTTATGCTAAAATCTGCCATAAAAGTGTGATTAGAAAGCTGAAAATGAATACGACTACTATTGCACATAATTAAGAAACGAGTGTAATAAAACTGACATGATCTCTGATCAGATCAAAGTCAATTTAATTAGCAGACTGTGTTTCAGAGTTTATAAAGACCATTTCTATATTATAACCCTTTCGCTGCCAATGCCGGATCTGTGATTACCTATGCAAACAGTTTGGATCCAGATGAGACGCCGAGTAACTCGGCGTCTTATCAGGATCCAAACTGTTTGTTAATGTTACTATGCTTTTGAAACAAAAATGAAGAAAATCAAAAGAATGAAAATTTGTAGCAGACGACAATGTTAGCAGATGACAAAGTTTGGCAGCGAAAGGGATAAGAGAACACGCTATTATTTACATAGGTAAAACATAGTCTCTGTAAAATATTAAAACAAGTTTTGGTGCATATATACGTATCATAACATGGTACTGATGGCTTATATGTGTCATTTCACATGTGTTTGTCGCTGATGTTGCCCGCAAAATAGCAGGACGTATGCAGATTAGTTGAATAAAGTGGAAGTTGTCAATTTGGAAGTTGGTTGGAAAGTATAATTTCAAATTTAAAATCTGCAGTGGGCCAGTAAACTTGTCATTAATATCAACGGCTTTCTCGATCAATATCTGTCTCAGGTCTTCATATAAATCACATTTTAGTAGTAATACATGTACGTGCTGTTCTGTTTTAATCTTATCACAAAAGGGACATTTTCGGTCCATATTACATTGTACCGGAATGTTTTCATACCGCCCAGTTTCAATTTCCAGCGGGGCCACATCGCATCTAAGCTTAGAAAAACATGACCTATGTCTAAGGAGCAATATAATTTGGCAATATTTCTCCGTCTGATATTCCATTTTAAATCTGCAATACTTTCTCAATTTAGTGTTGCCTTTACAAGACGGAGCAGTCACACTGTTAATATGGATTGGCCATATCGCTTTAAAAAGGCCGAAAGATTTATTTTTTAACAATATCAACAAAATTCTTAGAAACAGAATTTGACAACCCAATTTGAACTGTATGAACATCACCGTTTAGATCACGGATCAGTTTTTGAAAGTAGTAAAACCAATGTTAACACAACGCAGCCTTACTTAATGACCAAAAGGGCAATCCGTTTATTTAAACGACTTGGTTGTGTACAGGGTATTGTAACAAGGAATCTGCTTAACCCATTCCTCCATTAATACGCCTTTCTACGCCTCTGTAAAATCACCTGTTGAAACCAATGTGATAAATAGAGCATTTGCTCCTATAGGAGCAAATGCTCTATTTATCACAATGGTTTCAAACTACAACATTATAAAGTTTTCCTTTTCTCTAGTTAATGCTCCTTTTCGGTAGATTTTATTCAAAGTGGTTGGATCTAAAATGTAGGAGTGGGTTAAACGTGAGCTTCCTACTTTACAATAACCCACTACTGTAGTTTATAATTACTACCCTGTTAACCCTGATATCTACAACCTGACTCGCGTTTTACAAACATATTAGATCAAGATGAGACGCCGAGTAACTCGGCGTCTCATCAGGATCCAAGCTGTTTGACACTCGGTAAATAGTTTTTTCAAATGCTTGTTCGAATCGGAAGTAGTCAAAATTGCATCAACATTTTGAGCAGACATTATTTGTTATTCTTTGTACGGCATAAGGGTTAAGCCCTAGTCACTTCCTCTTTTGCTGCTATTTATACTTATGACAAAGCAACAAGTAATTCATAACTCCATAGAGACGCATTTAAACGCCTTTGTAAACAAAACAGATCCAGATCAGACGGTTCTGATCAGTTTTCTGCTATGTTTATTTATGGATTCTGATTCTACAGTTCTTGTCATTAATGTCTGCTTATGTAGTAATATACATGTACAGTAAAACCTCTCTATAGCGACCACTAAATTACATCAAATATTTTGTGTTAAAGGCATGTGGCTGCTTAAAGCAAGGGGAAAGTAAAACAGAACGCTCCTATAGGAGCGTTTTGTTTTACTTTCACCATGCTTTAAGCAACCACCTGTCATTAATACCAATTAATTAACACAATTTAGTGGTCGTTATAGAGAAGTTTTACTGTAGTAAGGAAAGCCATGTGGCAAAAAAAACATGTGCATATGCCAGTATAAACGTTCGGCTAATGTTATTTCATGTAGTAAATTGTTAACCATTTGAATAATTATATATTCAAAGGGTTTAATGCTAAATATTCAAAGTATGACGACATATCCGTATTTAACAATAGAGTCTATTCAGACAGATTTGGTTTTAATTGACTAGACGACTTTGAATGACAAAGCGTGTATACCCTGAGCAGAGGGTTCCGCCAAGAGTCGTCTGACCTAGATCTATACTGTTTGCAAATGTTGCCTGCGTTAATACTGATCATATAGTTTATGCCACAATAAAAATAATCACTTATTCATAATGCCATTTAAAAAACAATTAATTTATATCCATAGTAGTTCTTATATGAATAATCATTAGGGAAAGGGTTAACCATTTAATCCATACATGCGCATTTAATTGTCTTTGTAAACATAATAGACACAGATCAGATGGTTCCTATAGGAGCCGACTGTTCAGGGTCTCCTTTGTTTGCTTGTGGAATAATTTAGATATGAGTCTAAAGTTTCATTAGGGAAAGGGGTAAAATTGTCCCTGTCACTTCCTCTTCCATCGTTATTCAAATTGATGACCTAGCAAAATATCCATTAACCCTTTTTTCCATATAGTTCGTATAATTCACATGTATGATGGCATTATTTCTTACATGAATCATAATGTAGTAAATAGTTAACCCTTTGTAATGCTAGATAATATATATTCAAAGCGTTTAAACATCAGTGTTTATTTATAGAGTCCATTCAGACCATTGTAAAAGGTGTCACTTATTCATAATGCAATTTAAAAAAAAAACTACAGTTGAACTTCGATATCTCGAACTTCAAGGGACCATACAAATTATTCGAGATAACAGAGGTTCGAGTTATGTCCTTCGTGTAAACGCATTGTCACATATTTGCAGAGTAGACACAGATCAGACGGCTCATATAGGTCTGCTCTGTTTGCTTATGACGTTATATAGATCTGATTCTACAATTTTTGTCAAAGCAAATATTACCTCTGAAATGTTTACAGTATAACCATTCAGCTAATAGATATTCATGATGTCATTATTAATTAAAGTGAATATGAAACAGGGAAAGGGTTAGATAAGAGTACGCGTATTACCACTTCTATAATTTAATTCTGAACACTACTACCGCTGTCTAATTTGGCCAACACTTAATACATGTACTCCTAGGAAAACGTTATGCTTTATTCTCTTACAAGTGACTTGAATGACAGAATCAGATGCGACCCCGTGTAACTCGATGTCCAAACTGTTTGATTTTCGGTTAGTGGTTTTACCAAAAGTTTGAACGAATCGGAAGATCAGAAATTGAGCAGACATAATCTTAAGGCTGGCCAAGGGTTGACATATAACAATAGGTAGACCTATCCGACAGGACAGTTGAGGACATATTGACTATTTATAGTACGCTAGTTCGGATGTATTAAGTACAATAATGTTTCTGTAATGCGACCACTCGAGAAAAAGAAAAGTGGATTTTAAAGCAGGTGGATACTTCAATAAAGGACAAAACTTCTATAGGAGCTTTCTGTATTACTTTTGCCCAGCATTAAGCAGCCACCTGCTTTTAATAAATTATGTAGTCGTCTTAGTGAGTTTCTACTGTATTAGAAAAACATTGATTGCGACGAAACATGTTTTGAAACATTGCTATATATGTTGACTGGCAAGTTTTAAAATATAAACCATGTTCCATTCAACAGTGAATAATTATGGCTTTTTTATTTATTGGAGGAATATTGGAGATGGAATTTCAGAGTAGCGCAAATTATACACGTATTTATGAATTGTCGACTCAATGCAGTTTCTGACATTTTGTTGTAACGGATGTGGTTCGGTTTTGTTTTAATAAGTTGTTATCATTTCAAACAAGAGCATGTGATGCAAGCGCAACTCGTTAAGTGTGTAAAATGTACAATAAAAAGGATATAGTATTCCCCCGCTTATGATGATGTTATGACGTCACCGGAGGTGCATACGGCTGGGTGATGATGGGAAGTGTTCCATCGAAAGTACGACATAGAAATGTAAAGGCGGTGCGTATTACACTTTGTGTATTTTATAATGGTTAACATTTATCCACCATGGAGCAGAAAGCTCAACATATTATGAATTTCTGTACCATTTAGTGCAACCGCTAAAGTGTTATTAAGCTGTTACTCCATAGACAGGCTTTTTCACACATTTGCAGAGGAGTAGCCGTCTGATCTGTGTCTACTCTGTTTTCGTATGAAATAACATAGATATATTTCTATAGTTGCTGCCATGGGAAAAGTCTCCTTGTTCATAATGCCATTATAACAAATCAGCATATATATTCATAGACATTTTTTACATGAATAATCATGAGGTAAAGTGTTAATACAGGTATAATAATGACGTTGACATCTATTGTTTACTCTTTTTAATTCTTTTATGAGACCATAAAACGTATTTATTTATGCTGTTTCCTACCATTTTGGATTAAATGTAGCATTACACTATAGGTAGAGTGGAACCTTCCTAGGCGACCATTAAACAGGTATAATAAAGGGTCTGTAAGGCAGGTGGTAGCTTAGGTGGTAGCAGAAAGCTACATTACTTTTGACCTGTATTAAGCAACCATCTGCTTTTTAAGAGTCATGTGTCCAATATATGGTCGCTTAAGACAGACTCTACTGTGTGTTGATATTCTCTAGCTTGTAGAAAAGTATAGCGACAAACAACTTCAGTATTGAGTCGATTTTAGTTTTCCCCAAACTTAGTGAAAATGAGTTGCAATGTAGGGTGTTGCATATCAAATACAGGCACAACATATAATATACGATGGCACATGTTTTGTCATCGCTTTCTATGCACGACACCTACAGCGTCAGGTCTGTGTGAATCTTTCGCTGCCAATTATTATCGTCTGCAAATTTTGTCGGCTTCTTTAATTTTTTGTTTGTTTAATTTTCTCCTATTTTCATTAAAAAACATTATCACTCTAATAAACAGTGTGGATTCTGACTAGACGGAGATTTCCTGCTTGCATAGGTAATCACAGATGTGACAATGGCAGCGGAAGAGCTCGATAGATTTTGATCATTTTGAAATGTACATGGTATTTTAAACAGGCATATGACATTTATCAAATAAAATATCAAGTCACTAATATAATGCACATAGTGTCACAGTAATAGACTTGATATTAAAGTAGATATAACTGATAAAGAATTTCCACATACCAGTTACATTAACCCATTTACTCCCACGATCCCATATATGGGACTTAGGCAAAACGTGTAGACTCTGATCAGACGCCGCATAACGCGGCGTCTGATCAGAGTCTACACTGTTTGCTGATAGGAATTTCAATATAAACAAAAACGAAATTGAAAATTTTGACCAGGCACCCCTTAGATAAAAAATGAACTAATCCAATATATAAGCATGGAAGAATCCATTGGGAGCAAATACTGGGTTAAATACTAGGATAACACAAACTATGATTGACATAAACCGTATTTCCATTGTTAGTTAACCTCTTGAATATCGGACATGCATGCATTGGAAGTTGCAAACAGTGTAGACCCAGATCAGAGGGCTCCTCCAGGGTATACACAGTTTGTCATTCAGAATCATCTCGCAAGTTTAAGCCTTTAAAACTGATTAGACTCTTTATTCCAATGCCACTTATGAGATATTCCACACTGAAGATTCAGCGTCAGAAGGTTTAATGGCTTTTTGATGGCTTCTGTAGTTAAACATATTTATTTCCAACATGTTCGCTTAAAATATAAAGTACATTATTTCTCAATATTTCCCTGACCCTTAACCCATTCCTCCATAGGTTATTTTTAGACACAACGTCTTTGAATAAATCCAACCAAAAAGTGCATTTACAAGAGAAAAGTAAAATTTTAGAATTTTGTAGTTTGAAACCATTGAGATACATAGAGCATTGCTCCTATAGGAACAAATGCTCTATTTATAACAACGGTTTCAAGAAGTGGTTATTACAGAGGCGTAGAAAAGCGTATTTATGGAGGAAAGGGTTAACACCATACAGAGACATTTTAACGCCTTTGCGAACATACTACACCCAGAAAAGGCGAATCCGGGTGGAACCGCCTGATAAGAGCCTGCTCTGCTTGCTTACGAGATGATATAGATATGATTCTTCAGTTTCTGCCATGAGATACAGTCCCCTTTTTCATTCTGTTTTAAAACATTTACCCTTTCCCTCATATAAACGTGTTTTCACGCATTTGCAAATAAAGTAGACCCAGATCAGACGGCTCCTAGAGGAGCCGTCTGATCAGGGTCTACTCTGTTTGCTAATAGAATTTCAAAGATTTGTGTCTTTACTTTCTAAAATGGCTACAATTTTCCATCTTCCATATTTCGTTATAATCATTTTATCTATGAATATTCAGTAGGTATTGAAATTTGGAATGAACACACAACAGGGAAAGGGTTAAGGCAACTAATATTCATACATCAATTATTCCATAATGAATATTGATACGACAAAATGTTAAATACTTTACTAATCCAACTAGTCGAACGTTTTTAGCTCTATGTCACTCAAAGTTCGGTAACCCATTGCGCGCTTTGTAAATTGTCGTCTGCAAAAGGTGCTTTATAAATGCTCCACCCTTTCCCTGATGAATATTCATGTAATAAAAAATGACATCATGCATATTTTAGCTGAAATTTTATAATGACATATGTACACATGAGTTTTGGTATTGGTAGAAATAATATCTAGTCATATCTATTACAATTTATTTCATCAACAAACAGAGCAGACCCAGATTAGACCAAAATAGAGCAGGCCCAAATAGAGTAGACCCAGATCCGACGGCTACTGTAGGAGTCGTCTGATCTGGGTCTTCTCTGTTTGCAAAGGCCTGAAAAACGGTGTTTTGTATGAAGGAATGTGTTAAGGTGAAGTTTCTCAATTTGTTATTAACCCTTCGCTTGCTATTCACGTCAATATACCTACCTGTAAATGGTGAAGACCCAGATGAGACAGCTCCTGCAGGAGCTGTCTCATCAGGGTCTTCACTATTTACAAGCTGAGTGTGCAGCCAGTGCACTCCACAGCAGTGATTGCACAGCGAAATACTTGTACACAGTAAAGATGTATGTAATTATACAACAGGGCATGGGTAAAGAAGGAGAAATGTATTTTAAAATTCAGCAAGCGAAGGGTTAAAAACTAGGATCATAGTGTCAAACAATTCGGATCCTGGTGAGACGCCGGGTAATGCGTCGACCCAACTGGATCCGAACAGTTCGCATAAATTATGATTTGGATAATTGCTTGTATAAAGTGTACATCGAACATGTGCTCAGGTAATGTGATAAGATCTACTCTACAAATAATGGAATGCTAAAACCTTTTCAACTCTGAATTTTCAGAGTGGAAGAGCCTATCAGTGCCTATCTATATACATGTATAGTTTACTCAGTATGGAAGGCTTAAACTTTCTACACAAGTTGCTTTCAATGACAAACCGTGTATATCCTGATCAGAGGGCTCCTCTAGGAACCCAGTGATCTTGGTCTACTCTGTTTGCAAAATACAATTTCATGTGTGTCCCGCATTCAAATGGTTTGTTGTTTTGTAATAATATGTTACAACAATTAATGCATGACAAACTACCTAACCATTCGTCGTTGAAAGGGTTAAATAGCACGTAGAGGTATTTCATAACAATCAACTTATGACTGCATGACTAATAATTACCAGATATTGAATTCTATATAGACATACAGTAGAACCTGTTATTAAGCGGCCATCAAAAAGAGGTCTAATTATGGGTCTGTAAGGCAGATAGTAGCTTAATGCAGGTCAAATGTAAGACAAAAAGCTCCTATAGGAGTTTTCTGCATTACCTTTACCCTGCATTAAGCATCCGCCCCTTTATAAGACTCCTTTGTTCAATACATGAATGGCCACTTAAGACAGGTCTTACTGTATAGAAATGTGCACGCTGCGCATATGCACTACAAGCGAGCAAAATAGTTCACACAATAGCAGGTGGTTGCTTAACCCATTTGTTCCCACGATCCCATATATGGGACGTAGGCAAACAGTATAGACTCTGATCAGACGCCACATAATGAGGCGTCTGATCAGAATCTACACTGTTTACTGATAGGAATTTCGATATAAAACAAAACGAAATTGAAAACTTAGGCCCAACAGCCTTCAGATAAAAAATGGACTAGTCCAATATATAAACATGGTAGAATCCACCGGGCGCAAATGGGTTAATACTTAATGACATTATCAGCATTAACACTTCACTCGTATAGACGCTTTTTCATGCCAGAGTATATCCAGATCAGATGGATGCTGTTGGAGCCGTCTGATCTTGGTCTGCTCTATATGCTTATGAAATTATGATAAGATCTGACTCTACAGTTTCTACAAATACCAAAAAATCATGTTTACATATGCCACTATAAAGATCAGCTAATAAATGTCATCATTAATAGGGATGGATGGCGAGAACTAATATATTGATATGGTCACCTTGTGGCTTAGACGACTCTGCCAAAAGTAAGAATTATGGTCACTGCTAAAAGATAATCTACTTAAAATTCCCGTATCAATTCTATTTCGTTCATGGGACTTGCCACTTTGTAATACTCTATGTATATAATGTGATTTACTTGGAGAATAATGACATTTAAATACTTAATCTCATTTACTTGGTTGCTTCCAACATGTTTACATGGCGGGCTCAGGAGAGGATCGCCTTGGACGAGAAGATAGTAGTAAGCCTTCTTCCTTTCTTTTATTCACTCTCTCACCATCACTCACCCTTCCCCAATAAAAACAAACTTTCTTACGCCTTTGTAGACAGGGTAGACCCAGATCAGACGGCTCCTGTAGGAGCCGTCTGGTCAGGGTCTACTCTGTTTGCTTATGGGATAATATAGATATAATTCTACAGTTTCTGCCATGATAAAATATGTCCATGATCATACTCTCATTAGGAATAATAAATCAGCTAATTAGTATTCATTCAGTCATTGTTTCTTACTAATTCATGACGTAACTTTAGGTTCAACAGAACTGCTAATAAGAGGAGTGCCGATATATTAACCCGTTCCTACATATGGACGTTTTTCGTGAACCTATAAACAGAGTAGACCAAGATCAGACGGCTCCTATAGGAGCCGTCTGATCAGGGTCTGTTCTGTTTGCTTATAGTATTTGATAGGCCTGTTTCTTTTATTTCTAGAATGACTGCAATGTTCCAGCTTCCATTATCATTATAACTATTTTGTTCATGAATATCCAGTAGGTATTGAAATTTGGAATAGAAATAGAAAAGGGAAAGGGTTAAGCTGTTATTTCTCCGCCAACCCCTGTCCTGTTGGTACTCATTGAGATCGATTCGAAGAGGTCATTCTATTGATTGATTATCAGCAAGATAGGAATTGACTGAGAACAATGGCAGAGATTCAGATAAGATGTGTAAATTTAAACATGTTCAAGAATAGCTCCTTTATTTCTCAACCAAACCCTATACTGTGACCACCCATTACTGACGCCTTTCAGTAAACGTTTCAATGAAGGAACTTTTTTTCATATACAGTAAAACTCCTCTAAACCCGAATTCTAGCAGAGAAGAAATTAGATACTTTTTAGCAAATGGCTGCTTAATGCAGGTTGAAAGTCATGCAGAAAGCTCCTGTGAGCTTTCTGCATGACTTTCACCCTGCATTAAGCTCCCACCTGTCTCTAAAACCGATATTTATCGTCCGCTTTAGAGCGGTTTTATTGTATACGTACTCTTGCTATTTTGCTATGCAACTTCATTGGGTGATTGGGCGAATCTGTACGTGTACGTACATGTATGACAAGGTCATGACATATGGCGTATGCCAAAGTATGACATACGGATTCAATTGTGACTAAATCATGTCTTCTGTTTGACTCCGATTTTGTGTTTCATTGCGTATGCTGCCTGCCACTGACATGTTAGAGGTTTATACACATGTATATAAATCTGTTAATGGTGATAGGTCTAGCAGAACCTTTCTTAAGCGGTTACTCATTTATTGAACAAAGGAGTATTAAAAAGCAGGTGGTCGCTTAATGCAGGACAAAGGTAATGTAGAAAACTTGTATAGGACATGCATTGACCTGTATTAAGCAACCGCCTGCCCTACGGACCCATAATTAGACCTCCTTATGGTGGTCGTTTAAGACAGATTCTTCTGTAGTTCATGTGTTGTAGTATGCAACATATAGGCACGTGCGCTTACTCTTGTTATATCATAAACAGTAAAACCTCTCTATAACGGCCACTAAATTACATCAAGTATTTTGTGTTAAAGGCAGGTGGGTGCATAAAGCAAGGTCAAAGTAAAACAGAACGCTCCAATAGGAGCGTTCTGTTTTACTTTCACCTTGCTTTATGCACTCACCTGCCCTAAATACCATCTAATTAACACAACCTATAGTGGCCGTTAAAGAGCTGTTTTACTGTATATACAGCATATATCGAACTCGGATAACTCGAACTTCTAGATATCTCGAAGTAAATGTTTGATCTAGCATTACATTAGATTTGCATTAAGCTGTGAACTTTGAGAAATTGTCCAGGTTAGAAATCGGAGGAGTGGAATTACTATTATTTCGAAGTAATTTGTATGATCCCTTGAAGTTCGAGATTTGAAGTCAAACTGTATGGCTAAAGATTAGGTCAAAGAACAGAGACACGATCAAGGGACCTTCACCTGTCAGTCAATGTTTCGGTTTAGTCGAACGTGTTGTCATCAGACATGAATTCTATGCACGCATTAAGCAATCACATGCTTTTTAAGACACCTATGTTCAATAAATAAATGGCCGATTACAATAAGTTGTACAGTAGAACGCATTGTTTGCCCATAGCAAATGACGTTCTTCTTTCACTTTTCCTCACTGCCAAACATTATCGTCTGCAAAATTTGTCGTCTGCTTCATCTTTGCATTTTTTAATATTTTTTTCAATTTAGTTTCTTATAACATATTCACAGAAACAGTATGGTTCCTGCTGAAATACCGAGTCACAGATTGATGAATGGCAGCGACATAACTGAAACAAAAACATGTTGTTTTTTCTCTGATAAAAGTGTCATGATATAACGAGGTTATAGAACGCCATTTTAAAATTCTTTGCACGTAATTTTCGCCCGCTACACGTTCTTAACCCATTCGGTATTATCAAATGAAAGTTTACCCAGATAATCATATGACCTGCCTCAAGTTTCTATAATTGCTTTCCAAACCATAATTCAATGCTAGTTACTTAAGGTTTTGATGAGACGCCGAGTTGACGTCTCATCTGTATCACAACTGTTTGCAAACGCTATCAAGGTTTCGCTCATGGCAGCAAAAGTGTTAACCCTTTCCCTGTTTTGTATTTAGGCCAAATATCAATACCTTTTGAATATTCATTAACAAAATAGTTATAAAGAAATATGGACGATGGAACATTGTAGACATATTAGAAAGTAAAGAAACCGATCATTCAATTTTTATTAGCAAACAGAGCAGACCCTGATCAGACGGCTCCTCTAGGAGCCGTCTGATCTGGGTCTACTCTGTTTGCAAATGCGTGAAAACACGTCTATATGAGGGAAAGGGTTCAGGTAGATTTTATTTTCAGATTAAAAAGTCAATCATCGTGTTAAGCAGTCTGTGTTTGTTTGCGTAACTATTCATTAAATCACTGCCAGGAAGCAAACTGTTCAGTTTACATTTCGTATGACACCGACTAGCCAATTAAAATTATTATCTGTCAAACTTTGACGTGAAGCATACAGTTTGTTTTAAACTTTTGAGAAACTCTTCACCGGGTTTCAAACCATGTATATCTTTATTTCCTCCATATTTGAAGATTACACAGCACATGTAAATATTAAAACAGAAAAAAGGAAGCTACTTGTCCGAGTGTCAAACTACTTGCCCGAATGTCAAACTACTTGACAGGGTGTCAAACTACTAGTCCGAGGGTCAAACTACTTGCCCGAATGTCAAACTACCTGTCCGAGTGTCAAACTACTAGTCCGAGGGTCAAACTACTTGCTCGAGTGTCAAACCACTTGACCTCTGTCAAACTACTTGCCCCAGTGTCAAACTACTTGTCCGAGTGTCAAACTACTCCGTATTAGATGCCAAATAATTCGGCGTCTCATCTTGTCACATACTGTTTGCAAATGCTATTCTCTTAACTTTCTGAATATGGGTCTACGATATCATATGTTTATATAAATAGTATTGTCCCAGATGAGACGCCGAGTTTCTCGGCATCTGATCAGAATTCAAACTAATTGACACTGTATCTTTTTATGAAGAAATTGAAAAAAAAATGTCAACCCTAAAACTTGAATCAGACGAAAATATGTCTACCAGACGACAATACTGGCTTCGAAAGCGATCGCCGTGTTAAGGATTGGATTCATAAATCAGAGATCACAATAAGATGCGTAAATTAAAACATTTCCAAGAATGGTTCTTTTATTTCTCCGTCAAACTCTATGCTGTGACCCCTCTTTAGAATCGTCTCTTTTAAACGATTCTAAAATGTGGTCACAATATAGGGTTTGGTGGAGAAATGACGATTTCAGTTTTTGAATACGCACCTTTACCTATAGCTCCCCGTAATCTTTCCATGCTACGTATTATCGTCTAATGTACCATATTCGTTTTTATTGTTGTTTTATTTTTCATTATTACTGTTTCAAAAACCACTGGCATTAGCTCGAAAAACATAATACCAGAACCAAGCAGTCTGGATCCTGATGAGACGCCGAGTATTTCAGCGTTTCGCCTGGTTCCTAACTTTTGTAATAGGTGACCAAATAGTTATCCTTGGCAGCGATAGTTCACTAAATATGTAAACTGTGCCAAGTTTGGCATGATTCGATACATTATCTCTGTTTTCTTTTGGAACGGATGGGATAACGCTCCGGCCAATATTTATTACATTCATTATAATCACAGCCCATGTTTACCTGACGGTAGTTAACCCTTTCCTTCATATTAACGCCTTTTCACACATTTGCAAACAGAGAAGAACCAGATCAGACGGCTCATTTCCGTCTGATCAGGGTCTGCTCTGTTTGCTATGAGATTTTATAAATCTGACTCTACGGTCTCCGCCATGGTGAAAAATACATTTCCGCGTTCCATTTTATCGATTCTGTCGATGAATATTAATGAGGTGATAAAATCTTGAATAAATGTTAAACAGGGAAAGGGTTAAACAAACCAAATACATTGTAGCTGTTAACCCTTTCCCTGTTCTGTTTTTATTCCAAATTTCAATACCTACTCAATATTAATGGACAAAATAGTTATAATGAAATATGGAAGGCGGAACATTGTAGCCATTTTAGAAAGTAAAGAAACAGATCTATCAAATTGTATTAGCAAACAGAGTAGACCCTGATCAGACGGCTCCTTTAGGAGCCGTCTGATCTGGGTCTACTCTGTTTGCAAATGCGTGAAAACACGTTTATATGAGGGAAAGGGTTAAACAAACCAAATACATCGTAGCTATTGCGTTGAACCACTTAATCCTTTCAATATTAAATATTCAAAGTGGAATGGCTCATGTATCCCATTCAGTATGCCATGTCTAATGTCTGCTAGATGATTTGAAATGACAATCAATGTGAACCCTGATCAGAGAATACCTAGGATAGGTATCTGATCTGGGCTAATGACAGAAAGCTCCTCTGTCGCATTCAAGGGAATAATTCGCGTTTCAATAAGTTTTGTAAGAGTGTGTGATATGATTCAAATAATTTAAGAAATAGTTTGATAACAAAACTGTTTGCTGATACTAATTCGCCATTTTCACTGTCATTCCATCTAAATACTGTTTGACATTCGGCCACTAGATTCTTGAAAAATGACCCATTAGTGTCCAGTGTTCCTTTAAAGGCCATAGGCAAACAGTGTATACCTAAATCAGACGGGCTCCTGAAGGAGCCCTCTGGTCAGGGTCTACACTTTGCTGAATCCATCGATGTTAATGACGTATACCAACAAATAAGTATACCGAGCCTCCTACACATGAAACTTGGATAAATTCTAAAATAAGATCGGGACGAGTTTTCTATAAATTACATGGGAATACATAGGCTAAGTAAAACCTTGAAGGAATACCAACGATTACAGTAGGATAAAGGTTAGCATTTACATTAAAATCCCTCCTGGAGACAGGGGCAACTTAATGCAGGATGAAAGTCATGCAGAAAACTCCTTTAGGAGTTTTTTGCATGACTTACACCCCGCATTAAGCACGCGCCTGCATAACCGTATCTATTTTTTCTCTACTAGAATTTCGGTTTCACTGTACTTTGTTTGCTGAAGAAATTCCACGGTTTCTACTATGGCAATATTTCCTTTCGTTACTATCACGCCATTTTAAAAAATCCTTCTAATTAGTATCCATAATGTTACTAGGCGTAAAAAGGTGGATGTGTGGAGTGCATTGTTAACGTTTAAAGGCGTACAAAACAATGGCTCTGCCCTTTTTAACTTATTTCCACCTGCTAAGGAGGTGAAGATAAACCAGCCGAGGAGATAAAGGCAAATGCCATTTAACCATGAATCCATCGATGTTAATGACTTATACCAACAATATTAGTTACACGGTTATTTGGCAGGGTGTACGGGCTGGTATGACCGGGTTAGATCCCGTATTTCCTGAGGCGTTAGCCGAAGGAAATACGTGGTCTAACCCGGTCATACCAGCCCGTACACCCTGCCAAATTACCGTGTAACGAATTTATTACCAGTCAGAGATCCGATTTACCTAATTAGGAAACGAACAACTCTTATTTTGCTGACATTAGATCTCTAATTGTATGACGACATGACAAAGAAAACATGACGTCATCACAGAGCAAATAATTATGACGTCGTCTCAGACCAATTTCGAAAGAGGAATTGAAACTTCACTTGTAAACATTAACGGTAACACGTTGTACTGATAAGTTGATAGTGTTAAATTGAGGAACGTATGAGGTACAGTTTTTTACGTTTATTATCGATTATTTGGTCGTAATCCATCCAGAATTATTGGAGTAAGGACGATATGAAATTTCGAATCGACGCTAAAAATAAAAACAAAACGAATGACGTCACGCGTCAAATTTGAATAATTCTGTATTCTCCGTGGAAGCCGCTGAATACGGTACTGTACACCCCGGCAGTTTTTGGCAAACTGACCAATCAAATTCCAAGGATTTACTCTGACTGGTAATAAATAAGTATACCGAGCCTCCTAAACATGAACCATGGATAAATTCTAAAATAAGATCTAGACGAGTTTTCTATAAATTACATGGGAATACATAGGCTAAGTAAAACCTGAACCATGGTTTGAAGGAATACCAACGATTACAGTAGGATAAAGGTTAGCATTTACATTAAAATCCCTCCTGGAGACAGGGGCAGCTTAATGCAGGATGAAAGTCATGCAGAAAACTCCTTTAGGAGTTTTTTACGTGACTTACAACCTGCATTAAGCACGCGCCTGCATATCCGTATCTACAGTAAAACCTCTCTATAACGGCCACTGAATTACACCAATTATTTTGTGGTAAAGGCTTGTGGCTGCTTAAAGCAAGGTGAAAGTAAAACAGAACGATCCTATAGGAGCGTTCTGTTTTACTTTAAGCAGCCACATGCCCTAAATATCGACAAATTAACAGAATTTAGTGGCCGTTATAGAGAGGTTTTACTGTATTTTTCTCTACTAGTATTTCGGTTTAGAGGGGGGTTACTGTACTTTGTTTGCTAGTGAAATAACATAGGTTTGATTCCTCTGTCCTTTTTAACTTATTTCCATCTGCTAGGGAGGTGAACATAAATCAGCCGAGGAGATAAAGGCAAATGTCATTTAACCATTTACTCCATATACATGCATTTTAACACATTGGCAAACAGAGTAGACCCAGATGAGACGACTGTTGTAGGAGTCGTGTGATCCTTTTCTTCTCTGTTTAGATTTCATTCTATATTGTTGGTATAGCTATACAGCAGTAGCTTAATTCAGGTCAACAATAGTGCAGAAAGCTCCTATATGAGCTTTCCATATTACGTTTGCCCTGCATTAGGCAACCACTTACTTAAGACTCCTGTGTTCAAAAATAAATATCTATGGAGTTTTAAAGAGTTGTAATATTCTGGACTTAATGGTGATATGCGTTGTTTGTAATGGACTCAATGCTGTTGTTTCTGACATTTGACAGTGTTCTGTAGAACGTCTATACACTGGCTACCTGAAATACGTCCAGAATTTAGAATATTTAAGGTGGCAACTGAACCTACCCCTGTGAAGTATTCATGTAAGAAATAATGATACCATTTTTAATGGCATGTGGTATGTACATGTACACATACTGTTTTGGTATTTGTAAAATGTGTAGCGTCAGAGCTATAGTAATTACATAAGCAAACAGAGCAGACCCAGTCTGCCTTGTTTGCAAAGGCGTGTAACTGCGTTTATATGACGGATATATTCCATAGACTTTCTTCATTATTTTCTTTGTGCATTAAGCAGTCACCTAAGTACAGTTTATTGTCTAGTCGCTATGGAGAGGTTGCAATTATACATGCTTATATATAGAGAGATAGTCTGCGTTTTAAGGCAGTGGCTTTCTGTGTTTACACTTTTCAAATGATGATTTAAGCCTTTCCCTCATATAAACGCCTTTTCACGCATTTGCAAACAGGGTAGGTCCAGATCAGACGGTTCCTATAGGACATGATAAGATCTGATTGTACAGTTTTTGTCAAAGCAACACATTCCATTGAAAAGTTTCCATGGTTAAAATATGAGTAAATAAATATCCATGTTGTCATTATTTCTTACACAAATACTGAACAGGGAAGGGTAAAGCGCCATTTTCAACCATGATGATGGACATTTGATAAATCAGTATAGATCATAAGCACTCGTGTAATATTCTCTATGTATTTTCAGGTGATGGGGATGCCGGGACGCCTTCTGGCAACATACCCGCTTCTGCCATCTTTCCAATACAGCGAGAAGCTTGACTGTTATGTAGACAGCCTCGAAAATCTCAACGAAAAGGTGCCAGCGCCCCACCCACCTCCAAAAAAGAAGGCGGACATTTTTATATTGAGTGACTTTGCTGAGGTGGACCATCGAGCAATAAATGTAAGAATGCCATACTCGACTATGTATTTATTATAAGTACTCTATATTTGGTTGTATCGCGATTCCATACTTAGAATGGATGGAAATAATCGCCACTCTCCATTTGTTTATGTATTTATTTAGACCTATTTATTCATTTAGAATATATTTAGATCTATTTATCTATTTCCTTTCTTTACTTTTTCTTTCTCGTTTGTATATCTGCTTGTCTGTCAGTATGCCTGTCAGTCTAACTACCTGCTTGGCCGAATCTGTTGCACTGTCTGTTTAAATGTCCGAAACTATTTTATTAGGAATTATATAAACAGAAGATGGCACGAGAAAGTAAATTGTCGAAGAACTGTACACAACGTTTCAATACCCATTTCTGACATGTGACAATAAAGAAAACAGATCTTTCAAATTCCACTAGCAAACAGAGCAGACCCTGATCAGACGGCTGATAAAGAAGCCGTCTGGCCTGGGTCTACGCCTTTTGCAAATGCATAAAAATCCACGAAAACACTAGTTTGAAACCATTGTGATAAATAGAGCATTTGCTCCTATAGGAGCAAATGCTCTATTTATCACAATGGTTTCAAGTTTATATGAAGGAACAGTCAAATTAATCTTCATAGAAATGTCCCTTGCCTACTCGTTATCGAAAAAATATGGGCGCTAAATTACCTTAATGTGTCGCAGTGCGGTTAAACCAAACTCAAATTCATCTAAAACACACAATAAATGACGTCACAATAAGATAAGATATAACGTCACAAAACACCTTATTGAACAGTCTCGTATGGGTTGGACTGAGACTAGGGCACTGCGACATTGAATTGGATGGTTTGGAGTTAAGGACACTGCGACACTAAATATGTCACGTAAGCACCCAAAAGTACCGAGTCACACAAAAGCAGTGTGCGCACGTACACATACCACTCGCACGCACGTGCGCCCACGTACACAGACGTACGCACGCATGTACACATACACGCACCCACGCAAAAATAAACACACGCGCGCGCGCGCACACACACACATACTTCCGTATGTAAAACGAATATTTTTTCTATGATTCGTTTTACACATTAGAAGTAGGCCTATACTAAATTTTCCCTGCACTTGCCTTCAACGACCAAAAAGGCGTAACCCTGAAGGCGGTCACGTATGTACTACATGTAAATGGATTATCTGACGTCAGAGCAATTGCAGAGAAGCCATTAACCCCACGATAGACATAACAACATACACATATTCGACTTATCCGGAATTGGGATTTTAGATACAGTAAAACCTCTCTATAACGGCCACTAAAATGTGTTAATTAGTTGGTATTTAGGACAAGTGGCTGCTTAAAGCAAGGTGAAAGTAAAACAGAACGCTCCTATAGCAAGGTGAAAGTAAAACAGATCGCTTCTATAGGAGCGTTCTGTTTTACTTTCACCTTGCTTTAAGCAGCATCTGTCTTTAACACAAAATACATGATGTACTTTAGTGGCCGTTATAGAGATGTTTTACAGTATCTCATAGTACTATGTCTTTTCTGTCATCGCACAAGAGAAGGCGGAAGCGAAGTGATCGATTGAAGGGAGATTGACAACCAAACATGCAGTGTGTTGCAGTAGATCATTGTATTGGATTGTAATCTTTTTCACGATTTTTTATGCGTTTAGTAACTGAACAAACTTCTGAAATGGATATTTCCATCTATCTTACGAATTTGTAACATCATCTTAACATTCCGGGTGTGAAATTCATCAAGGCGTGGTAGATGGATATATTTATTCGTGAATATATACATGTACATGTATGTCAAAGTTATAACAAATATCACAGATTGATTATTAGTCTACACAGAATCACAGACTCAAGCATTTACATGTATGTTCATAAATACAAATAACGAAATATCACAATGCTTATGATTACGAATATCGCCAGCAAGTTTTAGTTTACTATTAACCATGCATTTGATATATTTATACTACACAGGGTAACCCATTAAGTTTTTCAACTTATTTCCAATGGGGTCCTAGTGAACAAGAAAAGTCGTGATCTCAAATTATTGGCCGAGCTAATTAGAAAGTCCTGGTTTGCAAAGATAGACAACTCTGACAGCGTAACTATTCAAAGCATATTTGAGTTACATTTCTTAATATCATTTAACTATATTTATTTGTCAAATTGGCAAACACATTATCACAGAAATAATTGAGTAATGGCACACATATACGAGTATATCACAAAACAAATCTGAAATACTGTACACAAGTGTTAAATATTGATATTAATAAAATATAAAATCTGACTCTTCATAATTTTTCATATGTTCCATAAGCTGTAGTTTCACACCTTTTTTGAAAGCACGTTTTTAAAGCTTTTATTTCTTGTGACAGACTACATGTATTCCAGTCCAAGATTGCTTGATAGAAAAAGGTGTTTGCCGTAAGACCATATACAAACACTGTCAAGACTGCGTCTACTATTATATGAATGTGTCTTAGGGACCAGAATAAAATTATCATGTAAATAAGAAGTAAAATAAATTATTTTATTATTATTGAAACTATTATAAACATGATTTAATTAAACTGTCTTTCTATATTTTCTACATTCTAATGAGCAACTTTAAATTACATTTGTATCAAATGTATTTGCAAATTCATAGGTGTAAGCGTTCATCGTACACATGTACCTGTACCGCTATTTAGGATGATTTTCAGTAATAATACTATTACAAATATTGACAGGCCCAAGCAAAACGGGTACAGTGCGAAATGTAAAACACAGTATGATGTAGTATGTGAAACATCTCCATCTAGACGAGGGTAACTAACTAAGTCCTCCCCGTTTTTGAAGAGACAAATCCATAACAATTCTTAAACATCTAACTGGTTTGTTTTATTCATTTGATGTACTTTTGGGTACATGTATATACGAAGAAGAAAAGATAGCACCAAAAATGGATTACATGTACATACTGTATCAATATTGAATATGTCACCCAAATGTCCAGCTGTTCATTGAAGGCATTGGTAAACATCTACACGTGTATTAAGTTTTAGACAAATAGGTATGTGACAAGTGGTGCACAGTAAGTTTCTATGGGGGTACAGTAAAACCCCTCTAAACCGGAATTCTAGTAGACAAAAATGTAGATACATTTAAGCAGGTGGCTGCTTAATGCAGGGTGAAAGTCATGCAGAAAACTCCTAGAGGAGCTTTCTGCATGACTTTCATCCTGCATTAAGCTGCCACCTGTCTCCGACATTTATACTAATTTTAACGTCCGGTTTAGAGGGGTTTTACTGTACTAATGACTTTACGATATATGGAATCTCCGAAACGCACACAAATAATGTCCATAACAAAGGCGAGCGATTCACAAATTCACATTAAAAGTGTAATTTAAAATTGCTATCCGCAAAAAATCATAGCACTGCATTCCAGAAATGATCTATTTTCTATAACATGGTTTGTTAAAGTGTTCAGTTTAGTTTTGATACTATCATGTTGTAGAGAAGTGTATAGAGTAGAAACTCATATGTGCTAAGAGTGGAGGCGTGGTAGCCTACCGTTTATGTTGTAATGAAATTTAAATTTGAGTCATTAATTGACCAACATAGATATATTCCAGAATGATCGCAAATTTTATGACAATACAGTTTTACATGTTCGGTAATTTTAATTAACCCTTCGCTTGCTGAATTTTAAAATACATTTCTCCTTCTTCACCCATGCCCTGTTGTATAATTACATATATCTTCACTGTGTACAAGTATTTCGCTGTGCAAGCACTGCTGTGGAGTGCACTGGTTGCACAATCTACTTGTAAATAGTACAGACCCTGATGAGACAGCTCCTACAGGAGCGGTCTCATCTGGGTCTTCACTATTTACAGGTAGGTGTATTTACGTGAATAGCAAGCTAATGGTTACGCAAGATTTATAGTTTTTAGTGAACTCGAATTTGCAATGACATGCGCTTTGTGTGAGTTTTATGCAATTTAATTTAGCCAACAAACATATTCTGGAGCATCCCGTTGTAACATCTCACACCTTTGAACACTGTAAACTCTGTCCTCCATAAATACGCCTTTCTACGCCTCTGTAAACGTCACCATTTGAAACCATTGTGATAAATAGAGCATTTGCTCCTATAGGAGCAAATGCTCTATTTATCACAATGGTTTCAAAACTACAAAATTCTACATTTCTCTTTTCTCTAGAAAATGCTCCTTTTCGGTAGATTCATTCAAAGAGGTTGGGTCTAAAAATAGTCTATGGAGGAAAGGGTTAAGTGTATGTTATTCACTCTTTGTATTTTTCCCAGCGTCTAGTCGGTATCTTAATATTTACGTCATTAATATTTATAAAGTAATAATGACATCACGAATAATAATTAAGATAATTCGCAGTTCGTTATTCGAATAACGAACTGCGAACTGCGAACTGGCAGCCAACTTAACGTTGCCAATTTTATATGCATATTAACACAGGAAGTTTTGGCCATAGCAGAGACTGTGGAATCACATCTTTCTTTTTTCATGACAAAACAGAGCAGACGCTGTCACCCCGATATAATGGTTCCTACAATGACAATGTCTTCAGTTTGAATTAAAAAAAAAAGTGTAAACCATTTTAATAAATGTCTATGTACGACGTGGTGACTTCATGAATATTAATTAACTATTTTTGAATGGGTCGTTTTACCACACCATGCATTTTAGAATTAGATATATCATTCAATAAGCAAACAGAGCGAACCATTTTCATATATCTCTTGCAGAAGCTTGCTCATCTGGGTCTACTCTGTTTCAAATGCATAAATATGCATATTTATCATCTCAGAGCAACAGAGAAAGATGCATAACCAAGTACTACATTGTAATTAAAATCATCATTTTTCCACCAACCCCTATGTTGCGACCACTCTATAGAATTGTCCCAAGGAGACGATTCCAGAGTAGTCACAGCATAGGGCTTGGTGGAGAAATAAAGAAAATATTCTTGTCCGGACCTCTGATCAAATGAAAATTTGATGGGATTGTTACCATCAAGTTACATAATTATATTACTATTGCCAGTGTGATACTGATACTGGTCGTGTTATTTTGCAGACTCCGCCCCGGTACCTGAAGGCCTCCCTACAGGAGCTTGTGGACTACCTGACTGATGGACTGCTGACTGACCTATCCAAGATCCGGGTTATTTACCGCTGGATCACGTGTCAGCCTATAGACCACCTGCCCATAAAGAAAGAGCCCCAACAAACACAAGTTCAGTTTCAGCTATGGAGAATAAAAAACAAGAAAGGCAATTACGCCCAGCTAGTCAGCTTGTTGTGCAGGTTAGAGCATTGGTAGACTCTAGTATATACATATAGAAATATTAAGCCACCTAACCGTTACAACCCTGAATTACCTGAGTGGGATAGTCCATCAGTGATTAACTATAGAGTATACTCTGCATGAAAGGTTTAACATTGCTAGAGGATTTTTGGTGACAAACAGTGTAGACTCTGATCAGAGAGCTCCTCTAAGAGCCCTGTTATCAGGGTCTAAACTGTTTGCAAATGGCATGCGCCTCCAGGGTTAAAAGTGTTCATTAAGCAGGTGGTTCCTTAACCCTGTCCCTGCTTAATGCATATTCATATAGGAAATGATTAATCCATGAATATTAGCTTATTATTTTACAATTGTATATAAACAGGGGGATTTTTGGCCATGATAGAAACTGTAGAAACATATTTTTATTATTTCATAAGCACATAATAACAAACCATGAATATTATATTTTGGTACAGCAGTATGATCATAATGTTGATAAGAGTTTGAACATTTTACTCCATGGACATTCATGCTAAAATAATTACACTATTCATATTAATTAGATTGATTTTAATGACTGGACGTGGACACAGGAATTGTTGGCCATGGTAGAAAATATAGGATCATATCTACATGTATATTATATCACAGGCAAACACTACACTGTTTGCAGAAAGGCGTATTTATGGAGTTAAGAGATATATGCTTATTTATATGTATATTTTTTATGGAATCAATAGCATTATCTGTACCAAGTCACATGTGTCTCCAAATCATTTACAGGCATGCCAACATACCTTGCGTGATTGTCCATGGTACGCTGAAAGGGTCAACATACGAAGTTGGGGATAAGATTGACGAAGACAAACACTACGGAGAATGGAACGCTGTTCTCATCAATAAACATTGGCGCTTTATTAACGCATACTGGGGGACATGCGCAGAGGGTGCTTCCACCCAAAATGGAAGTTCTATGGACATGAGCGGAAGACTGCATTACAGCTGTGATGAAAACTATTTTCTCACAGATCCTGACCAGAATGTAGCCACGCATTTACCAAAATCGCCAAAGTGGCAATTAAAAGAAAATCCCCTTTCCCTCGAGGAATTCGAGCAAATGACATTTGTGAAAGACAGATATTTCAATTTACAGATGAAAACACTGTCACACAAAAACTGTATGATAAAGAGTGATTCTGGGGAAGTTGAAATTAAGTTCAAGGTGCCTCTACAAAAATCTCTGGATATAGAATTTCAGTATCTGCTCTTCAAGTTAGAAGAAGATGGTGTAGAGAAACGGTAACTTTATGTGCATTCATAGTATTTCCATTTTCCACACAAATACTTCTGTCATTTGCAAACAGTGAAGACCCAGATCAGAGGGCTCCTAGATTAGCCCTCCTATAAGGGTCTACGCTGTTTGTCATTCAAAATCATCTATCATATTTTAGCCTTATATCCAGAGTGAATCTAAAGTTATCCCACTCCGAATATGCCTTATTGATTATGTTAATCCTTTCCCTGTTCTATGTTGTTTCCAAATTTCAATACCTACTGAATATTCATGGACAAAATAATTATAATAAAATATGGAATGTGGAACAATGTAGCCATTTTAGAAAGCAAAGAGACCGATCTATCAAATTCTACTAGCAAACAGAGCAGACCCTGATCAGACGGCTCCTCTAGGAACCTAGATACGATAACGTAGCTCTATTCCTAAATAGACGTAAACTGGACGCTAGTCATTATCAGTCTTACAGCTACGATATCGCATCTACTAGGAACCGTCTGATCTGGGTCTACTCTGTTTGCAAATGCGTGAAAACACGTTTATATGAGGTGAAGGGTTAATCACGCCCTTTTAAAATTCACATGTTGACAATAAATTGTCCTTATGAAAGGTAATCCTTTGTTTACTAAATGACTGCTCAAAATTCAATCAGATTAAACTTACAGGGAATATTCAGAGATTTTTTTTTAAAACTGTAACACGGTAAACAGAACAGACCCTGATGAGAGAGTTCCTTCCATCAGCCCTCTTATCTAGGTATGCACTGTTTGAAAAGGACATCAGTGACTCATTTCATGCACTGAAGTGGTTAAATTGGTAAAAACATTCTCAGGTTAGTTTTCGATAACTGTTTATGACTATAGAAAACTCCCTCTAAAACGGATTTAAATACTTTAAGACAGGTGGCTGCTTAATGCAGGATGAAATTCATGCAGAAAGCTCCTCTGGGAGCTCTCTGCATGACTTTCACCCTGCATTAAGCTGTCACCTGTCTTTAAGACCAACATTTACATGTACACTAAATTTAACGTCCGGTTTAGAGGGATTTTACTGTACCTTGTTTTTCAGCTTTTGTTTCTGAAAACATTTCAACTATGCATGTAGCCTTGGTGGCAAGATTGGTGGGGTGTTCATCATGTGTGTTTGCAAATGTTTCAAATATTTCAACAATATTGCTTTCAATAATTTCATGGTTACAGTAAAACTCCTTCAATCCGGACGATCAAATTAGTATAAATATTGGTCTTGGAGATAGGTGACAGCTTAATACAGGGTGAAAGTCACGCAGAAAGAGTTCCTTTAGGTATCTTTTTGCGTAACTTTCAACCTGTATTAAGCAGCCATCTGCCTAAAAGTATCGAACTTCTTCTCTACTAGAAGTCTAGTTTAGAGGGGTTTTACTGTATTTGGATGGCAAAATGTACACAATTATCTATTGCCATGACTGTGATTCAATATTTCAACTCATTATTTCACTCAATTCCAGGGTTGACCGCTATGTGTTCATGCATCGCACATGCAACCGCGAGAACCTGACTGTGAGGATACGCTATCCGACCTACGGCACTTTGAGGTTCGAGCTCGTCGGCAAGGACAGCACAATCCTTGATGAAAACTATGACTATGACTGGATAGCAATATACAAGATCTTCTTCGGGTAAATCTGTGTTTGTCATAGCTGATGAACACTTGTTATCTCTTACATACTCTGTTTACTAAATGTTCCAGTCGAGATCACTCAGTGTCTCGATCAAAAGCCAACTTTCTGTTACAGTAAAACTCCTCTAAACCGGACGTTAAAGTTATTATAAATATCGGTCTGAGAAACAGGTGGCACCTTGATGCAGGGTGAAAGTGATGCAGAAAGCTCCTGTAGGAGCTTTCTGCATGACTTTCACCTTGCATTAAGCAGCCACCTGCCTAAAAATATTTAAAATCTTCTCTACTAGAATTCCTGTATAGAGGGATTGTACTGTATGTACGACAGATACATTGTATAGAGGCAATCACTGCAGACAGTACATACCTGCCTGGAGGTGATACCACTGATCAAGTTTTAAACGTTCAGTACAGCTCTGTGTATTTGTTCTGTAACATGGGTATCCTTTAACTCAATAAATGTTAATGTCTTTACAATCAGAGTAGACCCAGACCAGAAGTATACTGTGGGAATCATCTGGTCTGCTCTGTTTGAATATGGAATCTTATAGATCTGATTCTTAAGTTCTGCCATAGTTAAACATTCCTGTGCTCATATTATAAAAAGGAATCTAATTAATATTAATAATGACATTAATTTCTATGAATATTCATAAAGTAAACGATTAATCAGTGTTCTTGTACTCCCACCTTAAAGAGTGAATGCAAAACAAAGATTGCACGAGTTTGGTGTATGATTTAACCATTTTAATGGCAGCCTTTCGTCTGTAAAATAAGTGCCGTCCCCTTAACCCATTCCCTCATATTAACGACTTGTGACGATTCTGTAAAAGTCACTTTGTGAAACCATTGTGATAAATAGAGCATTTGCTCCTATAGGAGCAAATGCTTTATTTATCACAATGGTTTCAAACTACAACATTCTAAAAAAAATCCTTTTCTCTAATTAATGCTCCTTTTCTGTAGATTTATTCTAAGAGGTTGTATCTAAAAACAGCCTACGAGGTAATGAGTTAAATCTGAAAATAAAGTCTTCCATTTGGTACAAAGACAAGTCTCTGAGTTAAAACAGTTTAGATCCTGATGAGAGTTTCTGTATGTCAGATCTTGATGCAAACTCTTTGCCGAGATCTTCATAAATTGGTTCATAGTGTTGAAATGGTAAATGGCATTGTTCTAATTATTTTCAGCAATGGTCTTGATGGCTGTATCCCGTTTCCTCCAATGCCAGCTACGGGCTGGGGACCTGCTAGAGCAGCCCTTGAGGCCGGGATAGTTCCACTGAGTCACTTCACTGGGGAAATTGCAATGGATGATCTTGGCAAAGTAGAGGTTCGCTTTGGCGCTGCGAACAAGTCGCTTATAGGCAACATGGTGTATGGAGCCATGGTTTATACCGGCGGAGATAAGATGGAGGAGCTTCCTGACATGGTTGTTCATCGCGTTGAAGACGGCGATGTCATATTTAATGCTATGACCCCAGACAAAGGGGAATACGTTCTGAAATTGTTCCTCCGACGCGACAACGAAAACACTATTGGAAAGGAATTTTGCAGTTATCTGTTGACTTCAAAACAGAAGGAGATAAATGGTCATTTTCCTAAAGACTTTCAAGAAAAACTTGGTCCTAAATTCCCAGGATTTACGGCATCTGGTCTGAAACCATCAAAACCGTCAGGATTTCTTAAGGCAGAACAAAGTGAGTTTAAACTATCCTTTACTAGGACTAACAACATTCAGTTGTCCGTTAACCTATCTGGAGACAAACTAAAGCCAGCAGAAGCATCATTGTTGATATCACAGAGTGAGAAGGGCGACTTGGTTACTTACACACTTAGGTAAGTAAGACCAATAGTAACATTTCTCTGCCAAAGAAAGTTTAAACCTTTATTCAATGGATTTTCATGTAAGAAATAATGACATCATGAATATTAATTTGATTATTTGTTAGAACAGAACATGGACACAGAAATGTTAAACCATTGCAGAAAATGTAGGATCATATCTTTATTATATAATAAGCATACAAAGAAGACCCTGATCTGGGTCAACCATGTTTGCCGTGGCGTAGAAAAGTGTATTTGTGGTATAATTAAGGGTTAATTCGGTCTGTATTTAGTATTTAACTCTTTACCAGATAGTTACATGTATGAAATATTTTGCCTGGAGCTGGGGTGGATGGAAATTTGCATGATATTGTCAATTCTGTCTATTATTGTATTAACCTGCTCACTGATAGGCTGTTTTTAGACTCAACCTCTTTGAATAAATCTACTGAAAAGAAGCAATCACTATAGAAAATGAAATATTTAGTATTGTGTAGCTTTGAAACCATTGTGATAAATAGAGCATTAATTTTACTCCATATGTCTTACAATGGTTTCAAAACGTGACTATTACAGAGGCGTCAAAGCTCAAAAGGTATATGGGGGAATGGGTTAAGAAGATCCCTGTGGGAAATATGCAGATTTTAGAGCTAAATAGGTAAATGAAGCTGAATATTTTATGGACGGAAACAAATGCAGAATGGATAGTTTCAAGGCAAATTTCCAGTTGGGCAGATTCTGTTTTAGGAGCATTTTGAGGAGCAATATTAGAGAGCCATTGTTGAGACCTTATCCATGAACATTGAGACCTTATCCATGAACATTTTGTTTTTGTCCTAGCCATGTTGCAAATGCTCTATTTATCACAATGGTAACATAAAGTGACTTTTACAGAAGCGTAGAAATGTGCATTTATGGAGCAAAGGGTTAGTGACTTCATGTATATTGTTTAGAGGAATTTTACTGTGGCATATGAACAGAGGAAATTTTTGGAACAGCATACACTGTAGAATCAGATCCATATTATTCCGAGCAGACTCTTATCAGATGACTCCTACAGGAACCTCTGCTCTGGGTCTACTCTGTTTGCAAGGGTGAAATTTAAAGGCGTATCAATGAAGTAATGGGTTAAGACTAAAGTCGATCTAGCTTTTGATGCGAAACAATGTTGTTTGTTGCTTTATATTTTGTATTAGTACGAATGTTTTGACTCTCTAGATTGCCAGACACTGGCCAGTTTGGCGTTAAACTTCGTGGAACCACGCTAGATGGCGCTGTGCACGAGCCACTGTATGAGTACATCATCGACTACCGAAAAGTGAAGAAAAGAACTAAAAATGGACCTTCTATCAAACAAGAGGCCGAAACGTTCGATGAAAAAGGTATGGCTGGACTTTTAAATTTATTCTGTCAGTCCAGAAATTATCTGAAATCACTTTTCAACATATAAGCTTATATAATTCTCTGTAATCACCTTATATCCAGACATACATGCTAAGTCTTTGTCAAGACATTACACATTGTCCTGACATCTCATGACATATATCCCTTCTTTATTCAATAATTTGGTTCCAATAGACATGCTCACAAGTTTAGTGACACCGTATAACAGAGCTACAGATAAAGGCGTGTGCGCAAATACTAAACTCGTCCTTTCTCCACCAAACGCTATACTGTGACCACTCTTAACCCTTCTCTTGCTGAATTTTAAAATACATTTCTCCTTCTTTACCCATGTCCTGTTGTATAATTACATATATCTTACACATATCACATAACCCATCATAGATATGCCTTTTAACCCTTCGCTTACTGAATTTTAAAATACATCTCTCCTTCTTTACCCATGCCCTGTTGTATAATTACACATATCTTCACTGTGTACAAGTATTTCGCTGTGCAATCACTGCTGTGGAGTGCACTGATTGCACAATCAACTTGTAAATAGTGCAGACCCTGATGAGACAGCTCCTGCAGGAGCTGTCTCATCTGGGTCTTCGCTATTTACAGGTAGGTATATTGACGTGAATAGCAAGCGAAGGGTTAAGAATCATTTTGAAGAGACGATTCTAAAGAATTGTCACAGTATAGGGTTTGGTGGAGAAATAAATGAGCTATTCTTGAAAATGTTTAAATTTACGCATCTTACCTGGACCTCTGGTATGTCATTCTCATGTTTCATAGTATACAGTAAACCCTCTCTATAACGGCCACTAAATTACATCAAGTATTTTGTGATAAAGGCAGGCGGCTGCTTAAAGCAAAGTGAAAGTAAAACAGAACGCTCCTATAGGAGCGTTCTGTTTTACTTTTACCTTGCTTTTACCAGCCACCTGCCTGAAATACCAACTAATGAACACAATTTAGTGGCCGTTATAGAGAGGTTTTACTGTATATGTAAACTATTGTCGCAGTTTATGGGCAAAAATTAGGATAAAGCTTTAAACTTTGTTTTGAAAATGAATATATGAGAAATGTTTACTTTGAAAAAGAAAAACAAATGAAATGGTTTGAAGACTCCAAATCTAACCCTTTACCTCATTAGTATGTATCAAATGGTAACATAATGAATATTCATTATCGATTTTATAATGCAATATTAAATACTAGATATTTTGGCTTTTGCAGAAACAGTAAAATCAGGTCTATATAAGTATATATGCAAATGGAGCCTATTCTTATCTAAAGGCTCCCAAATGAGCCGTTTGATATGGGTCTACTCTGTTTTCAAAGGCGTGAGAAGGCGCCCCTATCAAGTAAAGGGTTAGAAGGGAAATGGCCAAAATTTCAATGTTTATGGAATATAAACAGATCGGTAGGGAATTATGACGATGTTCTTTTATAGAAACTGAACCAATACCGGTTACAGTAACGGAAGTCCAGCCTATTGACAAAGACGCCAATGGTATGACAGTGCATGCTAATTTGGATGGAAATATATTTTTAGAAACTCAATAGTGATGCGCATAATGAGAAAATGTGTCTTTGTATTTTACAAACAGGTATTAGACCATGTTCAGTCTTCACATTAGAATCTGATACAGTATAACCTCTCTAAACCGAACGTTAAATGTTACATAAAATATACAGTAAAACCTCTCTATAACGACCACTAAATTACATCAAGTATTTTGTGTTAAAGGCAGGTGGATGCTTAAAGCAAGGTGAAAGTAAAACAAAACGCTGTTTTACTTTCACCTTGCTTTAAGCAACCACCTGCCCCAAATACCAACTAATTAACACAACTTAGTGGTTGTTATAGAGAAGTTTTGCTGTATATTGGTCACTGAAAACAGGTGGTAGATTAATGCAGCGTGAATGTTATGCAGAAAGCTCCAGTAGGAATTTTCTGCATAATAGATTCACCCTGCATTAAGCAGTCACCTGTCTAAAAGTATTTAAATACTTCAGTACTTAGAATTCTAGTTTAGAGAGGTTATACTGTACCTGGTTATGAGATTATAAAACTTTTTACTTGAGTCTAACTTCATTCTAAAGCATCTGATTTAGATTTTGAGCAAGCTGAAAATCTGACCATCCAGATACTTGAGAATGAACTCAGACGTGTTATAACACCGACGCCTGATCTACACTGTTTGTAAAGTAGGATAATAAAATCTTGCAAATTCGACTAGGTCTCAAATGCTGTGGAAGTTGGTCAGACATCACTCTGACCGCAACTTTGACACTGCAACTAATTTGTGTCTACACTGTTTTCGAAATCCTCCAAAGTCGGATTTTCTCAAAGCGCGGTACTATCTTAGTATGGGTGTATGGTTAAACAGTTATTGGGTTCAAGGTGCTTCTTTTCAGCGTCAATGTCACCATATTAGTTATGTACATTATACATTATGAAAACCATAAGTATCCACTTGAATTGTACATTCTAGTCAGTTTTTATATGCTTTTCTTTAGTAGTTTGTCCATGTTTATAACAGCAAGTCGGACTTAGTATTATACTCAGAGCTTTAT
Organism: Azorinus chamasolen; assembly: GCA_963576725.1. Classification (NCBI taxonomy): domain Eukaryota; kingdom Metazoa; phylum Mollusca; class Bivalvia; order Cardiida; family Solecurtidae; genus Azorinus; species Azorinus chamasolen. The sequence continues at coordinate 49,351,215 of OY755249.1, forward strand.
TTATATTTCATTTGGGTCAGAGGGAAAATAAAATCACAGTACTTGAGCAGATCGATTATCCATGATTGTTTGAATTTTCTCATTAAACTTTTAGCAAAGTTTTATAATGTAATTTGCTCGTACAGCAAACTCTGGAGATGTTCATGGTACGCCCACTGATTCCCCACCAGTGGATGATGAAGCGTTATCTGACAGTGAACAGGGTACCAGTCAGAACTGGACAGACCGGCAAATCAACGAGCTTCTGTTGGGCATAGATAAGGGCCCAGAGTCTAAGCAGAGAGTTGGCTTTACTGATAACTCTGGTGACAGTAGGTTTAAGTAGCTGGCTAGATGGCGCTTGTATTGTTCTGTGAGACAATAAACATTCTATCGCGTTTCGAAAGAACCATAACACTAATCTTTTGACTATCATGCATTCGCCCTCTTCTCCATGAATATTTATGAAAAAATGAAATAATGACATCATGAATAGTAATTAGATGAGTTTTAACCCTTCGCTTGCTGAATTTTGAAATATATTTCTCCTTCTTTACCCATGCCCTGTTGTATAATTACATATACATTCACTGTGTACAAGTATTTCGCTGTGCAATCACTGCTGTGGAGTGCACTGGTTGCACAATGAACTTGTAAATAGTGCAGACCCAGATGAGACAGCTCCTGCAGGAGCTGTCTCATCTGGGTCTACACTATTTACAGGTAGGTATATTGACGTGAATAGCAAGCGAAGGGTTAATAACAGCATGCAAAAAAATTGTCCCAAGCAGAGACTGAAGAATCAGAACTATATTATACCATAAGTAAACAGAGCAGATCCAGATCAGACGGCTCTATAGGAGCCATCTGATCCTGAGTCTTCTCTTTTTGCAAAAGAATATTTATGGAGTAAAGGATTAATTCATATCATGCTGCTAAAATCATGTTTGCTCAATCCTGATCTATTGCATAGCTTATTTACTTCTGTTTCATTTAAAGAGTGTAATGGCCGAGTGTCAAACAGCAAGAAGTCTAATGGCTGAGTGTCAAACAGCATGAAGTCTAATGGCCGAGTGTCAAACAGCATGAAGTCTGATAAGCTGCTGAACAACTCGGCGTTTCGTCTGGAACCACGCTGTTTGCAAATGTTATCAGGTCGTGCTTAGCGGGGAACGGTTTTACCAATTTCAAAACTTGAGTTTTTGTTGACCTTTGAACTGTAAAAAGCAAATAAAAGATGAGGTTTTGTTTTAAGGTGTATAATTTGTAGCAACACGATTGACATCATTGTATGTTGAAGAATTTGCAGTTCATAGAAAATACAACATATGACCACATTTCTATGATAAGATAATTCTGTGGATAGATCAAGTCATATTCATATTGGCATGCTGTGGATCTAGTAATAGTCTTAGTACTTTACTAATAATTATTTCTTCCATGCGCTTTCATGAATTGATACTACTAATTGGCTTTCAATATAGATAGATAGATTTGTTTCAGTATAAAATTTAACATACATAGTAAGACATTATTAAACACATTGTAAAGCAAATAGTACATGAATGAATAATGAACTTTGAAAATCACATCAAAAACCAAGGATAACACAAAAAGGAAACACATTTATTTCCATTGTGGTCCTTAATTAATGATGATACTGCCATAGAGAGCCATGTGTTATGTTATCACAGCTAAAATAAATGATAATATACTTTGCTATCAAATGCATTCCCTGTGCTATCTGCAACAATTGTTTCATACATATTCATATAGCAACCAGGTGACTATGTTAGTGATACACACTTATGCACATGCGTAACATCACTTGGAAAGGTGAAAACGTTATTATGGTAAAAATGGAATAAATTTGAAGGCTAAGGGCATATGCTTTGACAGTCGTTCCATTTTGTCATGTAAGCTTTAAAATTTCCTGAATCTTCATGCATTTGGTGCTTATATGTGCCGTGATATAATGAAGAAATATAATCCACAATCCAACTACAGCTGTTTAGTATAATACAATTTTCCAAACCAACAGTGCGTACATAGCATTTGGATCCAGCTATGCTTCTGGCAACAGTATACGTTATACAGTAAAGCCTCGCTAATACGACCACATAATTTATTAACATACCTGTAAAAGCAGGCGATTATTTAATGAATGGCAAAAGTAATACAGAAAGCTCCTATGGAAGATTTCTGTATAACATTTGGCGTGTATTAAGCTATTGCCTGTTTTAAAAATATAAGATTAAACTTCTTGGTCATATTAGCGAGACTTTACTGTATATTATATACACGTAATATTTGGATTCTAGAGAGCAACCATTGCAGATTTGGCAATACTTTCTATAAAAAAAACGCTTTACAAAAACTATATTTTCTGTATACTATGATGTTTTTGCGACATCACCTCCTAATTCGTTCAAATGACTTTTATTTCACACTTCATCTGCATGATACTAAGGAGTTTCTATCAAAGTTATGAACAATGTTCTGGATCACTTATGTATGAACCGTGAGTTAAAATAGATTCCTAAACCACAAAATGAATTTTTACTGTGCTTTACAGTTATATGCGTTGGATGACCTACTATGCAAGTTATGTGCTAAAATAGATTTTAAATATGATTGCTTTAAGTCTTCTCTTAACCCTTTCCCTTTTCTATGTTTATTCCAAATTTCAATACCTACTTAACGTTCATGGACAAAAATGACATAATGAAATATAGAAGCTGGAACATTGCAGCCATTTTAGAAAGTAAAGAAACACATCTATCAAATTCCATAAGCAAACAAAGCAGACCCTGATCAGACGGCTCCTGATCTGGGTCTACTATGTTTGCAAATGCATGAGAACATGTTTATATGAGGGAAAGGGTTAAAATACAGAAACAGCTTATAATCTTGCTTTATCGTAACAACCCTAGATGGATTTAAATAAAAGTTGTATTGATTTGTTTAACTTAACAACACATTCCCTCCTACTGATGCCTTTTGACGCCTCTCTAAAAGCCTTTCTTTTGAACCCATTGTTATAAATTGAGCATTATGTTTGCTTTATAGAAGCAAATGTTCTATCTACACAATTCTAAACATTTTACTTTTCTCTAGTAAATGCTCCTTTGTGGTAGTACATTGTTTCAAAGAGGTTAGGTCTAAAATAGTCTAGGATGGAATGGGTTAATTTATGAATCAATTAATCAGGCACACCAGTGGGTCTTAATAGTTTTGAAGTTGGTTTTATATTGAATCATTAGTTGATTATAAATTCTGAAGGTAAAAGGTAAAGGTGAGGTTTATGGTCTGGAACTATATATACAGTGTACATATTCTCCCGACTTCACAATTTACCCCCCCGATCACTGGGTTATAAGTCGGCCATTAACATTCGGCGCCCAAGGCAGCCATGACACATTGGCTTATTTCCCTCACAGGTACCCATTTATACACCTGGGTGGAGAGGAGCAAACGTGGGGTGCATTTTTTGCTCAGAAATATTCTGATAGTCCGATGGCAGGATTCGAACCGGGGACCCTTCGATCCCAAGTCTAACGTCCTACCACTGGACCACCCCTCCCTACCACTGGACCACCACTCTCATTTTGATTATTTTATTTTATATATTGTCTGATAAATACAGTTCAACATTTTGTACTGGAATTGCGTACATTGCAACATGATAGATAAATGTAGTTATTGAATAAAAATATACAATCCAATGCTAATAGGGCATTTTGTTTTCACACTGAAACCAATTGATAACGCACTGTAAAATAAATATTAAATCATGCAATTAACATGTAACTGCAGTTCAATTTAAAACAACGAATTAATAATGACAATAATGATTTTTCTCTTAGATATATCAGGATAACATGTAAATATATATATTCTGATTTGGACCAAATATATGTATATACGAATAATGTACTTTCATGTACAGCTGGTTGATCAAGTATTTTCCCTTAAAACAGAACCAGTACACGCAATTTTGTCCCTCGTATATTATATTGATTTATTTGTGGGTCTATTTAGTGCATTGTCTGACAAATGTGTTTTAATGCATTCTGTATCAGATACTGAAATAGTAACACTGATGCATGTTCATTTTTCTGTCAATACTAGCCCTACATGTATATAAATATAGTATTGTCATATGTCTCTCATACATGTATGTGGAGTGACTATGCTAGCAATTTAACCCTTAACTACATAAATACACTTGTCTACACCTTTGCAAACAGAGAGTACCTCCAGATCAGACGGCTCCCATATACATTAGAACCTCTCTATAACGGCCACTGAATTGTGTTAATTAGTTGGTATTTAGGGCAGGTGGCTGCTTAAAGCAAGGTGAAAGTAAAACACAACGCTCCAATAGGAGCGTCCTGTTTTACTTTTACCTTGCTTTAAGCAGCGACCTGCATTTAACATAAAATACTTGATGTAATTTAGTGGTCGTTATAGAGAGGTTTTACTGTATAGGAACCGTTTGATCAAGGTCTGCTCGGTTTGCTTATGATATGGTATTGGTATGATTCTACAGTTTCTGCCATGGCTAAAAACCCTGTATCCATTTGCTTTTTTAACAAATTATCCAATTGATATCCATAATGTCATTATTTTTTACATTAATTTTCATGGAGGAAAGGGTTAACCCTTTTCTCCATGAATATTGGTACAAATGATGACATCATGAATATTTATTAGCTGCATTTTTATAATTGTCATTGCTCAATGGCACATTTGGCCATTTCAGAAACTGTTGAAAAATCAATCTGTTCAAACAAATAAGTCCATCAGCAAAGAGAGCAGACCTTGATCAGACCATCTGATCTGAGTTTACTATGTTTGTGTTAAAAGATGTACTGTCTTATTGAGTTAAGGATTGATATTACTATGTGTATATTTGTAGAGTCAGAGTTGTCTCTGTCAAATACTGACAGTATAACATCGGGAAACACTATAGATGAAGGTACACCGTCTAGTTTGTCTTAGCTTGCGTTTGCTGCTGTAACTGGCTTGAACAGATTTATGCTAACTTCTTTAGTCATTCTCATCTTTAGCTTGATGAGCAAATGTTGTCTATCTAAACCTTAAAAATATTTTCTCCTGTTTCCTTTTAAACTTTTTCTTACATAAATACACCTTTTTACGCATTAGAAAGACTCTACTGTGGTGTGTTCTATAGGTGGGAAAATATTGTCGTGCATTTAATCAAAAAAGAGGGTAACATGATTTATAGAGGATTTAATCACTGTTACGCCTCCTCTTTAATTACAGAAGCATATTCCACTTTATGTTTCAATACTTCATTGTACCTTGTTTTATTATACTTTAGTTTTGCCTTGTTTTCTTTCATTCTATTTTTCATTTCATCCTATCTTCTTTTATATTTTGAGACCACTGACTAAACGACAGCATTTATAATACCAAAAACTAAATATACAAATAGTGTACACGCTAAACAGTCCACGTGTTTCAGCATGAATGATCTGTGTCTGCACTATTTGTTAAATTCTGTAGTTTAAAGTCTGACATAGTTAACATTACATCATATCTACGATAGTTGAATATTATGGCTTTGGTCTAATACTTCTGTCGCTATGCCTTGACAGTTTATTTTTCGTTTGAATTTTGTTTTGTTTTTAACCGTCTGACATGTTTTCACTTAAACCGTCTAACGTCTTTTCTTCAAGAATCATTGTCTCTGGTTTATTAGCCAGTGGTAGTCAGTGCCAGTGGTAGTCAGTACCAGTGGTACCACAATGTTTCCCAGTGTTGGTGTAAATGGTTGTGTGCGTTTCAAAATATGCCTACAGTAGACCTTTCTATAATGAATATTTAATGAGATAACATAAATAATAAGCTTGTGTGACACGTGTCTTGTAGTAACCTTTTAGTCTACGAATGTAAGAAATAATGATATTACGATTAATGACTATTTTAAGCTGAATGCTTATAACGGCGTATGGACACATAATAGAAACTGTATAATAGGATCTATAGTGTTTCAGCAAACTGTATAGACACTGATCACACAACTCCTACAGGCTGTACACAGTTTGCAAATGTGTTGGAAGGCGTATCTAAACAAAGCCTGTGTTCATGTACAATTACAAAACCTCAAGTAATACATATTCATGGAGTCATTATTTCTTTATTTCTTACATGAATATTGAGCAGATAAAGAGTTTGGTATGTGGTAGTTTTATGTGTTGCTAATACTATCGTGTTTTATTCGTGGTTTGAGTTTGTACAGGAGCCTTTCAGAGATAACATTGTTTATCCATTTTGTGCTCAACTCAAGAGAGTGCAGCCAAACTGGTTGCTGGAACAACTTTATCCATTCCCTTGGAGAGAAGTACATACAGTAGAACCTATCTTAACCCTTTCGGCGCCAAATTTCTAATTTTCGTCTGTAATCCAAGTTTGTTAAATCATTCAGTAAAATAAGGAAATGCGATAAATAAATGCAATTTTCAAAGGAATATTAAAGCTCATATATAGACATAGAGATTAAGACAAATAGTGAAGTCCCTGATCAGACGCCGCCTTTTCAAGGCGGCGTCTGATCTGGGACTGCACTATTTGTCGTGGTGCATTTATGCGACTGTGGCGGTGAAATGGTTAAGCATTCATCAAAAAGAGGTTTAATTGTGGGTCTTTACAGATATGGGAGCTGTCTGCATTACTTTTGCCTGGCCTTAAACAACCACCTGCTTTTTAAGACCCCTATGTTCAATAAATGAACATCCGCTTAAGATAGTTTGTATTGTATTGGATAAAGCCATCTGATAGGGGTCTCTATTGGTTACATATGTGGCATTAACAAGATCATCGGAATGAACGAACGGCGTATATAATGTTTGCAACATCTGTATGTATAATTAGAAATGATGACATCTGTGTCATATTTGCAAGTTACAGCAATATTGCACACTTTAGTTATGTATCAGAAAGATTTTGATATAATTTTAGCGATTTTTGTTTGCATAAACATTGTGTATGAGTATATTTTATTATTATTTTATGAGAGTGGTGAATTATTCTTGAATATGATGTTATTCAGAGAGACAGGAAAAATGCGTACATTGAAACATTTTCAAAAATAACTTTTTTTATTTCTCCACCAAACCCTATGTTTTGACTACTCTATAGAATCATCTTCAAGAGATAATTCTAAAGAGTGGTCACAATATAGGGTTTGGTGGAAAAATGAATTTTTGTATTTGAGTATCAGTATACACATGTATTTGTTGCTCTGGATATTTTTTTATTTCTCCACCAAACCCTATGTTTTGGCTACTCTATAGAATCGTCTTCAAGAGACGATTCTAATGAGTGATCACAACATAGGGTTTGGTGGAGAAATGAATTTTAGTATTTGAGTATCAGTATACACGTATATCTCTTGCTCTGGATAGTGCTACCAAAACGTAAATTAAAACAACAGCACTGTCATTATTGAATTTGGTTACATTTCTATTAACCAAATCCCTCATATTGACGACTTTGACGACTATGTAGAAGTCACTCTGTGAAACCATTGTGATAAATAGAGCATTTGCTCCTATATGAGCAAATGCTCTATTTATCACAATGGTTTCAAATTACAAAATTCTAAATTTTCCTTTTCTCTAGTTAACGCTCCTTTTTGGTAGATTTATTCAAAGAGATTGTGTCTAAAAATAGTCAATGAGGTAATGTGTTAAAAGGACAATACTTCATAAGAACGTAATTAACTCTTTACCTCTTCGACACGCTTTTTCACGCCTTTGCAAACAGATAAAACCAACATCAGAATCTCCAGTAAAAGCTGTCTGACCAGGGTCTTCTGATAATACTATATAGAATTGACTTCAAAGTTTCTGTGATTACCAAAGGTAAGATACCGTTATAAACATTATTTCAACGAGTCTTCATAAAGTGATAGGTTCTTACATAATGATGCATGACATAAAGGGTTTAATAACCGAGTCCCTCATAGGCTACTTTTAGACCCAGCCTATTTGAATAACTCTACTGAAAAAGAGCATTTACTAAAGACAGAGTAAATATTTATAACTATGTAGTTTGGAAACCATTGTGATAAATAGAGCATTTGTTCTATAGGAGTAAATGCTCTCTTTATTACAATGGTTACAAAAAGTCACTTTTACATAGTTATCAATATGAGGGAGTGGGTTAATGCAGGACAATAATTATGCAAATATCTCCAATAGATTGCATTAAATTCTGCTGCGTGAAACAGTTACGTACATTTACAGATGTCCATGTCTTTCGCTGTAGAGATGTCCTGTTGCAATGTTTTACACACAATTTACAAGGCTCTTAGTAACATGCTATAACAGCATGCATATAAGACAGATTTCAATTGGTATCTTATATTCTGTATCGATCGCTAGCTCATATATTGTTTCATTCGATATTTGCCTATTTATAGCTAATCATGATGGCATCCAATCTTTGACTGTTCAAACGATTACTAATTTGAAAAAAAAACTTTATTGCAGTGAAAGGGTTAAGCCAAAGAGTTATTTATTGGTATTTAACATCAACAGCTCTGATTTGTTCTAATATTGTCGATCATGAGGATTTCCCATGGCAGTTTATTTTTGGACACCACTGTTTTATTTCTAGAAACAGAGGGACCTGTGGATTCGCAACCTCTGGAGCTGGAAAATGATGGTACATATATAACTATTGGATTACCCATTAGCTTTGCTCTGTTAACTAATGTATGCTGGTACATGTATATCTATTGAACTAGCCATTAGCTTTGCTTTGTTAACTAATGTCTGCTGGTATATGTATAACTATTGGACAAGCCATTAGCTCTGCTCCGTTTACTAATGTCTGCTGGTACATGTATAACTATTGGACTATCCATTAGCTCTGCTCCGTTTACTGATGGCTGCTGGTGCATGTATAACTATTGGACTATCCATTAGCTCTGTTCCGTTTTCTAATGTCTGCTGGTACATGTACATGTATAACTATTGGACTAGCCATTAGCTTTGCTCTGTTAACTTATGTCTGCTCGTACATGTATAACTACTGGACCAGCCATTAGCTTTGCTCTGTCAATTAATGTCTGCTGGCATATGTATATCTATTGGACAAACAATTAGCTCTGCTCTGTCAACTAATGTCTGCTGGTACATGTATATCTATTGGACTAGCCATTAGCTTTGCTCTGTAAACGAATGTCTGCTGGTGCATGTATAACTATTGGACTATCCATTAGCTCTGCTCCGTTAACTAATGTCTGCTGGTACATGTATATCTATTGGACTAGCCATTAGCTTTGCTCTGTTAACGAATGTCTGCTGGTACATGTATATCTATTGGACTATCCATTAGCTTTGCTCCGTTAACTTATGTATGCTGGTACATGTATAACTACTGGACCAGCCATTAGCTTTGCTCTGTCAATTAATGTCTGCTGGCATATGTATATCTATTGGACTAACCATTAGCTCTGCTCTGTCAACTTATGTCTGCTAGTACATGTATATCTATTGGACTAGCCATTAGCTTTGCTCTTTTAACTAATGTCTTATGGTACATCTATAACTATTGGGCTAGCAATTAGCTTTGCTCTGATGGTACATGTATAATTATTGGACCAGCCATTAGCTTAGCTATGACAACTAATGTCTGCTGGTACATATATATCTATTTGACTAGCCATTAGCTTTACTCACTAATGTCTGATGGTACATGTATAACTATTGGGCTAACCATTATCTTTGCTTTGTGAACTTATGTCTGTTGGTATATGTACAACTATTGGACTAGCCATTAGCTATGCTCTGTTAACTTATGTCTGTTGGTACATGTACAACTGTTGGACTAGCCATTGGCTTTGCTCTGTTAACTTATGTCTGTTGGTACATGTATAACTATTGAACTATCCATTAGCTTTGCTCTGTCAACTAATGGCTGCTGTTACATGTATAACTATTGGACTAGCCTTTACCTTTACTCACTCTGTTAACTAATGTCTGCTGGTACATGTATAACTATTGGACTAGCTTTTAGCTTTACTCACTCTTTTAAATAATGGCTGCTAGTACGTGTATAACTAAAGAAACTAGAGAAAAGGAAACTTTTAGAATTTTGTAGTTTGAAACCATTACGATAAATAGAGCATTTGCTCCTATAGGAGCAAATACTCTATTTATCACAATTGTTTCACAAAGTGACTTTTACAGAGTCGTCAATAGTCATCAATATCAGTGAATGGGTTAACGTCTGACATAGTTATCATATCTACGACAATTGAATAGTATGGCTTTGGTCTAATACTTCTGTCGCTATGCCTTGACAGTTTATTGTTCGTTTTAATTTTGTTTTGTTTTTAACCGTCTGACATGTTTTCACTTAAACCGTCTAACGTCTTTTCTTCAAGAATCATTGTCTCTGGTTTATTAGCCAGTGGTAGTCAGTACCAGTGGTACCACAATTTTTCCCAGTGTTGGTGTAAATAGTTGTGTGCGTGTCAAAATATGCCTACAGTAGACCTTTCTATAATGAATATTTAATGAGATAACATAAATAATAAGCTTGTGTGACACGTGTCTTGTAGTAACCTTTTAGTCTACGAATGTAAGATATAATGATATTACGATTAATGACTATTTTAAGCTGAATGCTTATAACGGCGTATGGACACACAATAGAATCTGTATTATAGGATCTCATATAGTGTATCAGCAAACCGAATAGACACTGATCACACATCTCCTACAGGCTCTACACAGTTTGCAAAGGTGTTGGAAGACGTATCTATGGAGTAAACGGGTTAAAAGTATGTGACTATTTAATGCTAACGAACATTATACAGATCTACATAACTTTCGTCCTGTACTCAAGTGCCTAACGTATGAAACCCAGAGTTATACTTTGTAAATAGGCTATTTTAGAGAGGTTTTTTGTATTTACATTACTACAGGTAGACTATATATATACAGTATAACCTCTCTTAACCGGAATTCTACTAGATAAGAATTTAGATACTTTTAGGCAGGTGGCTGCTTAATGCAGGGTGAAAGTCATGCAGAAAGCTCCTCTAGGAGCTTTCTGCATGACTTTCACCCTGCATTAAGCTGCCACCTGTCTCCAAAACCGATATTCATACTAAATTTAACGGCCGGTTAAGAGAGGTTTTACTATATATATACAGTTGAACTTTGATATCACAAACTCTGATAACTCGTCGTCGAACTTCGGTATAACTCGGAGTAAAAGTTCGGCCATCAAACATTTATAATAGATTATTGTTCTAAAATGTATCACTAAATATATATAGTAACACATGTGACAGCTTAATGCAGGTTGAAAGTAATGCTGAAAGCTCCTACGGGAGTTATCAGAATTACTTTAGACATGTATTAAGCTGTGAACTTGAGAAATAATTATTGTCAAGATTAGAAATCGGAAGACTCGAACTGTTGTTAATTTCAACTCGGAAGTAATTTGTATGATCCTTGAAGTTCGAGATATCAATGGTCAACAGTATATATTCTATTGACAGAATATATACTGCTTTTTCAAACAGAGTATACCCAGATCAGACAGTTCCTATTGGAAACATCTAATCATGGTCTGTTCTTTTTGCTTATGAAATAGATTCCACGAAGTTAAACAAAAGCCTGTGTTCATGTACAATTATAAACCTCAAGTAATAAATATTCATGATGTCATTATTTCTTTATTTCTTACATGAATATTGAGCAGATAAAGAGTTTGGTATGTGGTAGTGTTATGTGTTGCTAATACTGTTGTGTTTTATTCGTGGTTTGAGTGTGTACAGGAGCCTTTCAGAGATAACTTTGTTTATCCATTTTGTGCTCAAGAGAGTGCAGCCAAACTGGTTGCTGGAACAACATTATCCATTCCTTTGGAGAGAAGTACTTGTACATACAGTAGAACCTATCTTAACCCTTTTGGGGCCAAATATCAAATTGTCGTCTGCAACCCAAGTTTGTTAAATCATTCAGTAAAATAAGGAAATGCGATAAATAAATGCAAATTTCAAAGGAATAAAGCGCATATATAGAAATAGAGATTGAGACAAATAGTGAAGTCCCTGATCAGACGCCGCCTTTTCAAGGCTGCGTCTGATCTGGGACTGTACTATTTGTCGTGATGCATTTATACAACTGCGGCGGTGAAAGGGTTAAGCGGTCATCAAAAAGAGGTGTAATTGCAGGTATTTACAGATATGGGAGCTGTCTGCATTACTTTTGCCTGGCCTTAAGCAACCACCTGCTTTTAAAGACCTCTATGTTCAATAAATGAATAGTTGCTTAAGATAGTTTGTACTGTATTGGATACAGCCATCTGATAGGTGTCTCTATTGTTTACATATGTGGCATTAACAAGGTCATCGGTATGAATGATCGGCGTACATTATGTTTCCAACATCTGTATGTATAGTTAGAAATGGATGAAATATGTGTCATATTTACAATTTACAGCAATATTGCACACTTTAGTTATGTATCAGAAAGAAGTTGATACCATTTTAGCGACGTTCGTTTGCATAAACATTGTGTAATAGTATATTTTATTATTATTTTATGAGAGTGTTGCATTATTCTTGAATATGATGCAATTCAGAGAGTCGGATAAGACGCGTACATTGAAACATTTTCAAAAATAACTTTTTTTATTTCTCCACCAAACCCTATGTTTTGACTACTCTATAGAATCATCTTCAAGAGATAATTCTAAAGAGTGGTCACAATATAGGGTTTGGTGGAAAAATGAATTTTTGTATTTGAGTATCAGTATACACATGTATTTGTTGCTCTGGATATTGCTACCAAAGGTAAATTGAAACAGCAGCACTGGCATTAATGAATTTGGTTACATTTCTATTAACCCATTCCTTCATATTTACGACTTTTGACGACTCTGTAGAAGTCACTCTGCGAAACCTTTGTGATAAATAGAGCATTTGCTCCTATAGGAGCAAATGTTCTATTTATCACAATGGTTTCAAATTACAAAATTCTAAAAGTTTCCTTTTCTCTAGTTAACGCTCCTTTTCGGTAGATTTATTCAAAGAGATTGGATCTGAAAATAGCCAATGAGGTAATGGGTTAAAAGGACAATAATTCATAACAACGTAAATAACTCTTAACCTCAAAGACACTCTTTTTCGCGCCTGTGCAAACAGAAAAAACCAACATCAGAATCTCCAGTAAAAGCTGTCTGATCAGGGTCTTCTTATAATACTACATGTATATAGAATTGACTTCAAGGTTTCTGTGATTACCAAAGGTTAGATACCGTTATAAACATTATTTCAACGAGTCTTCATAAAGTGATAGGTTCTTACATAATGATGAATGACATAAAGGGTTTATTGTTGCTCATACAAATGTATGACGCACTTCACTGTTTGGTTGTACAGTTATTCCTGTACACCTGCCTATGGAAAAATTTAATTCTATGTTTTAGACAGGTGGTAGTTTAACCCAATAACCGAGTCCCTCATATGCTACTTTTAGACCCAGCCTATTTGAATAACTCTACTGAAAAAGAGCATTTACTAAAGACAGAGGAAATATTTATAACTGTGTAGTTTAGAAACCATTGTGATAAATAGAGCATTTGTTCTATATGAGCAAATGCTCTCTTTATCACAATGGTTACAAAAAGTCACTTTTACGTAGTTGTCAATATGAGAGAATGGGTTAATGCAGGACAATAATTATGCAAATATCTCCAATAGATTGCATTAAATTCTGCTGCGTGAATCAGTTACGTACATTTACAGATGTCCATGTCTTTCGCTGTAGAGATGTCCTGTTGCAATGTTTTACACACTATTTACAAGGCTATAACAGCATACATATAAGACGAATTTCAATTGGTATCTTATATTCTGTATCGATCGCTAGCTCATATATTGTTTCATTCGATATTTGCCTATTTATAGTTAATCATGATGCCATGCAATCTTTGACTGTTCAAACGATTACTAATTTGAAAAAACTTTATTGCAGTGAAAGGGTTAAGCCAAAAAGTTATTTATTGGTATTTAACATCAACAGCTCTGATTTGTTCTAATATTGTCGATCATGAGGATTTCCCATGGCAGTTTATTTTTGGACACCACTGTTTTATTTCTAGAAGCAGAGGGACCTGTGGATTCGCAACCTCTGGAGGTGGAAAATGATGGTACATATATAACTACTGGATTACCCATTAGCTTTGCTCTGTTAACTAATGTCTGCTGGTACATGTATAACTATTGGACTAGCCATTAGCTTTGCTCTGTCAATTAATGTCTGCTGGTGTATTTATAACTATTGGACTATCCATTAGCTCTGCTCTGTCAACTAATGTCTGCTGGTACATATATATCCATTGGACAAGCGATTAGCTTTGCTCTGTTAACTAATGGCTGATGGTACATCTATAACTATTGGGCTAGCCATTAGCTTTGCTCTGATGGTACATGTATAATTATTGGACAAGCCATTAGCTTTGCTCTTGTCAACTAATGTCTGCTGGTACATGTATATCTATTGGACTAGCCATTAGCTTTACTCACTCTGTTAGCTAATGTCTGATGGTACGTGTATAACTATTGGAATAGCCATTAGCTTTGCTCTGTTAACTTATGTCTTTTGGTACATGTATAACTATTGGACTATCCATTAGCTTTGCTCTGTTAACTCATTTTTGCTGGTATATGTATAACTATTGGACCAGCCTTTAGCTTTGCTCTGTCAACTAATATCTGCAGGTGCATGTATAACTATTGAACTAGCCATTAGCTTTATTCACTCTGTTAACTAATGTCTGATAGTACATGCATAACTATTGGGCTAGCCATTAGCTTTACTCTGATAGTACATGTATAATTATTGGACAAGCCATTAGCCTTGCTCTGTTAACTAATGTCTGCTGGTACATGTATATCTATTGGAATAGCCTTTATCTTTACTCTGTTAAACTAATGTCTGCTGGTATATGTATAACTATTGGTCTATATATTAGCTTTGCTCTATTAACTAATGTCTGCTGGTATATGTATAAATATTGGTCTATATATTAGCTTTGCTCTGTTAACTAATGTCTGCTGGTACATGTATAACTATTGGTCTATATATTAGCTTTGCTCTATTAACTAATGTCTGCTGGTATATGTATAACTATTGGTCTATATATTAGCTTTGCTCTGTTAACTAATCTATGCTGGTACATGTATAACTATTGGTCTATATATTAGCTTTGCTCTGTTAACTAATCTCTGCTGGTACATGTATAACTACTGTACTAGCAATTAACTTTGCTCTGTTAACCAATTCCCTCATAATGACGCCTTTTGACGTCTCTGTAAAAGTCACTCTTTGAAACCATTGTGATAAATACGGCATTTGCTCCATAGGACAAAATTACATAATGCTAAACTTTACCTTTTTTTCTAAAAAAAACACACCAGAGCTTATAGTTATATATAAACCTGGGTCCATGCTTAGAACTCTTTTAGTTGAGTCTGAGTTCCTTCTCAAGTTTTTGATTGGTCAGATTTTAGGCAACGGTTCAAATCTGATCAAGCAAAAGCTTGAGAACTCAAATCTGACCAATCAAAAGCTTTAGAACGAACTCAGACCCAACTAAAAAGCTTTATAAGCATGGACCCAGACAATCAAATTAGTATCAATGTTGGGCTGCAAGACAGGCAGAAAACTCCCATAGGAGCTTTCTGCTTTACTTTTATCCGCATTAATCAGCCACCTGCCTAAATGATCTAAATCCTTCTTTTCTAAAATTCCGTTTTAGAGGGACTTTTACTGTACATACAACTTTAATGTGGTATCGGATTATATTCTTCACTCATTCATACTCTTCAACACATGCAATAGTCTTATTTCCAACCTCATAAGCAGTGAATACTTTTCTCAGAAGCTGTCTTAGTTGATGTTGATTAGATATGTCTTTAACCCATTTGGAAACTACTGTGACAAATACAGCATTTGATCCTGTTGAGCAAATTAAATGCTCTTTTTATCACAATGGTTTCAAAAAGTGACTTTTCCAGAGGTGTCAAAGGGGTGCAATATGAGAGAAATAGTTAACGTTTAAAGAATTTAACAAACATGATTGTATAGAACGATAAGGGTTGATATTTCATTAATATTTCATTGACGATCTGTATAGCCGGATTTAGTTGGAACTTTAGTTTTCATAAGTATTTTGCCTTTTTGCCTTTTGTTCTATTGCTTGTTTGGCTTTATTATTGCTTATGCTAGCAGCAAGTGACAAAAAAGACTGCATCGAACTGATGTTGTTAATGTCTGGTATACATGATTCAGAATTCTCTGTTTAAATGATGTTGTTTCTATATTCTGTACGTATGTGCATGTACCTATATTACAGACACGTGTTTACAACTACAGATCATGTCGAAAAGTTGCGCAGTAAAACCTGTCTAAACTGGAATTCTATTAGAGAAGAATTTAGATATTTTTAGGAAGGTGGCTGCTTAATGCAGGGTGAAAGTCATGCAGAAAGCTCTTAGTGGAGCTTTCTGCATGACGTTCGTCATGCATTTAGCTGCCACCTGTCGTCTAGACCAATATTTATACTAAATTTAATGTCCGGTTCAGAGGAGTTTTACTGTATTTATGGAACTGAAAAGCAATTTCAAACTGCAATGCTACATTGATAAAATTAGGATTATAATCGCATTTGCTAAAAGGTTCAGCCAGTTAGACATACAAGCATTGCAAAAATGAATGTGAATGTGCATTTATGTTTTAAAAAATATATTAAGGATGAGTACCATTTTGTATTGATATTTCATACGTATATGATGTATGAAACAGGTAGTAACGTACATTTTTCATAGATCTCCACGCGTTCACAATTTTATAATGTTGTTAAAGGGCTCAGGTGAAATATACTGCTCCAATGTGGTGTTGTATTGTAATATGCTTTTTTAAAGTTGTATATGTTGAACGCAAATTCTTATTAAATCCCAAAGAACTATAATTTTCCATATTTAAAGCTTTTCTTTCTTATTTCATTCTCACATTGTTTTGCAAGTGTATTTTTATGCCCCCACACAGTGGTGGAATATTGGTTGCCCTTTTCCGTATGTACATACGCAAATCTAGATGAATTTATCCGAGCTCTTTCTTGTAAGTTTTTGCCCAATCCACACCAAACTTTACACATGTGTTTGTGGCTATTATATTTTGGTCAAATTCGATAACCATGTAAATCGCTTCAGTCATTTAGGAGTTGCGGTCGTTTATTTGCAAAAATATGTTGTCAAGACCCTTTCTTGGAAAGTATGTGTCAGATCCTCACTAAACTTCACACACATGTTTGTGGCCATTGTATCTTGGTGAAGTGTAATAGCCATGTAAATCACTCCTGTCGTTTAGGAGATGCGGTCCTTTATTCACTTAATTTGTGAAGGTTGTGTGTATGTATATGTGCGCACACACTTAATTTGTTAAGGTTGTGTGTATGTATGAGTATATGTGTGCGCACACACACACTTAATTTGTGAAGGTTGTGTGTATGTATATGTGCACACACACACACACTTAATTTGTGAAGACTGTGTTTGTATATATGTGCGCACACACACTTAATTTGTGAAGGTTGTGTGTATGTATATGTGCGCGCTCACACTTAATGTGTGCTTTGGGAGTTGCTGTGGACTTTCGTGTGGCATCTCCTGTATGACTGCTGTATCTTTTCCCTAACATAGTAGAACATGTTCTGCTTCCAGAAACAGCAATCGAGGTTTTGAGGCGGCGGATGCGAATGGCGATAGAGGAATGGAACGCCGAGGAGCTACGGATAGTGTTGAAGGATCTTAAGTCCTGTAACATCGCCTCAGTATCACAGGACATCAACATGGCGCAGTTACATGTTGAACTCATGAAACTGAAGAAAGGTAGGTTAAGCTCACCTCACCCAATATATACTTACTTAATATTCAACAATGCAGATGTGTCTGTTTGTGTTCAAATTCAACACGTACAGTATCTGAGTTACCCAGCGTTTCATGAGAATGAAAACATATCAAACCAGGGTCCATACTTATAAAGCTTTTTAGTTGACCCTGAGTTCGTTCTCAAGCTTTTAACAAGCTTTTGATTGGTCAGATTTGAGCCAAAAACTTGAGAACGATCTCAGACTCAACTAAAAGTTTTATAAGCATGGACCCAGAATATGTGATCAGGGCTCATGGGTTGTATGGGTAAACTCTATTCATGGTGATTACATGTAGTATTGTAAGATATGATTAAAATCATTAATATTTATAAGTTGAATTTTATAATGGTATATGAAGACTTTTTTATCATTGCAGAAATTGTAGGACCAGATTTATATAATGCCATAAGCAAACAGTACATGCCCCAATCAGAGGGCTCCTACAGGAATCGTATGATCTTGGTCTACGCTGATCTACTTTGTTTTCAAAGTCATCAAAAGGGTGTTTCTATCAGGTTAACTGCATGATTTACAAAGAATCATCATTAAAAAGTATCGATAGAGAAGAGCTTAGTTTCATGGACATGAAACAAAGTGATGGAGCATGCATAAATGTGCAGTGTTTCCGGAACCAGACATTCATATACCATTTACAGTCACACCTTATATGCTAGTAAACGTTTAGAATTCCTCTATTTTTCTGTAAAGGAAATACAGAATGTTACATGAAAGGTAACATGAAGTTTTGCTGCATTTATTTTCGGCAGAAAGGGTAGTATTATTTTATATGTTTTTATGTTTAGACTTGCTTGTTGCAATCCGCGACAAGGATTCGAACAAGCTCAAGGCCGCCATAAAACGAGTGAAGAAATCCGGCCATGCGGACAGATTCCAGCACGAGATGGCAATAGCCCAGCACCTACTTAGCCGGTTCGTTCTGATGTAGTACAGTTGTTCAACAACAAAACCGTTAAATTAAACTGTTATGCACATATAGACCTATTCAACTTTATTTAAACCCTTTTCCCACTTTTACAAATGCTGTTTAACCATTTTCTGCATAAATACGCCTTTCTACGCCTTTGCAAACAGAGTAGACCCAGATCAGACTGCTCCTATAGGAGCCGTCTGATCAGGGTATGCTATGTTTGCTTATGGCATGATATGGATATGTTTCTACTGTTTCGGGATTGACCAATATTGCACGTGTCCATGTGTCTTTATAAAACATAAATTAATTTCTCACATGAATATGTCGCAGTCTTTAGTTCCGATTCGTTTAAACTTTTGAGAAACTATTGACCAAGCGTAAGTTAGTTTGGATCCTGATGAGACAACCAGTTCATTGACTTGTTTTTATCTGGCTCCTTATATGCATAATAATGCTTAGTCCTTTACTCCATAGAGACGCCTTTTCAGTGTAGACCCAGATCAGACGGCTGCTGCAGGAGCTGTCTGATCAAATTCTACTTTGTTTGTTAATAAATTAACACATACTCGTAACTATAAAATAACACATATCTATGTTGGGTTTCTGTCATTGTAAAAATTCTCTTTTTCATGATGCCATTATAAAGATTGCGCAAATTGTGTTTTATATAGTAATTATCTCTTTCCCTCATATAAGCGTGTCTTCACGCATTTGCAAACAGAGTAGAATCAGATCAGACGGCTCCTAGAGGAGCCGTCTGATCAGGGTTTTGTTAATGAATATTCAGTAGGTATCAAAATTTGGAATAAATATAGAACGGAGAAAAGGTTATTTTTAAACAAGTATTCATGTAATACTTGTAGAGAGTTGACAGTCTAATCAGCAATTGCCAAACCTACATGACAATGTGCATAGGCAATATCTTAAAAAGAAAGCTGAGGTGTTCCGATAGTATAAAAAAAATTATCATATTTACTCGCTTTTGATTCTTGTACTGCTTTGTCTATGGAGATATTTTACCATTCCTGGTAGTATTTACACTTTAGTCAATTGCTAAACATCAAGATATTAAGGAAACTGTTACTTTCATGAAAGGATGGTTCTGGTGAAGGGCTGCTTTTTATTCTCTTTTTGTAGCCCTGATGGAAGAGATCTTACTTGACGCAAATAATACACATAATTATATACATGTACATGTAGACTAATATGACTTTATATGAGCCTTACTTTGTTTCTGATTTTAAGGTTGAAAAAGCTGCAGAAGCTTCTACATGCTGTACTTGCTCTCGACCAATCAACGATCGCAGAAATACGGAGCTACGCTACACCGCCACCTGTCGTGCAGACGGTTATGATGGCAACACTCTTGTTGCTAGGTTACTGGCAGGAGGAAACAAGGGTAGGGACAGAGTTCAAATATTTTAGACCTTTGCAAACAGAGTAGACTCAGCTGCTGTAGAAGCTATCTGATTAGTATCTGCTCTGATTGCTTATGGTACAGTAAAACCTCTCTTAACCGGCCATTAAATTTAGTATGAATATCGGTCTTGGAGACAGGTGGCAGCTTAATGCAGGGTGAAAGTCATGCAGAAAGCTCCTAGAGGAACTTTCTGCATGACTTCACCCTGCATTAAGCAGCCACCTGCCTGAAAGTATCTAAATTCTTATCTAGTAGAATTCCGGTTAATAGAGGTTATACTGTATATAATATATCTGATTCTACTGTTCTTTCCATCCCTGTATTAATGTGTCATTATAAAATTAATCGAATTAATAGCCATAATGTTATTATTTCTTACATCATTATTCATGAGGTAAAGTGTTAACTCGTTCACCGCCGATGTTGCCAAAAATGCACCACGACAAGCAGTGCAGCTCAAGATCCTACACTCACCCTTTTAGTTCCATGTCCGTGGTGTATGCCATTGACATTTTTCACACCCCTAAATCATGGAATGTACCAAAATATAAAGTACATTCACGGTTCACTGCTCGTTGTTTACCTATAGTGAAGGAAAACCCGGTTTGATGCCGTGATGACATTTCTTGTATTATCCTACCAATTTGACCTGAGACTCGGTAATCTTCGAATAAATTGCCGAAGGTATAAGAATGCGCTATAAAAATACAGTAAACCCTTCTTATGCAACCAGCAAAAAAGGGGGCATAATTCACAGGGGCAAAGGCAGGTGGTAGCTTAATGCAGGACAAAAGTAGTGCAAAAAGCTCCTAGAGGAGCTTTCTGCATTACTTTTGTCCTGCATTAAGCAACTACCTGCTTATAAAGACAGTCATGTTTATTTATTAAGTGGTCGCAGTAGAGGGGTTTTACTGTACAATCCTCGTGGAACAACATTATAACCGGCTATTGGTTTGCTGTTTTTGTCACACAGTATTACGAACAATCCCGATAAATACGCCGAAATTTAATCGAGTCTCAGGTCAAATTGGGAGGATAATATAAAAATGTTTTAACGAAATTGAGTTGCTGACAACTAGAAATGTGATGCCTTAACTGTTGGTGGTTTGACTGTGTATACTATCTTTGATGTTAAATGTTAGTTCTTTTGTCTTTGTGATCTCCTATATTAAATGAATGTAAAATCTTATCATAATATTATCAATTGTGAATATGTATCGGGAAAGACATTACACTACGCATCGTGATGTGTCTACTAGAAACTTTCTTATAGTTCCCTGTATGCCCTCCATTGCTTTGAATATATCTGCCGTGCGTTCAGTAGTGGCGACAGTGGACAACTGGACGTTAGACTAGCTACTAGGCTTAGAAGGAATGACATAATCTTACATTGTGTTACACACTCTTGGTGTGTATAAAGTATAAACCATAGCATACATACTAGTAGCAAGTCTCTGGTTGCAACCGGTTGCTCACATTAGCCATTTCTGAACGCTGGGCTGTTTTAAAGCCTGGATAATATTTCTCTGAGGCTATCTTTACAATTACAGAAATGGAAACATATACAAACATTGCTGGGGAAAACTGGCAGGGAGTCTATAAAACGACTGATATCCGAGTTTAAGATTGAGAAATGTCCACTAGAGGTTGCTGTTGGTGCCAGGGACTATTTGAGGTCGTACAGCATAGATCAGGTCCGTCTTGTTAGTGCTGGCTGCGCCACGTTCTTTGTATGGGTAAGCCTTATATCTTTAAATCTCTTTGGGGAATGGGACACACGGTAAAAGCTCTTTAAACAGAAATTCTAGTAGAGAAGCATTTAGATACTTTTAGGCAGGTGGCTGCTTTATACAGAGTGAAAGTCAAGCAGAAAGCTCCGATAGAGGAGCTTTCTGTGTGACTTTCACCCTGCATTAAGCTTCCACTTGTCTGCAAGACTGATATTTATACTAAATCGGAAGTGCGGTTTAGAAGGGTTTTACTGTATTGTTGGCCCAGATAAATGCATCTGACCAAAACCTACACCGTATTAAGAAATGGTTGGCGATGCACTGTCTCTGAAACAGTACATGGATCCAGGTGAGACTTCGAGTAACTCAATGACTAATCAAGATCTGAACAGTTTGATACACATGTATCAAGTGTTTAAGCCGTTTACCCCGGTGATCTCATTAATATGTCCTATACAAATAGTGTAGACCTAGATCAATGGACTACTGAAGGAGCCATTGGATCATAGTCTTCATATTTGCTGAACCAATCAATTTCAACTGTTTGTAGTAGCATAGGTATTACTTTTGCGGTGCATCTCAACATGACGAATCGATGGATTGGTGCAAAACTATTCTAACTCCTTCACAACGTGAAGGAGTTAGAATAGTTTTGCACCAAGCCCTCGAAATATGAGATCCAAACCTCCAATTTGATAGGTTTACCGTAAACAACAAGGGAGTAAATAAATTTAAAGGAAAGTGAAAGAGAACATATATCTGTAGTGTTTTGTTATAGGCAATACTTTCAACTGGCATTTTGTTATTTAGTAATATTAAGTGAGCTTAACACTTAATTCTAATGATCTTATTGTAAATATCTACATTTGCAAACATTGTAGACCCATATGAGATAGTTCCTAGAGCAGTTGTCTCATGGGTCTGCAGTATTTGCCATTATATTTCAGAGGCTACCAATGACCCAACTTTAGAATGATCTAGCTAATTAATATTCATAGTAGATGGATTCATATTTGAACATTCAGCATTAGAAGGGTTAGGCTTATACAATACATTAATTTGTACAATTTATCTATAAATATTTAAACGTCATTCTTATATCCAAATAAGGTAATTGGAGTCGTTGAAGAGCTGGAAAAGAGAGCCGGGGAAGACATCTTTGACAACATTCGACCCAAGACTTCGCGCTCCTCACGCAAAAAGCGACCAACACGAGAGTTGACATTCTTGCAAGATCTGGAACGAGAAAATGCCAGTTAAATGTTAAGGTCAAGGACATTGGTCTCCAAACAGAAGGGTAGCCGGAAATTAAACAATATTGGAGAACACACATGAACCTTGTCAGTAGAATTTCCTCGGGCACTTGCCAAACCATATGGAAACTAGTCCAAATATGGAAATATTTATTAGCCCTTTCCCTGTTTTACATTTATTCCAAATTTCAATACATGCTGAATATTCATGGACAAAATAGGTAAAATGAAATATGGAAAGGTGGAGCATTAATTGTAGCCATTTTAGAAAGTAAAGAAAAAGATCTATCTAATACCATTAGCAATCAGAGCAGACCCTGGTCAGACGGCTCCTATAGGATCAGTCTAATCTGGGTCTACTCTGTTTGCAAATGAGTGAAAAGACATTTATATCAGGGAAAGGGTTAATCATTTGCATGCTGAATATTCAGCGTGCTACAGTCTTATCGGAGTTTAATGATAGAACCCTTTTTAGTATTGATGAGTGTATCTGGCGAGCAGGGTTTGAATGATCAACAGCACCGACTATTATCAGAGGGCTTCTATAGGAAGATTTATACTGTTTGTATATTCCTGCCTGCATTCAAAGGACTCGCCAGACTTTCTTGGTGAACTTGTTCAAATATGTACTTGAATCATATTGCCGATAATTATGACCTTTGGGAAATAATTTGCGAAACAAACACTGCATGTAAACGCTAATCATGTAGCTTCTTTGTGAGCCCTCAGGGTCCATGCTTATAAGTTTTTTAGTTGAATCTGAGTTCGTTCTCAAGCTTTTGATTGGCCAAAGGCTCAAATCTGACCAATCAAAAACTTGCGAACGAACTCAGACTCAACTAAAAAGTTTTATAAGCATGGAACCAGATCTGGGTAATCGCCGTTTTGGTTTTTTTACCTTTTAGACACAGATGGGTTAAATTCAATGCCAAATGTCCAGTGCTGTGAAGGTGGTACAGTTTTGCTGTTTCTGTTGACACGGTTGAAGTTAAAGTGATAGCCTGTACTTGTTGGTTTTTTTTTAAAAAAATAAATAACATAAAGCATTTGTTTATATGCGGAAAAGAAGTACATTTATAATACAAGATAACCAATCAAACAAACGACCTTGAAAACAAAACTTTCATGTGATTTATATCGAATATTCAATGTTATTTGGAAATGTATTATGATATTTATTCGGTTTGTGTTTTAGTTTCCTCAAATGGTCTACATAAACGGATAATATATTCTTGTAGAACAAAACTTATAAATATTGATAAAAACGGTTTGTTATTTTTACAATGGAATGTTCGATGTAAGTTCAAATTGACAATCTTCATAGTAATTATTGAACAAACCAATACGTTTTTAACAAAAGTTTTATAATGATTAAAATATGCGTTTAGTGTGGGAACTTTCACGTTAAATAAAGAACTTGTGAAAAATAAGCGAAGATTCTTTGTGCATTTAGATATAGTTCTTCTGATAGCATCACAGCATTCTCATTTTACATCACTGGCGAAAGGCACTCTTGTTCATAACTTTGAATTGCACTCATTAATTTATATCGTATACTCATTCAGATTTTGTCTGAAATTATTTTACTTCTTCGCTGCACGCCATTTACAAAATGAACCTTTACTCCATGAATATTCGTGTCAGAAAGAATGCTGCTTTGACTTTTAACCCATTCCCTCATGTTGACGACTTTTGACGACTTTGTAAAAGTCACCTTGTGAAACCATTGTGATATATAGAGCATTTGCTCCTATAGGAACAAATGCTCTATTTATCACAATGATTTCAAACTACAAAATTCTAAAAAAAAAATTCCTATTCTCTAATTACTGCTCATTTTCGGTAGATTTATACAAACAGGTTGTATCTAAAAATAGCCTATGATGTAATGGGTTAAAGTAATAGTGTCTGCTTACAACGCGTTGTATTACTCCAAACATACTACATACAGTAAAACTGCTCTATAACGGCCACTTTTAAAGTGTCTTAATTAGTTGGTATTTAGGGCAAGTGGTTGCTTAAAGCAAGGCGAAAGTAACACAGAACGCTCCTATAGGAGCGTTCTGTTTTACTTTCACCTTACTTTGCCTTTAACACAAAATACTTGATGTAATTTAGTGGCCGTTATAGAGAGTTTTTCCTTTAAATCATTTGTTTATATACTGAAAAGAAATATATCACAAGAAACCAATGGAATAAAAACTGAAGACAAACTTTTCTTGGCACAGACTGTACAAATAGATCTATGTTATTTCATAAGCAAACAAAGCAGACCCTGACTAGATGATTGCTACTACAGTTTAGTGATTTGTGTCTACTCCGTTTGCAAAGGTGCTTAAATGTGTATATGGAGTAAAGGATTAAATCTGTTTACATGGTGTTTCACAAATTCATTTAGTCTCATATATCACTTTTCTCATTCTCTTATTACAGATGGAGGGTGTTCAGCTCTCACAACATTGCTGTTGGTACTTCCCCTTAATCCTTACTATGCTAAATTTTCAAATGGACTATTCCAAACAGGTCAAGCTTACGGTGAATATTTAGGGATTTTTCTAAAGAAAAGTGGAACATCACAAACAGTGCAGACAAAAGTGTACTCCATTTGAAACCCCAACATTGTAAAGGGTTAATATGGAACATATTGTAAGCTAACTACACAGGGAAGCAAAATTAACCCTTCCCTTTTGACGCTTCTGCAAACAGAGTAGACTCAGATCAGACGGCTCCTATAGGAGCTCCTATGTTTGCTTATGGTGTAATACAGATCTGATTCTACAGCTTCTGCCTGAGGCAAAATGTCCTGTGTTCATAAGCCATTATAAAAGATAATCTTATTGATATTCATGACGTCATTATTTCCTACATGAATATACAACAGGGAAAGGGTTAACTAAGCTACGTTTATGTCTTTGTATACAGGAACATAGTCTGTGCAGCTGTCTCTTTACCCTTTCCCTAATGAATATCCAAGTACGAATTAATGACAGTGTGACTATTGGATGTTTACCATGGTAAAGACTGTAGAATCATATCTATATTAATAATTTATAGCAAACACGGTAGATACAGGGGCAGTCTGATCTGAGTCAACTGTCTATTTATCACAATTTTTTCTTACTACAGTAAAACCCCGCTAATGCGATCACTTAATAAACTGTCGTTTAAAGCAGGTGGTTGCTTAATGCTGGACAAAAGTTATGCAGAAAGCTCCTATAGGAGCTTTCTGCATAACTTTCGTCCTGCATTAAGCTACCACCTGCCTCTGCAACCCAGAATTATGTCCATTTTTGGTGGTCGCATTAGCGGGATTTTACTGTAAAATAAAATCTAAAAGTTTCCTTTTCTCCAGTTAATTCTCCATTTCGTTAGAATTATTCAAAGAGGTTGGATCTAAAGCCTATGGGGGAAAGGTTAGGACAGGTTCTACGGTGGTAACAAATAATGTAGACATGGACTGAACAGCTACTTCAGAAATCTGTTTAGTTTGGTCTGCACTGTTTGCCCAAATCTGTCCGAATACTTACTGTAATTAGGGTGTATTGTAAAAATATTTATGTACAGTAAACCTCTCTATAACGACCACTAAATTGTGTTAACTAGTTGGTATTTAGAGCAGGTGGCTGCTTAAGGCAAGGTGAAAGTAAAACAGAACGCTCCCATAGGAGCGTTCTGTTTTACATTCACCTTGCTTTAAGCAGCCACCTGCATTTAACACAAAATAATTTATGTAATTTAGTGTTCGTTATAGAGAGGTTTTACTGTATCTTCTGTTTGTATTGTAATAGTTGATGTGATTTGTGAAATAAATATAAATAGACTCATCATTTATTGCTGTTTATATCCATGATAAGTTGTCGCTTACTATTTTATGCCTCCACAAGGAGAGGACATATAAGCATGCTCTTGTCCGCCCGCCCGTAAATAATGTATCTCCAACTCCTCATATGCCAATGGGGGATTTACGTCCAACTTTCGATATACGTAAAGAAGGAATGTGTGCTCAAATCATTTTTACCAGAGTTACGGGACTTTTAAATTGTCTTCTCTATATAACATTTAGTAAACATCTTGTGTGTCCAACTTCTCATACACAAATGGGAGGATTTATTTCTAACTTTCAAAACCTTGATGTGCAGATGTATATAAAGAAGGGCATTTTTGCCAGAGTTATGGGACTTTGAAATGTTCTTCAAAATATAATATAAAAAACCAAGTTCCCATACACCAAAGTGAGGTTTTATTTCAAAATGTGACCTTCAAATTTCACATACAATCTCTATGATCTTTTTTCAACTCATATAGCTATTTATTTTTAGCTCACCAGAGCACAAAGTGCTCAGGGTGAGCTATTGTGATCGCCCGTCGTCCGTCGGCGTGCGTCGTTCGTCGTCCGTCGTCAACAATTTGAACCTTTAAAAATCTTCTCCTCTGAATCTACAGGGATCTCAACTTTCATCTTTGGCACATAGCATCATATTCAGGTCCTCTACAAAAGTTATATAAATTATGCCCCTGGGGTCAAAATTGACCCCGCCCCAGGGGTGCCTTGTTTTCAATAGAAACATATAGTAAAACTTTGAAAATCTTCTCCTCTGAAACCAGAAGCTTCTCAGCTTTCATAATTGGCACATAGCATCATGTTCAGGTCCTCTACAAAAGTTATATAAATTATGGCCCTTGGGTCAAAATTGGCCCCGCCCCAGGGGTGGGCAGTTTTCTATAGAATCATATAGTGCAAACTTTGAAAATCTTCTTCTCTGAAACTGGAAAACTCTCAGCTTTCATATTTGGCACATAGTATCATGTTCAGGTCCTCTACAAAAGTTATATAAATTATGGCCCCTGGGTCAAAATTGGCCCCGCCCCAGGGGTGGGCAGTTTTCAATAGAAACAAATAGTGAAATCTTTGAAAATCTTCTCCTCTGAAACTGGAAGGCTCTCAGCTTTCATATTTGGCACATAGCATCATGTTCAGGTCTTCTACAAAAGTTATATAAATTATGGCCCCAGGGTCAAAATTGGCCCCGCCCCAAGGGTGGGCAGGTTTCAAAAGAAACAAATAGTGAAATCTTTGAAAATCTTCTCCTCTGAAACTCGAAGGTTCTCAGCTTTCATATTTGGCACATAGCATCATGTTCAGGTCCTCTACAAAAGTTATATTATTTAAGGCCCCGGGGTCAAAATTGGCCCCGCCCCAGGGGTGGGCAGTTTTCAATAGAAACAAATAGTGAAATCTTTGAAAATCTTCTCCTCTGAAACTGGAAGGCTCTCAGCTTTCATATTTGGCACATAGCATCATGTTCAGGTCCTCTACAAAAGTTATATAAATTATGGCCCCAGGGTCAAAATTGGCCCCGCCCCAGGGGTGGGCAGGTTTCAAAAGAAACAAATAGTGAAATCTTTGAAAATCTTCTCCTCTGAAACTCAAAGGTTCTCAGCTTTCATATTTGGCACATAGCATCATGTTCAGGTCCTCTACAAAAGTTATATTATTTAAGGCCCCGGGGTCAAAATTGGCCCCGCCCCAGGGGTGGGCAGTTTTCAATAGAAACAAATAGTGAAATCTTTGAAAATCTTCTTGTCAGAAACTGGAAGGTTCTCAGCTTTCATATTTGGCACAGAGCATCATGTTCAGGTCCTCTACAAAGTTTTATAAATTATAGCCCTGGGGTCAAAATTGGCCCCGCCCCAGGGGTGGGCAGTTTTCAATAGAAACAAATAGTGAAATCCTTGAAAATCTTTTCCTCTGAAACTGGATGGTTCTCAGCTTTCATATTTGGCACATAGCATCATGTTCAGGTCTTCTACAAGAATTATATAAAGTATGGCCCCGGGGTCAAAATTGGCCCCGCCCCAGGGGTGGGCAGTTTTCAATAGAAACAAATAGTGAAATCTTTGAAAATTTTCTTCTCTGAAACTGGAAGGCTCTCAGCTCTCATATTTGGCACAAAGCATCATGTTCAGGTCCTCTACAAAAGTTATGTAAATTATGAGCCCTGGGTCAAAATGGGTAGGGCAGTTTTCAATAGAAACAAATAGTGAAATCCTTGAAAATCTTTTCCTCTGAAACTGGAAGGCTCTCAGCTTTCATATTTGGCACATAGCATCATGTTCAGGTCTTCTACAAAAGTTATATAAAGTATGGCCCCGGGGTCAAAATTGGCCCCGCCCCAGGGGTGGGCAGTTTTCAATAGAAACAAATAGTGAAATCTTTGAAAATCTTCTTCTCTGAAACTGGAAGCGCTCAGCTTTCATATTTGGAACAGAGCATCATGTTCAGGTCCTCTACAAAAGTTATATAAATTATGACCCTTGGGTCAAAATTGGCCCTGCCACAGGGGTAGTAGACAGTTTTCAATAGAAACATATTGAGAAAAATTTGAAAATCTTCTTCTCTGAAACTGGAAGGTTAATCTCAGCTCTCATATTTGGCTCATAGCATCGTGTTCAGGTCCCCTACAAGTTTTTCTAAATTATTTTCCTGGGGTCAAAATTTGCCCGCCCAAGGGCCGGCTAGTTCTCTATAGAAACATATAGTGAAAACTTTGAAAATCTTCTCCTCTGATTGTCTGGTGAGCGCTTCAGGGCCATTCTGGCCCTCTTGTTTATCTAAAACGTAAGGGTATGAACTTGACTTTTAACCTGAAAATGGGTACATTTGCTAGGTACACTTCGCACTGGGGACACACCCATCTCTGAGGACACCCGACCAATTGTGGACACTTTTCACCCTGAAAATGGGGACTTCACACACCGTTTTTTGAGGACATGATACACTAATTATCATTTTATTGCTTCTCTTTCTAAACCATACCATCGATTTGATAAAACCATAGTATACCCCTACGACAGCGATGGGGCATATTGTTTTTGGTCTGTCTGTCTGTACGTATGTTTGTCTGAGTGTCGTTCTGTCCACAACCTTAACCAAACTGCATGTGATAGAGACTTCATATCTGACATGTGTATTCAAATGAAGAAGATCTTTTGCTTAATTTAGCAATATTCTCTCACTACTCAGTACTGTAGTCGTTTGTGTTTTTATTATTCCCAATTTGCACCCTGAAAATGGGGACTTCACACACATTTTTTTGAGGACATGGTACAATTGCTTCTCTTTCTAAACAATACAATCGATTTGATAAAACCATATTATACCCCTACGACAGCGGTGGGGCATATTGTTTTTGGTCAGGTTGTCTGTGTGTCGCTCTGTCCACAACTTTAACCTAACTGCATGTGATAGAGACTTAATATGAATGAATGAATGATCGAATGAATGAATGAACGAATGAAAGACTTTATTTAACGAGGATAGCTCAATTAGTCATAATGACTAATCTACCTTGAGGCCCTCTAACAAAATCATTTCATACAAAATACAAAACAGTAAAACACAGATATATACAAATGTATATACATATATACGCAGAAGAAATCAATGTTCAGAAATAAACTCATTGTTCGCTAAGTAATGTTGCGTCTGTATAATTAAACAAGAGGGCCTGAAAGGCCCTGACATCGCTCACCAGACAATCAGAGGAAAAGATTGTCAAAGTTTTCACTATGTGTTTCTATAGAAAACTAGCCAGCCCTGGCGAGGGCCAATTTTGACCCAAGAGGCATAATTTATGTAACATTTCTAGAGGACCTAAAGTGAAGCAAATTTAAGACAAGCGGCACAATTTATATAACTTCTGTAGAGGACCTGAACATGATGCTATGTGCCAAATATGAAAGCTGAGAACCTTCCAGTTCCAGACGAGAAGATTTTCAAAGTTTTCACTATGTGTTTCTATTGAAAACTGGATACCCCAAGGGCATGGCCAATTTTGACTCCAGGGGCATAATTTATATAACTTTTGTAGAGGACCTGAACATGATGCTATGTGCCAAATATGAAAGCTGAGGGCCTCCCAGTATCAGAGAACAAGATTTTCAAAAATTTCACTATTTGTTTCTATTGAAAATGGCCCACCCCTGGGGCGGGGCCAATTTTGACCCCAGAGGTATAATTTATATAACTTTTGTAGAGGACCTGAACATGATGCTATGTGCCAAATATGAAAGCTGAGAGCATCCCAGTTTCAGATAAGAAGATTTTCAAAGATTTCACTATGTGTTTCTAATGAAAATGACCCACCCCTGGGGCGGGACCAATTTTGACCCCAGGGGCATAATTTATATAACTTTTGTAGAGAACCTGAACACGATGCTATGTGCCAAATATGAAAGCTGAGAACCTTCTGGTTTCAGAGGAGAATATTTTCAAAGTTTTACCATATGTTTCTATTGGAAACAAGGCACCCCTGGGGCGGGGCCAATTTTGACCCCAGGGCCATAATTTATATAACTTTTGTAGAGGACCTGAACATGATGCTCTGTGCCAAATATGAAAGCTGAGAGCCTCCCAGTTTCAGAGAAGAAGATTTTCAAAGATTTCACTATTTGTTTCTATTGAAAATGGCCCAACCCTGGGGCGGGGCCAATTTTGACCCCAGGGTCATAATTTATATACCTTTTGTAGAGAACCTGAACACGATGCTATGTGCCAAATATGAAAGCTGAGAACCTTCCAGTTTCAGACGAGAAGATTTTCAAAGATTTCACTATTTGTTTCTATTGAAAACTGCCCACCCCTGGGGCGGGGCCAATTTTGACCCCAGGGGCATAATTTATATAACTTTTGTACAGGACCTGAACACGATGCTCTGTGCCAAATATGAAAGCTGAGAGAATTCCAGTTTCAGAGGAGAAGATTTTCAAAGATTTCACTATTTGTTTCTATTGAAAACTGCCCACCCCTGGGGCGGGGCCAATTTTGACCCCAGGGCCATAATTTATATAACTTCTGTAGAGGACCTGAACATGATGCTATGTGCCAAATATGAAAGCTGAGAACCTTCTGGTTTCAGAGGAGAAGATTTTCAAAGTTTTACTATATGTTTCTATTGGAAACAAGGCACCCCTGGGGCGGGGCCAATTTTGACCCCAGGGCCATAATTTATATAACTTTTGTAGAGGACCTAAAGATGATACTACATGCCAAAGATGAAAGCTGAGAACCCTGTAGATTCAGAGGAGAAGATTTTTAAAGGTTCAAATTGTTGACGACTGACGACGCACACCGCACGACGCACGACGGACGACGCACGCCGACGGACGACGGACATCAGGCAATCACAAAAGCTCACCCTGAGCACTTTGTGCTCTGGTGAGCTAAAAACGTTGTCTGTTTCAATTTGTAGATCTTCAAGGACACGCATTTGGATCCTTATAAAACGTCGAGTAACTTGGCGTCTTATCTGGATCTAATCTGTTATCATAGTTTTGATTTGCCACTAGCACCAAATAGTTAATATAAAGCTGGATCAAGCTAAAATGTTGCACAAATGAAATGCATAAATGCCATTAAAATGGAATATATAATATCACGGGTGTCCCATGGGTGCACAATGTGAGCACTGGGACACCTTCTGTGCACTTCAATGTTGACATTCTGGTGCATTCCAGGTGCACTATGTTGACCCCCGCGGGGTCTATCCATGCCAAAGCGGCAGTTTGTAGGAACCCGTATGATGGAACCCGGGGTGTCCCATGGGTGCACAATGTGAGCACGGGACACCTTCTGTGCATCTCAATATGCACCACGGTGCACTATGTTGACATTCTGGTGCATTCCAGGTGCACTATGTTGACCCCCGCGGGCTCTTCCCAGCCAAAGCGGCAGTTTGCAGAAACCCGTATGGAATCCGGGGTGTCCCATGGGTGCACAATGTGAGCACCGTGACACCTTCTGTGCACCTCAATGTGCACCACGGTGCACTATGTTGACATTCTTGTGCATTCCAGGTTCACTATGTTGACCCCCGCGGGGTCTATCCAGTCAAAGCGGCAGTTTGCAGGAACCCGTATGGAACCCGGGGTGTCCCATGGGTGCACAATGTGAGCTCCTTGACACCTTCTGTGCACCTCAATGTGAACCACGGTGCACTATGTTGACATTCTGGTGCATTCCAGGTGCACTATGTTGACCCCCGCGGGGTCTACCCAGCCAAAGCGGCAGTTTGAAGGAACCCGTATGGAACCCGCATAGAACCCGGGGTGTCCCTTGGGTGCACAATGTGAGTACCGGTACACCTTCTGTGCATCTCAATGTGCACCACGGTGCACTATGTGGACATTCTGGTGCATTCCAGGTGCACTATGTTGACCCCTGCGGGGTCTACATATACCAAAGCGGCAGTTTGCAGGAACCCGTATAGAACCCGGGATGTCCCATGGGTGCACAATGTGAGCACCGGGACACCTTCTGTGTCCCTCAATGTGCACCACAGTGCACTATGTTGACATTCTGGTGCATTCCAGGTGCACTATGTTGACCCCCGGGGTCTACCCAGCCAAAGTGGCAGTTTGCAGAAACCCGTATGGAATACGGGGTGTCCCATGGGTGCACAATGTGAGCACCGTGACACCTTCTGTACACCTCAATGTGCACCACGGTGCACTATGTTGACATTCTGGTGCATTTCAGGTGCACTATGTTGACCCCCGCGGGGTCTACCCAGCCAAAGCGGCAGTTTGCAGAAACCCGTATGGAACCAGTATGGAACACGGGGTGTCCAATGGGTGCACAATTTGAGCACCGTGACAACTTCTGTGCACCTCAATGTGCACCACGGTGCACTATGTTGACATTCTTGTGCATTCCAGGTGCACTACGTTGACCCCTGCGGGGTCTACCAATGCCAAATCGGCAGTTTGCAGGAACCCATATGGAACCCGTCCCATGGGTGCACAATGTGAGCACCGGACCACCTTCTGTGCACCTCAATGTCTAACCAGCCAAAGCGGCAGTTTGCAGGAACCCGTATGGAACCCGTATGGAACCCGGGGTGTCCCATGGGTGCACAATGTGAGCACCTTGACACCTTCTGTGCAACACAGTGCACTATGTTGACATTCTGGTGAATTCCAAATGCACTATGTTGACCCCCGAGGGGCAGTTTGCAGGAACCCGTATGGAACCCGTCCCATGGGTGCACAATGTGAGCACCGGACCACCTTCTGTGCACCTCAATGTCTAACCAGCCAAAGCGCAGTTTGCAGGAACCCGTATGGAACCCGGGGTGTCCCATGGGTGCACAATGTGAGCACCGGGACACCTTCTGTGCACCTCAATGTGCACCACGGTGCACTATGTTGACATTCTGGTGCATTCCAGGTGCACTATGTTGAACCCAGCGGGGTCTACCCAGCCAAAGCGGCAGTTTGCAGGAACCCGGGGTGTCCCGTGGGTGCACAATGTGAGCACCGGGACACTTTCTGTGCACCTCAATGTGCACCACGGTGCACTATGTTGACATTCTGGTGCATTCCAGGTGCACTATGTTGACCCCGCGGGGTCTACCCATTCCACAGCGGCAGTTTGCAGGAACCCGTATGGAACCCGTATGGAACCCGGGGTGTCACTATGTTGAACCCAGCGGGGTCTACCCAGCCAAAGCGGCAGTTTGCAGGAACCCGGGGTATCCAATGGGTGCACAATGTGAGCACCGTGACACTTTCTGTGCACCTCAATGTGCACCACGGTGCACTATGTTGACATTCTGGTGCATTCCAGGTGCACTATGTTGAACCCAGCGGGGTCTACCCAGCAAAAGCGACAGTTTGCAGGAAGCCGTATGAAACCGGGGGTGTCCCACGGGTGCACAATGTGAGCACCAGGACACCTTCTGTGCACCTCAATGTGCACCACGTTGCACTATGTTGACATTCTGGTGCATTCCAGATGCACTATGTTGACCCCCGCGTGGTCTACCCATGCCACAGCGGCAGTTTGCAGGAACCCGAATCGAATTCGTATGGAAACCGTGGTGTCCATGGGTGCACAATGTGAGCACCGGCACACCTTCTGTGCACCTCAATGTGCACCACGGTGCACTTTGTTGACATTCTGGTGGATTCCAGGTGCACATTTTTTACCCCGCGGGGTCTAAACAGCTAAAGCGGCAGTTTGCAGGAACCCGTATGGAAGCAGTATGGATCCGGGGTGTCCCATGGGTGCACAATGTGAGCACGCTGACACCTTCTGTGCACCACAGTGCACTATGTTGACATTCTGGTGCATTCCAAGTGCACTATGTTGACCCCCGCGGGGTCTATCCATGCCAAAGCGCAGTTTGCAGGAACCCGTATGGAACCCGGGGTATCCCATGGGTGCACAATGTGAGCACCGGGACACCTTCTGTGCACCTCAATGTGCACCACAGTGCACTATGTTGACATTCTGGTGCATTCCAGGTGCACTATGTTGAACCCAGCGGAGTCTACCCAGTCAAAGCGGCAGTTTGCAGGAACCCGTATGGAACCTGGGGTGTCAGGTGGGTGCACAATGTGAGCACAGGGACACCTTCTGTGCACCTCTATGTGCACCACAGTGCACTATGCTGACATTCTGGTGCATTTCAGATGCACTATGTTGACCCCCGCGGGGTCTACCCATTCCACAGCGGCAGTTTGCAGGAACCCATATGGAACCCGTTTGGAACCCGGGGTGTCCCATGGGTGCACAATGTGAGCACCGTGACACTTTCTGTGCACCTCAATGTACACCACGGTGCAATATGTTGACATTCTGGTGCATTCCAGTTGCACTATGTTGACCTCCAAGGGGTCTACCCAGCCAAAGCGGCAGTTTGCAGGAACCCGGCTGGAACCCGTATGGAACCCGGGGTGTCCCATGGGTGCATAATGTGAGCACCGGGACACCTTCTGTGCACCTCAATGTGCACCATGGTGCACTATGTTGACATTCTGGTGCATTCCAGGTGCACTATTTTGACCCCCGGGGGCCTACACATGCCAAAGCGGCAGTTTGCAGGAACCGGGGTGTCACATGGGTGCACAATGTGAGCACCGGGACACCTTCTGTGCACCTCAATGTGCACCATGTTGACATGCTGGTGCATTCCATGTGCACATTGTTTCCATCTGCCGGGTCTACACATGCCAAAGCGGTACTTTGCAGACACCCGTATGGAACCAGGGGCACAGAAGGTGTCCCAGTGCTCACATTGTGCACCTATGGGACACCGTAGGTTCCATACGGGTGTCTGCAGAGTACCGCTTTGGCATGTGTAGACCCCACGCATGGCAACAAAGTGCACCTGGAATGCACCAGCATGTCAACATAGTGCATTGTGGTGCACATTTAAGTGAACAGAAGGTGTCCCAGGGCTCACATTGTGCACCCATGGGATACCCCAGGTTCCATAAGGGTGTCTTCAACGTACCCATTTGACATGTGTAGACTCCGTGGATGGCAACAAAGTGCAACAGCATGTCAACATAGTGCACCGTGGTGCACATTTAAGTGCATAGAAGGTGTCCCAGTGCTCATTGTGCACCCATGGGACACCCGGGTTCCATACAGATGTCTGCAAAGTATCGCTTTTGCATGTGAAGACCCCCTGGATGGCAACAAAGTGCACCTGGAATGCACCAGCATGTCATTACAGTGAACCTTGCTGCACATTTCAGTGTACAGGTGTCCCGGTGCTAACATTGTGCACCCATGGGACACACCGGGTTTCATATGGTTTCCATACGGGTGTCTGCAAAGTACCACTTCAAATGGCATGTGTAGATCCCGCGGATGGTAATGGTGCAAATTTGAATATCCAGTTTAGAGGGGTGTTACTGTATAACTTCATGTTCCTTACAACGGCATTTTCAATACAGCAACACTTTCTATGGGAACGAACATGGTAGATGTCAAGAAAGTCGACTGTAAATAAAATTACAACCGTTCTTCAAACAGTAAATTATTAATACATGTAATGTCTGTTTGCATTTTTTGGCCACATCAATGATGGAATGAATGTTATGTTATACAGAGGATGTTTAGTCAAAAACCCTTGGATATCACATAGATGTAGAGAGCCCAGTCTTCAGTTTAAAAACATTACAAAATGTAGAAGGTCCGGTCACCAGATTGTGAAGTGATGTTTAATCCATAAATACACATTTCTACGCCTTTGCAGACCCAGGTCAGCTCGTCTGATCAGGGCCTGCTCTGTTTGCTTATGATATAATATAGATATGATTCTGCAGTTTTTGCCATGGCCAAACATTCATCCCTCCATGTGCTATTATAACAATCTAATGTAATTAATATTCATGACATCATTATTTCTTATGTGAATACAGTGCTCCCTCTCTACAACGACACCCTTTGGGATACGAAGATTGCATGTGTTGTTCAGAGGGAGTTGTTATAGGGAGGGGAAATCAAACATAACTAGAGGTTTGTTTTTGTCACAAAAACAGATGTCTCCCCCTCCCAACCTTTCCAATTCACAAGTGTAATGTCTGCAACTCCAAACTTATCAGGGTCTAATTTTTAAGTCATCAGGGGCAATAACTCCAACATTGTCAGGGGGAGACAATTCAAAAGCCCCCGGCACACAAAAGCACATGCTAGTCAACATTCTTGTGAAGTTTGGTGACTCTAGTACTAGTGGTTTCAGAGATACATGTGACACAAAGTAACGTTTCTCTTATTTTAAGTCATAAGGGGCAGCAACTCCAAAGTTATTAGGGGGAGATAATTAAAAAACCCAGATGCACAAAAACTCATGCTGGTGAACATTCCTGTGAAGTTTGGTGACTAGCCCTACTGGTTTCAGAGATACATGCAGCACAAAGTTTCTCTAGTTTTAAGTTATCATATCAGGGGCAGTAACTCAAGAATTATCAGGGGGAGACAATTAAAAAAACCAGGTGCACAACAACTCATGCTGGTCAAGATTCCTGTGAAGTTTGGTGACTCTAGCCCTAGTGGTTTTAAAGATATGCATGACACAAAGTTTCTCTAATTTTAAGTAATCATATCAGGGACAATAACTCCAAAGTTATCAAGGGGAGATAATTCAAAAATCCCAGGTGCACAACAACTCATGCTGGTGAACATTCCTGTGAAGTTTGGTGACTCTAGCCCCAGTGGTTTCAGAGATATGCACGACACTAAGTAAAGTTTGTCTAATTTTAAGTCATCAGGGGCAGCAACTCCAAAGTTAACAGGGGGAGACAATTAAAAAAAAACCAAGAGCAAAACAACTCATGCTAGTGAACAATCCTGTGAAGTTTGGTGACTCTAGCCCTACTGCTTTCAGAGATACGCGCGACACAAAGTTTGTATAAATTTAAGTATTCATATCAGGGGCAATAACTCAAGAATTATCAGGGGGAGACAATTCAAAAACCATAGGTACACAACAACTAATGCTGGTGAACATTCCTGTGAAGTTTGGTGACTCTAGTACTAGCTGTTTAGGAGATACGCGCGACACAAAGTTTTTCTAATTTTAAGTCATCAGGGGCAATAACTCCGAAGTTATCAGGGGGAGACAATTCAAAAACCCCAGGTGCACTAAAACCATTATGCCTCTATCAAACCCTATGTTGTGACCACTCTTTAGAATCGTCTGATCTGGGTCTACTCTGTTTGCAAATGTGTGAAAACACTTTTATATGAGGGAAAGGGTTAACCATTTAACCTGTACTCCCACATTAAGAAATAATGTTTGCTATGTGCATTTGGTGCAATTTTAACTACTTTGGATTCCATTAAGGTTTTGAGAGAGTTAAAAGAATCACATGCCATGATACCATGACACGATTTTTCTGTAAGTGCGGCCAGAAGTCAAGGTCAAGGTCACAGCAGCCTGAAAACCATACGCAACACTCTGCCATCCCAAGATGTACTCACACACCAAATTTTGCATTCCTGCCTCAAGTAATACAGATACATATAATTATGCTCCGGACAAAGCTGAACACACATGGACAGTTTGATTACTATATGACTCCAAAGCAATATTTGCGGGCACTAAAATCATAAAAACCAACAAGTGTCTATTGAATGAAGTGCCTTTATTGGTACTAAACAATAATGAATTGTTTTATGCCTTGGAACTGGCATATCAGACAAAACCAATAGTCGATAAAAATACAATAAATCCCGTTAACCCTTTGCACGCTAAGTAATTTTTCATCTGCAACGATTGTCGTCTGCCTCAATAACTTTTCTCTAATTTCATTGCAAAAATATGATCAAGATGACAAACAGTTTGGATCCTGATGAGATGCTGCATAATGCAGTGTCTCATCTGGATCCAAACTGTTTATATAGGTATTCACAGTTTCGCCGCTAGCGTGCAAAGAGTTAATTACATTTCAATAGCATATGAACACAGAAACTTTAAGCCATGGCAGAAAGCAAACA
This sequence comes from Azorinus chamasolen, assembly GCA_963576725.1. Classification (NCBI taxonomy): domain Eukaryota; kingdom Metazoa; phylum Mollusca; class Bivalvia; order Cardiida; family Solecurtidae; genus Azorinus; species Azorinus chamasolen. Next base: position 49,390,807 of record OY755249.1, read on the forward strand.
GAGCAGATATCGACACTGACAACTACCTACAGGAGTGTTCTGACCTGGATCTACTCTACTTGTAATGGTGCCAACAGCTGTCTCTATGGACTAAAGGGTTAAGTGACCACCATACTGCATAACCCTTTCCTCCATAAATATGCCTTTCTACGCTTCTGTAATAGTCACTTCTTGAAACCGTTGTGATAAATAGAGCATTTGCTCCTACGGAGCAAATGCTCTATTTATCACAATGGTTTCAATATTACACAATTCTAACATTTTCCTTTTCTCTAGTAAATACTCCTTTTCGGTAGTTTTCTTAAAAGAGTTTGGGTCTAAAAATAGCCTATGACGGAATGCGTTAAAACCAGGTTATTGAACCTTTTACCTGATAAATACACCTGTTCACACCTGTGCAAACGAAGAAAACCAAGATCCGATGACTCCTGTATGAGCAATCTTATAACGGTTTGCTGTCTGCTTATGGAATTATATAGAGCTGATACTACAGTTTCTGCTATAGCAAAATCAATTCCTGCATTCTTGGGCTAGAATAATAATAATCAATATTAACCCTTTCCCTCATGTAAACGTGTTTTCACGCATTTGCAAACAGAGTAGACCCAGATCAGACGGCTCTTAGAGGAGCCGTCTGATCAAGGTCTACTCTGTTTGCTTATAGAAATTTAAATATCTGTGTATTTAGTTTCTAAAATGGCTATAATGCCCAACCTTCCATTTTTCATTATAACTATTTTGTCCATGAATATTCAGTAGGTATTGAAATTTGGAATAAACATAGAACAGGGAAAGGGTTAATATTCAAAAAGTCATTAATTCGTGTACAGAAAATTCATTCAAGGTAAAGGGTTAAGTACTAAATCAAAAACATCTTCAAGCTTATCCCTTTATTTCATGAATATTCAGGTAAGAAATAATGACATGATGGCTATTAATTAGATTAATTATAATGATACATGAGCACAGGAAAGGTTGGTCATGACAGAAAGTGTCAAGTCAGGTCAATTTTATTTCAAAAGCAAACAGAGCCGACCATGGTCATACAATTCCTACAGGAGCTGTCTGATCTGGGTCTACTTTGCAAAGCTGTTAATCAGAGATCCAGATAAGATGCATAATTTAAAACATTTTCAAGAATAACTTCTTTATTTCTCCACCAAACCCTATGTTGTGACCACTTTCAAAGAGACAATTCTAAAGAGTGGTCACAATGTAAGAGTTTTGTGGAGGAATGGCGGTTTTAGTATTTGTGTACACACCGTTATCTGTAGCTCTGGTCTTTCCATGACTTTGCAAACAGAGTAGACCAAGATCAGCAGCTCCTGTAGGAGCCGTCTTATCAGGGTCTGCTCTATTGTGAAATAATATAGATATGATTCTATAGTTTCTGTCTTAGCATAAAATTCCTGTGTTCATATGTCATTAAGAAAATCATTCTTTTATGAATATCTATTAAATATAGGTTATACTGTAGAATCTCTACAGCGGCCATCTAAAATACATGTATGTCTAGGTCTGTAAGGTCTTACAAGAGCCATCTAACCTCTGTCTACTCTGCTTGCAAAGGTGTCTCTATCAGGTTGAATAGTTAAAAGAACAGGATCCTGCATTTCTAAACACACTGCATTAGGTGATTCTAAGAACAATTCTAAAGGGGCCACAATGAAGTTTTAATGGAGGAATGATGACTTACGCCCTTTGAATTCGGGAACCGGGAGTAGTGGTATTTGCAAACAGTGCAGACCCAGTTCAGAGTGCTCCTCTACAGGACCCTGTAATCAAGGTCTGCTCTGTTTCACTCAAAATACTCTAGAAAATGTAAGCCTATTATACTGAATGGACTCTGCAATTAAACACTGTGGGCCATTCCACTTTGAATATTCAGCATTTAACCCTTTACTTCATACATACACCTCTCTATATCTTTGCAAACTGAGTACTGATAGATCCCGATCAACAGCTCCAGTAGGCGCCATCTGATCAGGGTCTGCTCTGTTTGCTTATGATATAAAGATTGATTTCCTGCATATATGCACTATTATAAGTAACAAATATTCTCACTGAATTAATGATGTCATTATTTCTTGCATGAATATTCATGGAGTAAAAGGCTTAACGTTTTTGATACATTTGCAAACAGAGTAGACCAAGATCAGACAGCTCCTATAGGAGTCATTTTATCAGGGTCTGCTGTGTCTGTTTATGAAATTATTAGATCTGAATTTTCTACCAGTAACAAATGATCCTGTGTACATATGCCAATATAAGAATTGAGCTAATAAATATTCATCCTGTCATCATTTTTCACATGAATATGCACCAGGTAAAGTGTTTGTATTTGAAAAAAGCATGATATAGTTTACTCTCTAACCCTTTTAAGCATCTTCACAGTTGGGGTGATGTCAAACTGATACCCAGCTCTCTTGGCTTTCTCAAGACGATCTTTCACATACTGTTCTGCATCGAATTCTTTCCCGTATGATCGTAATTTGTCCAGATAGGCTACAAATTCTCTCTCCTGCTTCTTTTTACGTAAAAATTTCTCCTTTTTCTTAATTGGATACAGTCTCTTTCGGATTCTCCGGAGCTGATGCCTTTTCATTTTGATATGCCTGATAATGGTTATATGCTGCTTCTTTCTTCTGTTTCTCATCTTCTGTTTCAGCTGTATTGCTGGTAAACTACTCTCTGGGGATTCCTCAATTTTCTGTTTTTCCTCAGGATTATCAAATGGAATATTCCTACTATCAGAAGGTGGGGTGTCTATCTCAAGGTCCATGACTTTTGGACAGTCATATGTAACCTTAGGTTTATCTTTTTCTCTGATTTTCTTATTTTCCCTCATCACCATGCTGATGGTGGGTGGTGAGTGTATGCCTATACCATTACTACAATGACCACTGACATGTCTTGCTTCAGTTTGTAGCACATTGTGTGGTCCATAATTTCTCTTAAAAACTGTATCAACACCTGTTAATGTGCACAAGTGAATGTGTCTTCCTCCTGCAAAAAATGTAAAGGTGTAATTGAAGTAACATCTTGTTACCCTTTACCTCATGAATATGCATGTAATATATAAAGACTTTATGAATATTAATAAGCTGAAGTTTTATAATGGCATAACAAGATTGGCTCTTGAACACAGTACAAGTATTTTTCTGCAAATTTTGAAAGATGTCACGGACGAAATTTTTTGTAATTAAATAATCACCAAAATTCAATCAAAGTGTGGGCAAACAGGAAGTAGATGGACGACAGACCTGAAAATGGGAGACACGTTACAACTCACTATGATAATGCTTCAGACCAAATATCAAGTCATTCCACCTTACACAAGCCAAGAAATCCTTGACGAAAATTTAGTGTACGACATACGGACGTACGGATGGACAAGGGCAAAACTTAATGCACCCATTGCCTACAGACGTACGGGCAGACAAGGGTAAAACTTAATGCCCCTGTTACCTAAAGGCGGGGGCATAAAAAAGAAAAATAATCATGTGTAAATATTGTGTAAGTTAGACAGATCGTTCAGTTCATACAGTTATCTCTCTTGTCAAGCAGCATTAAAAGGACAGAGAGAATTAGTCCAACCATTCTGATAGCTTATCTGTTTTAACCCTTTCCTTCATAAAAACACCTTCTTATGTATAAAATTTGCAAACAGAGTAGACCCAGATTAGACGGCTCCTATTTGAACTGTCTGAACAGGGTAAGCTGTATTTACTTGTGGTATAATATACAGTAAAACCTCTCTATAACGGCCACTAAATTGTAATAATTAGTTGGTATTTAGGACAGGTGGATGCTTAAAGCAAGGTGAAAGTAAGACAGAACGCTCCTATAGGAGCGTTCTGTTTTACTTTCACTTTGCTTTAAGCAGCCACCTGCCTTTAACACAAAATAATTGATGTAATTTAGTGTCCATTATGGAGAGGTTTTACTGTACATCAGATTCTACAGTTTCTGTCTGAGCCAAACCATCCTATGTACATACTGTTATATGCCATTATGAAAAAAATCAGCATATAAATATTCATGATGTTATTATTTCTTACATGTGGATGAATTTTAAACAGGGATAGGGTTATATGTTTTACTCCATGAATATTAATCCTTTCGCTGCCAAACTCTGTCGTCTGCTAACTTTGTCGTCTGCTACAAATTTTCATTTTTTTGATTTTCTTGATTTTTATTTCAAAAACATAGCAACAAACAGTTTGGACCCTGATGAGACGCCGAGTTACTCGGCGTCTCATCTGGATACAAACTGTTTGCATAGGTAATCACAGATCCGGCATTGGCAGCGAAAGGGTTGATCTAAGAAAATAACAAGTCGGAAAGGGTCCCATATTATGCTGTTAGAGGGCTCATGCACCAAAGGAAACTTTTAGACCTTTTCTTCTAAAGTTAAAGATGACGTTTACATGGCCATTGTGACAGATCTAAACTTGAATACTCATTCACTGTCTGGAACCCTTACAACAAAAACTGAGTCAACCAATTTGAAAAATTTCAAAGGAGGGCAGCTAGATTTGTGAGTAACAGATACCAGAATACTAGCTCAGTAACAGACACCAGAGCTACAGATAACAATGCATACCCAAATACTAAAATCCTCATTTCTCCATCAAACCCTATACTGTGACCACTCTTTCTAAAGAATCATCTCGAAAAGAGAGGAGAAATAAAGCAGCCATGCATGAAAATGTTTAATTTTACGCATCTTATTTGGAGCTCTGAGACATGTTGGATAATTTAGGCTGGCTACTCTTAGAAGCATGCAGGACAAGGGCTGGCTTAATTATGTTTTACAAGATTGTACATCACATCGTTGCCATCCATCCAGCTCCAAACTTCTTAATTCTGTCAGACCCTAGAACCCGCAATTATACTAGTCATAGCTTTACACCCATTAGTTCAAATAAAGATACTTACAGATCTATATTCATTTTATTGTCGAACCATCCCACAATGGAACCTACTGCCATATATAAAGATATGGCTCACATAGCATCATCTGTTCAGGCATATAAGTCCATAGTGACTATCCTGTACTGGTGAGTTTTGTGCTAAAACCCGATTGTTTCTTTATTTTAAATATCACTATAAAATGTTTTCACCCTTTCCCTTATGGCATGACAAACGTTGCAATATTATTTTTTCATTTGATAAAAAAAAAAAAAAAATTAATAAAAAAAATAATTTAATAAAAAAAAAATTCTCCAATATTTTCTTTTTCTCATTCCATGTTTTAAAATTTTTAATTCGATAAAAAATTTCTCATTTGATGTTGCGAAAATAAATTTCATTCAATAATTTGCCTCATGGGATAGGCTACTAGATGGAGTTATAAGCTCGGATTTCATTGGACGAACAAATCAGACTAGCTAAAGGCATGGTTAGATCGTTAACACAGACACTTATTGACAAAATAATATAATTCATTAATAAAATAATTGATCAATTACTCATGTGTGATCGAGAAATATATAAAATAGCGAAATCGAATGTAATTGTCTTCAGTCCCTGTTAGGCAAAGGAAAAACTGCGCGAGTTGTAATGCTGTTGCTAAAGATGACGTTTTCTGAATGATGTCATTCGATACATACAATGTCATACTGTTTTGACAGTTGTGCTAAAAGTCGTGTGGTACCATCATACTACCATGTAGACCTACTTCTAAACAGTTATGAAGTCAGAACTAGGATCTAGCATTGAAAAAATCGTGACATACGTCGTACGGAATTCACTCTGTTTAATATCGAATTTGATACCTTCATTTCAGCTAATTTCCTGCCTAGATTCGACTTATTAATAAAGTATGACTAGCACAGTGACATTCATTAAATTCTGCAATGACAGCCCGTATTGTTGATGCAGGTAAAAGAAACTTTCCTTGCAATTTCAAATAAAACAGTGCCAATGTATTGATGAACCTTGTGCTATTTCATCTGTCAGTTTACTATATACTCAATGTGTAACCGTGCTTTATTCGGTTAACGTTACCATGTTATCGGCGACTTTGTGAGAACCTACGCCAACAGTTTGGATTCAGATGAGTCAATATGGTTGAACACTGATTTATCACATGGTTCATACAAAATTCTCACACCAAAATTCAAGGACTTTTCAAGGATTTTTCAAGGTTGAGTTTGTATTTTCAAGGCATTTTTTCTGAACATTTTTACAGTTAAAATTGTACAAGTATGAATCTTTGTGTTGAATAAACATAAAACTTATACACTAGTTTCTTAATAAAGTAGTTTGCTACTGAACACTTTTTTGCAAAACTTTCCCATCGCTTCTCCTAACGAACGCTTACGACGGATGCTGCCATTTTTTACACAATTTATGGTGACGTCATACAGAAAATTCCTCCATTGCGCTCAAACACAATACGTACCCGCAGCATTCGCCCTGTACGTTTATGTACTTTTGATACGCTAGAAATTGAAGGTTTCTGTTTCATTTTTTACACAGATAATGTGTTACAAAACTTATTTTGACAACTTACATATATTTTAGTGATATTTTAGGTTGTTTTCCAAAATTCAAGGACTTTCAATTAAATCCAAGAACCATTTTGGCATTTTTTCAAGGTAACACTTAATTCAAGTACTTTTCAAGGTTGAAACCAAATTCAAGGACTTTTCAAGGCCCGTGGGAACCCTGTATCACAATGGTTTCAAAATGTGACTTTTACAGAGGCTCCAAAATGTGTCACTAGGAGGCAATGTGTTAACCTGCATAGAAATGGCTGAGACAGCATATAATACATACTTATACTGGTAGATACATGCGTCTTTAAACTTATAAGTTTTAATATTAGAATGAAATCATCATTTATGAACCTTTTTAATGATGGAATGTAGACATTGGAATGCTCATCCCTGAACATTTCAGACTTGAATCTTCACGGTCTGTCAAAGTCATTTCCTGTCATTTAGAGAAAGAAATATTTGTTTGCATAATATGAAAAACTGTTGCATGGCTTTGTGTGAGAACTATTTTCAGTATTTTTAGCTGACCAAAGCATATCAAAGGCGTCAACACTGAAAAGTGCAAACGACTAGATCTGATAATTATGCATTTAACCCGTCCCCAGATAGTCTGATTTGTTCATCCAATGAAATCCGAGCTTACACCTCTATCTAGTAGCCTATCCCATGAGGCAAATTATCGAACAAAATTGTTTTTCGCAACATCAAATTAATTTTTTTTCGCAACATCAAATGAGAAATTTTATATCAAATGAAAAATGTTCAAACATCGATTGAGAAAAAGAAAATATTGGATTAAAAAAACTTATCAAATGAATTTTTTTTATCAAATGAAATTTTATTATCAAATGAAAAAATAATATTGTAACATTTGTCACACCATAATCCCCATTTGTTAATTTGTTTTCAAATTTTAACCAGCACCTTTATGTAAGCATCAATCATGATGGTGTGAAGTAAACAAAAGAAGAAGAGGGGAATTTGAATAGCCACTAACTCTGTTATTAACTATTGCATTTGTTTTTTAACTACTAGCTGTGCCAAATGCTTTGTTTTGTTACTGCAGCTAGTTCTGTACTGTTGCAGCCAGTATAAATTGCTCAAACTAGTGAGCAGACAAGGCTGATTTTTTTGTTATTCAGGCTGATAATCTAACTTGGACGAGTACCACCAACATTTTCAACAAGTTTGGTGACAGTTGGATAGAAACTGCTTGCATGCTGCTTCGTGACTGGCCACAGTGGCCAGCTACAGCTTGCTTTTATCTGTACATCTAATCTGAGTCCACTCTGTTTGCAAAGGCATCTAAGAGGTAAAGGGTTAAACAATTACCAGTTCCTGTAATGGAAAGTTTCCATAGTTGATGTGTAATGGACCTTAGGAGTTTCGCACTTCCAACACTGGTAGACATTATCTGTAACAAATGGAAAATAATGTTAAAACGTTATAGATCTACTACAGTATGCTCTGGTGATTCATGGTCCTTAAATTTTAAATTATCTTATGTGTATGACAGTTGTGCTGTTGAACTTTACGAAATCTTGACCTATTTCCTGTTGATTCGTGGGTTCTAATTGGTCAGTATCACAACAGCATTTTCGGGCAAGAAAATCCATGTTGCGGGATTGTTTGCTGGACTATATTCGGTCCAACAAAAATTCGTAACAATGATAAATTTGAAATAAATTATTATACAATGCAACTGAAGAAAACTAAATGCAACCAATGCTGATGTAATGGAGTTTTCCAAAATGGTGCATTAATAGCATCCAATTTCATGTTTTGATAGATGGTCCCATAAAGGTTCATGAAAGGGTCTGCAGACAGGTCCACATATTAATGAGCCCTTTTCATCTCTAGAGGCAGTAGGCTATTGACAAAAACTGGGTCACGGAAATAAACTCTGTGGAGAGAAGATTAGTTGATTACACAAAGCACGAATCAAAAGGCTACCACAAATCCATAGGAATTGACGATATACTTTTTGGCCGGTTATGGCCATTATCTGTAACAAGAGCCGTGTGTGGCGCAAAAACTTGTCTGATTTGGTGCTTGTCCAGATAAATTTAAACAAGAGCTGTCCACAGACAGCGCACTCCACTTGCTTTAGTGCTGGATAGTGTAGTGGAAGTCTAAATCAGAAAGGGCAACTACAGCAAAATTAATTTTAGGGCTACCTGCCATTGTGGAATGGGTCTCCCTTGTAATAGTGAACATGCATACCAAATTTGAACCAAATATCTTGGACAGTTTCTGAGACATGGTCCTTAACATAAAACTTAACCAACAATGAAAATTCTAAGTCGAAAAAGGGGCATAACTATGGAAAAATTAATTTTAGGGTTACCTACCCTTGTGAAATGGGTTGCCCTTGTGATAGTAAACATACGTATACCAAATATGAACCAAACATCTTTGATGGTTTCTGAGAAATGGACCTTATCAAAAAAGGTTAACCAACGCAGACGCCGACGAGAGGGTCATGACAATAGCTCCACTTTTTTAAAAAGTGGAGTTAAAAAATGAAAAAAATAAAGGGTCATAACTCCAAAATTTTGAAATCAAGAGTTATGGTTCTTATGTAGGGGCCTTACTTTCAATGAGTTCTACTAACCTTTAGATGAAGTTTTATGTTGATACCTCTTATACGAGCTACATTAATAAAGTTTTTGTACGACGACAATGACGCCAACGCCTATGACCCAGTTATCACAATAGCTCGACTTTTCTTTGAAACAGACGAGCTAAAAATGATTTGAGCCGGCATTTATTAGACACTAAAGTGCATTCATCAAAAAGGGTTTCCTAAAACAAATGTTAAAGTGTGTCATGTTTTGAATAACAGTGATTATGTATAAAGGTTACATGCACTGGTTGGATTCCGTCAAATGGAATCAAACAAGTCTAAGTTCCCACAAGGGGTTTGACTCAAAGGAAGATAGAATGGAACCTCAAAGTGTGACCTTCATGCTCGCGAAAACACAAGGCATTCCAGGACGAATCGTTAAATAACACAAAACCGTGTATACAAATACTTGTGTTAAATAAAATTTACATTAATACACAGTGTCTACAATTACCACGTTTCCTTTTGAAGTCGTAAACTTAAAATCAATGTAAATCAATGTTTTGTGAGATTAACACAGGGCGCGGCCATTTTGTATCGGTAAGTCTAACTTGGGTGTTTTAGAACACATTTGGTACATATTGTCACTACTGGTAAAAATAACATATTCTGAATCATAGATATTTATTTTCATAAATTAAAATTGATATGAAAATGAGATACGGACGTCTACGTAATTTTCACGTTGGGGAGATTTAGAGATTATAATGACCTTCACCTTGTTAATGAAGCTCGTGATGCTGTGTAATGTCAACAAACTAGGAAATCGATCTATGTATTGAACTGAAAGCACCACGCGGCTGTTAATCATGAATCCTCCACAGTTCTCACTTAAGGTAAGGATATTAAAATTTCTACCGATTTATGTAAACTGAGGTAACAAATTGCGGAAATATTATATCCCGAATGTTGCCTGTATGGAATCGCCTGTAGCCTATCATATTTACGATTTTTGAAACATCCTGTTTAGAACTGCACCAGTTTGCAGCAGTAACTGGCCCGTGACAACTAATTAGATATTATACCTGAGAATAAACGAGGTTAGATAAATCATCTGGGAAAATATTAATGTGTATCCGTAATTCTGGTGGATTCTCATTCATACTCATTTACATCTATCGTACACTCACCTTCTATCGAACCTCACCAGTTTATCGAACCTTTCATTTTTTTTGTGTTTTTACGCATGTACAAGTGCATACTACGTCATAAAATCATGAGTACCGTTGCTTTGTCTGTAAACAACGCCTCGTAGCTTTAAAAACGAAATATACGTCAAAAACAGGTCAATACAGTTTATTTTCCCTTCAACTATGCTAAACACGAGAAAACTCTCAATACGTTATAGAATATCAACATAAATTGAAAAGTGTACCACATAAAAAATGTTTGACAGCTCTGACCCCTTCAGCTTATGCAAAGTTCGCGTGCCCATGATGAAATCACGTGACTATGAGTATTATGTTACAGTAAACAGTTTCTAAAATAAAGGTTCGATAAGCAGGTGATATTTTTCTGGCAGCCATTTTTGTTTTTGTTATGTGGGTGATGGGGAACACTGGATTGTTTGGGGATTAATAGATGAGGATAAACATATTTAATTGTTTCAAGGTATGTATAAATGATTATTTTGAACTGCTGATTTATTTTTTTCTTCAATATTCAAAGTAAACGTTTTCTGTTCCTGGTCAAAGGTTAAGAGGTTCGATAGACGGTGAGACCATGCTACATCAAACTGTCTGTCATGATTGACATTTCTTTGACGGTGCGCTAATTTAAGACAGAAAAAAATAGAAGGATAGTATAAAGATTTCGATCAAGAAATGGAGATAATGCTCATATAGTAAAAGGCAGAAAAAGAAAATAGGTGTTCAGTCACGTTTCGGTCATCAGGCCTTCAGGGCAGTTGACCAATCCAGCTTCCGTGGCAGAGCGGCCCGAGGACAGACCCCAGCTGGATGCCGCTGTTGACAGGAACTCTTTCTGATGCTTGCCCCTCTACAAGAACTTGCTGGGTCCGGTCACTCAGGAAAGAAGAAATCCACTGTAGTGTGGAGTTACGGATCCCATAATGGTCCATCTTCTTCAAGAGGCGTTGGTGAGGCACCCTGTCAAAGGCCTTTGAGAAATCTAGGATGATTAAATCAACCTGCGTCCTCTTGTCAAATGCAGAAGCTAACTCATGCACAAGTGTATGCAGCTGAGTTTCACAGCTTCGCCTTGCACGAAACCCATGTTGACAGTCCTTGAGGATGTTGTGGTTGTCAAGATGTCTAAGGCTGTTGCTGACTATTACATGTTCAAGTAACTTGCAGCATAAACTTGTCAGTGAGACCGGCCTGTAGTTGGGTGGATCGTGACGGGAACCCTTCTTGAAGATGGCGGTGACGTTGGCCGTTTTCCAGTCATTAGGCACCTTGCCCTCAAGTAGGGACTTGTTGAAGATCATGGTGAGGATGGAGGCAATGTCGTCTGCAATGTCAATGTTTTCTACTCATTCTCTAGTCCAAATCATTTTATAGTCGCGCAAGCTTATTTTTCATTCAAATAACCTTAATTGTTAACATTCGTCATTGTGAAATATAACCCATGACCTTATAGGCTATTTTTAGATGCAATCTATCGAAAAGGAGCATAAACTAGAGAAATGGATTTTTTTTAGAACACCGTAGTTTGAAACCATTGTGATAAATAGAGCATTTGCTCCTATAGGAGCAAATGCTCTATTTATCACAATGGTTTCACAAAGTGACTTTTACAGAGTCGTCAAAAGTCGTCAATATGAGGGAATGGGTTAATTGTTATCATTCTTCATTGCGTTTATCATCATTCATGGTCATTTTTAGTTTTGGTTGCTGGCGTGACGTCAAAACCATATACATTGTATGCCGAAACATGTAAGTTATGCTGAAAGGAATGAATCGCTCGCAACTATTAACACATGCAAAATATAATTTAAACAAATAATCCTTTCCTCCATAAAAACGCCTTTCTACGCCTCTATAAAAATCACTTTTAAGAAACCATTGTGATAAATAGAGCATTTGTTCCATATCACAGTGGTTTCAAAATTGCATAATTCTTTAAAAAAAAATCTTTTCTCTAGTAAATGGTCCTTTTCGGTAGATTTATTCAAAGAGGTTGGATCTAAATATAACCTATGGAGGAAAGGGATAATGTCCCTCAAACTATCACATTTACCTTTGCTGTTAATCCTGATAGCCACAAATATACTCACACTTACACTTTCATTTTAGGCCGCCAATATGGCAACATTACATGTACATATGTACATATACAGATAGAACACATTGACCACAAGTGCAGTGCACAAGGTCCATAACTCTGTCTTCAGTATTTTTTGAGTTATTGCCCTTTGTTATATTTGTCAAAATCTGGTTTGTCCGGATCATAACTTCAAACATATAAAAGCTATTGACTTTAAACTTCATATACAGATAGATCACATTGACCGCAAGTGCAGTGCACAAGGTTAGTAACTCTATCTTCAGTATTTTTGGAGTTATTGCTCTTTGTTATTTTTCTCAAAAAATGGCTTGTCCGGATCATAACTTTCAAAGTATAAAAGCTATTGACTTCAAACTTCATATACAGATAGTTCTAACACATTGACCACAAGTGCATTGGTCAAGGTTCGTAACTCTTTCTTCAGTATATTTTGAGTTATTGCCCTTTGTTATTTTGCTCAAAATCTGGCTTGTGTGGATCATAACTTTCAAAGTATAAAAGCTATTCAGACTTCAAATTTCATATAAAATTCAAGTTTCTTATTACTACATTTTTTTTTACATATAAATCACCCTGCAGGTTATTTACGTTGGTCGCCAAATGGAACATGGTGAAAAAGTTGTGACTTGACTGGGACTTTAACCCAGAGCCTTTGGCTTACCATGCCAACACTCTACAGACTGATCTTCCAAGTCACACAGTCTAAGCCTATCAGCTGTTTCAACACAATCTCTACCTGGCTACAATCCATTTTACAAATTATTTAAGAAATAGATCTATCAACTTTCCATTAACAAACAGAGCAGACCCTGATCAGATGACTCCTACAGGAGCCATCTGATCTGGGTCTACTCTGTTTGCATATGCGTGAAAAGGAGTTTATATGAAGGGGTTACGCAGCATTTAATATTCAATATTCTTCCACGGTTCAGAAGTAGACATTGGATGTAGAATTTTATATTGATGACAACATTCTAGTCAAACACTTACAGCCCAAACATATTTCCGTAAAAGCTGGCGCATGGTGATATGATTGTAAAATCATTGCCATGAGTTGCCCCTTTCCCTCAAAGTCATGTTAACCCTTTACCTGTTCTACATTTATTCCAAATTTCAATACCTACTGAATATTCATGGACAAAATAGTTGTAATGAAATATGGAAAGTGGAACATATTGTAGCCATTTTAGAAACTGAAGAAATTGATCTATCAAATTCCATTAGCAAACACAGCAGACCCTGATCAGATGGCTCCTTCAGAGGCTGTCTGATCTGGGTCTATTCTGCAAATGCGTGAAAAGGTGTTTATATGAAGGAAAGTGTTAAAGATTCATCCATAAAACTTTATGGGCATAAGAATTGCAATGATCTTGGGAAACTATTCATACCAGGTGTTATTACAAGTCCTGTTCTTTAGTTATTGCAGTTAAATTCAGTCAGTCAATTTTCCTGAATTGATTTTGCTTTACATTTCAGCTAATAGTGTTGGTCCACTTCGTACTAACAATATGGTGAGTACTTGTAATAATTGTTAATCTTAAGTTCTTAACTTTACATCATAGATACACCATTTACCTCCTGTGCAAACATCTAGTATTCCTGGGTCAGTTGGCTCCAGTAAGAGCCAACTTGTTTTGTGTTTGCTTACCAGGATTATCCTTGAGGGTTACATGAGCGATATGATCGCCGAGTTTCGGCTGACATCGCCTTCCCTAACTAAGATCAAAGCTATTTCAAAATTACAGTTTCAGAGAAGAAGATTTTTAAAGATCTTCCTATGAAAAACTGATAAGCCCTTGGTGGGCCCAAAATTACTGTTCCAACAACTAATTTGTCATTGACTGCATTGAGTCATTCATCAATTATGGCTGTTAAAGCTGTCTTACTGTCTCACTATCATGATATTATTGAAATAGTTCAGAAACTATTGCATGCAAAACTATCACAATAATTTTCTTCTCAAACTTTTAAAAGAAGGGTAGTGAATCAATATGACTAGATCAACACTTAAGATCAGCCTTCATGTCTCTTTTATTATAAAAACAGCATACAAAGCAACATAAATACATATGCATGTCATTTGACCCTTTAAATGTTATAAACAAACATGTTTTCATATATTTGCAAACAGGGCAGACTCAAATTAGAGACTGATATTTTCTTTTCATATGATCAATAAGATTTGAAGTGTTCCCATTGTACTCAAGAAAGCTATAAGCAGAAACTCTAGAATCATGTCTATATTTTTTCAAAAGCAAACAGAGCAGATCCTGATCAGACTGCTCCTAAAGGAGCCAAGTGCTCTATGTCTACTCTATTTACACAAGCGTACTTATGGAGTAAAAGGTTAAATCGTAAGACCAGCCATCATTTGAATTTAATTGGAATTTGCAGTATTTCATTTTCCAGCTTTACAAATTGTCAAGATCCTGATCAAATATTACATCTTTGACTCAGTGTCTGGTCTTGATGCATTTTGTTTGCAAAACTCAAAGGTCCATTTTCTCATAGCTGATATGTACAAGTATTGTTTATATTCTAGGGCGTCGATGAACCCATTTCTGGGTATATGCTATGTGTACATGAACTTGCTGGTGTTGTCCATGGGTATGTGGGCTATTACTCATCCTGACTCAGCTGATGTGGTTCTCATGGTAAGTCTTAACCCTTTCCTCCATAGGCTATTTTTAGACCCAACCTCTTTGAATGAATCTACCCAAAAGGAGCATTAACTAGAGAAAAGTAAAATTTTAGAATTTTGTAGTTTGACTTTTACAGAGGCGTAGAAAGGCGTATTTATGGAGTAAAGGGTTAATACACCTTTCTACGACTTTGCAAACAGAGTACACCCAGATCAGATGGATCCTGTAGGAGCCATCTGATCAGGGTCTACTCTGTTTGCTTTTGAAATAATATGAACCAGAGTCTACTGTTTCTTTCATGGCCACCATTGTTTGTGTTCATACATGTATGCCATTATCGTTTATGATTAGGTAGAAATTAAAAAAATAGTATAGAGTCACTGTCAGAAAAAACAGCAAGTTGTTGTATTTTCTATCATGTTTAGCCTTTTCCTTGTTAAATATTCATGTAAGAAATATTGATATCATGAATATTTATTAGGTCAATTTTTATAATAGCATATGTACCCAGGATTTTTTTTTTATATTATTAGAAACAGCAGAGTCAGATCTATTATTATTTCATAAGCAAATTAGAGCAGACTTGGTCAGACTCCTCATACTGGAGAAATCTGATCTGGATCTACTCAGTTTACAAAGGTATGAAAAGGCATTCATATGAGGAAAAGGGTTAATTAAGATTTATGATTCATGATTTTATCATCTATTGTTTTTAGTTGTATTTCCTTGTATTTCATGACTATTTTAACTTATTGTGTAGTACTTTGGGGAAGTAAATATCAGCTGCTCAAACTGTTTTCTGGATGCTCGTCGCGTGACATTGCTACATTTGAGTGGTGTCCTGTCATCGTCAAAGTTATAAGGTCAAAAGGTCAAACTAGCTATTATTTTGTATCCAAGAAGTTTAATTTCGACTTTTCTTTAGCATAACAATGATACAATATGAAGCTGCAGCATAT
The DNA here is from genome assembly GCA_963576725.1 of Azorinus chamasolen. Taxonomy (NCBI): domain Eukaryota; kingdom Metazoa; phylum Mollusca; class Bivalvia; order Cardiida; family Solecurtidae; genus Azorinus; species Azorinus chamasolen. The sequence continues at coordinate 49,406,789 of OY755249.1, forward strand.
TGTCAAGTCAACATAAATCTTTCAGTTTGAGACATTGTTACATAGGGCTTACCAGTCATATCACAATTATCTCAATACCTAACACTTTACCTCATGATTATTCATGTAAGAAATAATGGCATCATGAATATTTATTAGCAGAACTTTTATAATGGTTTCTGAACATAGGATGTTTTGACAGAAACTATCTGTAGAATCAGATCTATATGATGCCATAAGCAAACAGAGCAGACCCTGATCAGATGGCTCATACAGCAAAATTGACCAGCCACTTTAACCCTTTCCCTCATATAAACGCGTTTTCACGCATTTGCAAACAGAGTAGACCCTGATCAGACGGCTCCTAGAGGGTCTGCTCTGTTTGCTAACAGAATTTGATAGATCTGTTTCTTTGCTTTCTAAAATGACTACAATGTTCCACCTTTGATATTTCATTATAACCATTTTGTCCATGAATATTCAGTAGGTATTGAAATTTTGAATAAACATAGAACAGGGAAAGGGTTAACTGCTAATGACTGACAAATTGTGGACACTGATAAGTATGCCATTAGAAATACAGTAAAAACCCTGATGCTCAAATTAGTATTCACCCTCCATTAAACAATTTCCTCATAGGCTGTTTTTAGATCCTGCCTCTGAATAAATCCACCCAAAAGGAGCATTTACTAGAGAAAAGGAAAACTTAACAATTGTGTAGTTTTGAAACCATAGGAACAAATGCTCTGTTTATCACAATGGTTTCAGAAAGTGATTTTTACAGAGGCGTCAAAAGGTGTCAATATGAGGGAATGGGTTAAGCAGCCACATGCCTAAAAGGTCTAGTTCAGAGGGGGTTTACTGTACAATGTTTTCAAAGATGTACATTCCCATTGATGCAAGTCAAATACATATTGTGATACGTATGGTTCTTCATTGCAGTTTTTGCTTTGCCATATTTTTACGATTCTTCAAGACGTAATACTACTGTGTATAAACGAGCCTAAATATTACGCGTACTATGAAGAGAGACCGGTCCTTGGTAGGAATAGGTCAACCCTTTGAATGCGGGAAATGAGTGTACTGGCATTTACAAACATTGTATACAATAACCCTTTCCTTCATAGGCTATTTTTAGATCCAACCTCTTTGAATAAATGTACCGAAAAGGAACATTAAATAGAGAAAAGGAAACTTTTAGAAATTTGTAGTTTGAAACAATTGTGATAAATAGAGCATTTGCTCCTATATGGTTTCATTTGGTGATTTTTAAAGAGGTTTAGAAAGGCGTATTTATGAAGGAAAGGGATAATACCATTATCTAGATCAGATGGCTCCCAGACATGCCGTCTGAGCAGGGTCAGCACTATCCTTTGGACCAGTTTTCGTACTGAGTGGACTCTGTAGTTAATACTGACGGAATACTGACGGGCCATTCCACTTAGCTATTTCAGCGTTCAAAGGGTTAAGCACGTATGATAACATCTTCATCTTCCTTTATGTATACAGTTGAATCTATCTTAAGCAGCCATTCATTAATCATAGGAACATTAAGAAGCAGGTGGTTGCTTAATGCAGGGCAAAAGTATTGCAGGAAGCTCCAATAGGAGCTTTTCTGTCTTATTTTTGACCTGCATTATCAAGCTACCACCTGCCTTACTGACCCATAATTAGACCTTTCTGATGGCCATTTAAGGCAGGCTCTATTATATACTTCCTATTATACATTTATCAATGCTACCAGTAATTAAAGGTCACTCTAACTATGCTTTATGCATTAATGTGTGATAAGCTGTACATCATAACTTTTGATCCTGATGACAGTAATGTCAACTAATGTGTCGTCTCATCAGGATCCAATCTGACTGACATTTTGTTAACACTTTACTCCAGTAATAATCATGTAAGAAATAACAACATCATAAGTATTTATTATCTTTTTACAATGGCATATGATCAAGAAAAGTTTTAGCCTAGAAATAGAATCAAATCTACAAGTTACATTTGCAAACAGAGCAGACCCTGATCAAGTGGCTCCTACGGGAGTGGTTTGATCTGGGTCTGCTCTGTTTGTAAAGGCTTATCTATGGAGTAAAGGGTTAATGAGATTCTTCTCTAAGCCAACTGTATAAAACTACTGCATGATAAAGTTGCACTATTAGAACTCCTGAAATATAATGTAAACTATGTTCAGCTGCATGGATTGTGATTATGATTTGTTCAGCAGCAACTTTTTTCTCATTATCTTGAATCCTCTACCCTAATTATCCTAACTATCCAGACAGACAAACTTGGGCAGTTATTTCAATATCCAAATGGTGCCAAATTGAGTTATTCAGCATTACAAGTGGGCTTAGAGGGTAGATTGCATGTCTGAATATTTATCGTACCTTGGGTATTGTCATCTGTTTAGTGTCAGCAATGTTTTTCTCATCAGATTCTTTGCTACCCAGTCATCCAAAGTATTCAAATATCCAATCCTTACTAGTTAGGTCAATTTTGATTACTTTGAATTAGACCGACATAGTAACAAAAAGTGTAGTCTCTGCTCAAACTGTTCTTTCAGGAGCAGTTTGACTAGGGTCTGTTTTATTTGTTTTAGTTGATCGGTCTGAATACTTAACCCTTTTCTCCATAAATATGCCTTTCTATGCCTTTGCAAACAGAGTAGACCCAGATCAGATGACTCCTATAGGAGCCGTCTGAACAGGGTCTGCTCTGTTTGCTTATGATACATGTGCAATATAGATTAGATTCTACAGTTTCCGCAATTGCCAAAAAGGGTAGTGTGTCCATGTGCTTTGATAACAATTAATCTAATCCTTATTCACGATGTTGTCATTTCTATTCATGGAGTAAAGGATTATGGGTAATTAGTGTATTGTGTTATGTAATGCAATAACAGTGAACATAACCAGTAACCTATTTATATCCTCTCGCCTTCTATAGTGTGACTTATGTTTCTAACTTTCTTAACCCTTTCCCTCATATAAATGTGTTTTCACGCATTTGCAAACAGAGTAGACCCAGATCAGATGGCTCCTAGAGGAGCCGTCTGATCAGGGTCTGCTCTGTTTGCTTATAGAATTTGATAGATCGGTTTCCTTGCTTTCTAAAATGTCTACAATGTTCCACCTTCCATATTTCTTTAAAACTATTTTGTTAATGAATATTCAGTAGGTATTGAAATTTGGCCTAAACACAGAACAGGGAAATGGTTAAAAGGTTCCAAATAAGAAGGGTAAAATGAATGTTTCTCAACAGTATCATTCAACTTAACCCTCTCCCTGTTGACTACGCATGTTTTTTATGATTTGGTCTGCAACTGTTGCATTTATGCATTTTTCAGTATCTCCTGTGCCATATCTTCTCTATTCTACAAGATGTTATCCTTCTGGGACTTAATGAGCCTCGAGGCAACAATAATTATGAGCATGATGGCGTTGCAGGTATACATTCCCTACAGCTCTTTAACCCTTTAATTGATGAATATTCATGCAATACTCCATCCGTTATGCTTGTCATTTAACTCTTTCCCTCTTGAATATTCAAGTAGGAAATCATAACATCATGAATGTTATTCACTTAATACAGTAAAACTTCGATTATTCGAACACTAAAATACGTATTATTAACGACCTTTAAGACAGGTGGCAGCTTAATGCATGGTGAACGTCATGCAGAAAGCTCCTCTAGGAGCTTTCTGCATGACTTTCACCATGCATTAAGCAGCCACCTGCCTAAAAGGGTCTAAATTCTTCTATACCGAAAATTCGGATAATCGAGGTTTTACTGTATTTATAATGTAAACTTTTCAAGCGAATTGTTTGCTTTGACAAAAGCTAAAGAATCAGACAGGGTTCCCATGGACAGGAAAAAATCATGGAAAATGAAATTTTGAATCAGAAGTCGAGGGTTGAGGAATCGGTTTGAAAGCGGAATAGAAAAGAAAATGAAAAAGATGCTAAAGGCAGTTTCTTCATTCTAATTGAGAAAGTCTCTGTTTTTAGCTCGCCTGTTCGTAGAACAGTAGAGCTTATGTTATACCCCCTGCGTGAGCGTGGGCATCTGCATGAGCGTGGCCAACGTTAAAGTTTTTTGGATGGGTTGCTTTAAAGCTTAATATTTATACTAGAATACTGAAATTTTGTATGGCAGTTCATTTGAGTTCAAATATTGCTTTTAACATTAAAAATATTTTTCAATTTTATCAATTTTTCACATGTTTTGGACTTGGTTCTTTTTGCAAAAATTCACCAGGTTAAAGTGTTTTGGATGGGTTGTTTTAAAACCTAATAATTGTTTTGACCTACTTTTGCGAAAATCGTTGCAGATGGCGGTGGTCTAGTGGTAACGCACTTGACTATCAGTCCGGAGGTCCAGGGTTCAAATCTCGGTTCCTACTGGAAATTTCAGAGATGCTTTTCCGTGTCTCCCACCCGCACATCCTCTCCACCCAGGGGTTAAAATGGGTACCTGTAAGGGTCACTCGCCGGTACTCGCCGGTACTGCAGCTGCATGATTGCGCCATATGTTAGCAGTACTCAATATTGTAGGCCAATGACTCGATGACCAGGGGAGTCAATGTACAGTTGGCTGAGCGGTCATTAGGACTGAAAGTAAACTATACCTAGGTACTTTAAATGCCTATAACATTTGAACCAGTGGACTAGGGCTTCCATACTTGGTATGCAACTTGCCTGTGTTAAGACTTTTCCAACAATATCAGTCTTTGCCCTTCTGACATTGACCTTGACCTTTGACCTACTTTTGCAAAAATCTTTAAATGCCTATAACATTTTAAGCAATGGACCTAGGGCTTCCATACTTGGTGTGCAATTGCTTGTGTTAAGACTTTTCCAAGAATATCATTTTTGGCCCTTCTGATCTTACCTTGGACGTACTTTGCAAAAGTCTTTAAATGGCTGTATTATTGGACATGCCAACATTTTGCCCTCCTGACCTTGACCTTTCACCTACTTTTGCAAAAATATTTAAAAGGCCAATAACATTTGAGCCAATGGGCAAAAGGCTTGCATACTTGGTATGCAACTTTCTTGTGTTAAGTCCTTTCCAACAATATCATTGTTTTTGCCATGTTACTTAGGCCTTGGTCCTACCTTTGAAAAAAGTCTTTAAATGTCTATAAAAATTGAACCAGTAGGCCTAGGGCTTCCATACTTGGTATGACCATGCCAATATGTTTGCATTTCTGATCTTGGCCTTGACCTGTGACACTACTTTTGCAAAAGTCTTTAAATGCATATACTTCCATACCTGGTATGTATATTTTCTGTCTGAAGACTTTTTCAAACATACCAATGTTTTTTTACCATGTGACCTTGACCTTTGACCTACTTTTGCAAAAGTATTTAAGTACCTATAACATTGGAACCAATAGATCTAGGGCTTCCGAACTTGGTATGACCATGCCAACATAATAATTTGCCCTTCTGACTTTGACCTTGACCTTTGACCTACTTTTGCAAAAAAAATTAAATGCATATAGCATTGTAATCAATATGCCTAGGGCTTCCATACTTGGTATGTATCTTTCCTGTCTTAAGACTTTCCAACCATACCAACGTTTATTACCATGTGACCTTGACCTTGACTTTGACCTTCTTTTGCAAAAATCTTTAAATGGCTATAATATAGGATGCAATATCATAGGGCTTCTATACTTGGTATAACCATGCCAACATATTCGCCCTTCTGACCTTCATCTTTGACCTACTTTTGCAAAAATCTTTAACTTCCTATTACATTGGAACCAATAAACCTAGGGCTTCCATATTTGGTATGTATCTTTCTAGTTTAATAATCTTTTTAAGTTGCTGAAAATTGGTATTTGGTTGCATTTTGGTTCTGATATTGATGCCGTTAAGTTTAAATTGAAAATTGAATTATTTTTTTGATGTTCAATATGACACATTTTAGACAACTTTTAAACAGGCGAGCATCAGGTGGCTTTGACACCATTTCTGGTTCACTATACTGTATTATCCAAAAGCATTGCTTATAAAGAAAAAAATCACTTTAATTTAATATAACTGAATGGGGTTTATACGTCCCTTGCCTGCTGAACTTTTTCGTATGAAGTGTGAAAAATATGCGACAGACAGTCAAAACAGGTAGGATTCAGCTGTTTGACATCCTTTTGTGTTCGAGTAATTAGGGTGTGAAATACACATGAATATGTTCTTGGGGGGCCGAAATTTAGTTCGAGAGTTCCAGTCATCGGTGTTGAGCTAGCAATGGTAGAACAACATATTGCTGGGACCGAGACAGTTCTAGTCATCTTGGGTGTTCTAGTCATCCGTGTTCGAGGTTTCGAAGTTTGACTGTATTAAGGTGGCCCTCTCTCAGATTCCTTAAAAAAATGGCCTGTTCTGAAAAATATGACTGTAGTATAAACTAAACTAATTTATATGGGTGTGCCGTTGTAGTGTAAACTTCAGATGTTTCTTGTACATCATCTTGTCATGGTACCATTGGTGATGAAGTGAGCGATATAGGTACCATCATTGCTCTCTTGTTAGACAAATTTTGCCAGTGATACTTATTGCAGACATAATTTACATAACCCTTAACCATGTAAGAAATAATGACAGTATGAATATGAATTTACTAAAACTTCATGATGGTTTCATGAACACGTCTTTTCACCATGACTAAATCTGTAGAATTTCATAAGCAAACAGAGCAGATCCCTATTTTGATGATTCCTACAGGAGCCGACTTGTCTGGGTCTACTATATTTGCAAAGGCATTAGTATTCATCTTTGCAAACAGAGTAGACCCAGATCAGATAGGTTCTGCCTATAGCCATATGATCAATCTGCTCTGTTAATTATGATAGAGAATAGTCTATAATGTAGATATGATTCTACAGTTTCAGCCATGATCAAACATGAACTTTGTCATAATGCCACTTTAAAAACTTCAACTGATTAATTTCATAATCATTATTTCTAACATGAATATTCATAAGGTAAAAGGTCATGGTGCTAGGAGTTCATTGTCATTCTACAAGATTTTATCTAAAATGAATTTAAATAGTTAAGAAATTTAACTCCATCTTTTGATAAATATATACACTACAAGCTGTTGTTGTATGAGATACAGAGCAACAGATAAACATGTGTACTCAATTACTAAAATCATGATTTCTACACCAAACCCTATTTGGTTGCCACTTTTCAGAATTGTCTCTTCAAGACGATTATAAAGAGTAGTCACAATATAGGGTTTGATGGAGAAATTAGGAAATCATTTTTAAATATGTTTTAATTGACACATCTTATCTGGACCTCTGTAGATCGGCTAATATCTGTTTTATATTTTATAGTAAATCAGTAGGTAAATTTTTTGTTTCATGAACTTATTAAAGCCAGTGTATACGCAAAGAACTGAATGAAACCTTTGTCTATAAATACACCTTTTAGCGCCTTTCCAAACAGAATAGACCAAGATCTGATGGTTCCTGTAGGAGCCAGTTGACCGGGGTCTGCTCTGTTTGCTTTCGGAATGATATAGATCAGATTCTAGTGTTTCTGCTATGGAAAACAATCCTGAGTTCTTATGCCATCATAAAAATTCATTATGTCATTGTTTCATACATAGATATTCATGGAGTAAATGTTTGGTCTCTCAATTTTTTTCAAAGTTCGCAAGAAGTACCCGTTAATATGGTCTTTATAGCTGTTTAAAACATTCTTGTTAAACACAATAAATGGCTAAAATTCAAGTGTTACCTTAAGTTCTATTGATACAGTGTTACATTCTATTGATACAGTAAGTTTTACTATACCTTCTATTGATACAGTAAGCGTTACATTCTGTTGATACAGTACGTGTTACCTTCTGTTGATACAGTGTTACCTTCTATTGATGCAGTAACTGTAGTACGATTTAATGGACCAGGTTCTTATCCCTTTACCCTTACTTGAATATTCATGTAAGAAATAATGACATCATGAATATCTATTTGGCTGAATTTCTATGTTGACATATGAACACAGGTAGTTTTGGCCATGGCAGAAACTGTACAATGAGATCTATATTATTCAATAAGTTAACAGAGCAGACCCTGATCAGACAGCTCCTACAGGGTAACTATGGTGTAAAGGGTTAATCTTTTGAAAAATACTTTTAAGTAATTAGTAATACAATTATGATACAATAACATCTTGCTGATTTCTCATCTTCTTTTATTTTTCAGCTCGAGACAGAAATGAGTACAGGTTTTCCTTGGGGTATCCTTTTACAAGATAAGAGTTCTATGCATGAAATACATACATTTTCATAATACTTAAACTATAATCTGATGAATAAGTAAAACTGGTTCCTGTATTTCTGAATAAGTAAAACTGGTTCCTGTATTTCAGAATAAGTAAAACTGGTTCCTTCATTTCTGAATATCAATTAAACAAAACATTCTATTAAAAACTATCGTTGAATTTTTTTAAAAAAGATTGACAAACAGTGCAGATATTGAATAGAGGTCTATAGAGGAATGTGACGCCCCCTCCTCCCTGGGTCTGGGCCTGCAATGTTTGCAGAAGTATTTAAGGGTTTAAATGTTGTGTGCATCAAATACATACATTTTCAGAATGTTTAACCTATTCATGTAATAAATAATGGCTGTATGAGTACATGTGTATTGACCAGCTGATTTTTTTCATGATATTATGAACAGTAGTGTATTTTACCATGTAATTGGTGTATTTTATTATATCATTTCATAAGCAAAAATAATAGAATCCTACTTTGCTCCATAGATACGCTTTTAACCCATTACCTCATAGGCTATTTTTATACCCCCGCAAACTTGTTTGATTGTTTGAGGGTTATACTGGAATTAGCCTATCCAGCGATTGGTCGGTCTGTCCGCATTTGAACATGGGTAGTTTGTGTTGCAAACTCCTCCTTCAGTTTTAAAGTTATTATACCCCCGCAAACTTGTTTGAGGGGGTTTACTGGAATCACCCTGTCTGGCGGTCGGTCGGTTGTCAGTTGGTCAGGCAGTCGGTCGATCCGTCTGCATTTATACATTGGTAGGTGGTGTCGCGAACTCCTCCTTAAGTTTTAAAGTATACATAATAACCACGAATGGTAGATGTGCAAGACACAATTTTCGTGTGTTTAGCACTGGGCATTGCAGAATTATCTCCCCTTGAACTTCGAGTATTTTTTGCCATTTTGGCATGAAGTATAGGAAGTTGGTGTCGCAAACTCCTCCTTCAATTTGAAAGTTCTTCAGTTTATATTTGGTATACATGTAATAACCATGATTAGTAGATGTGCAAGACTCAATTTTTGTGTCTGTAGCCCTGTGCATCGCAGAATTATCTCCCCTTGAACTTTGAGTATTTTTTGTCATTTTGGCATAAACCATGGGTAGTTGGTGTCGCGAACTCCTCCTTCAATTTTAAAGTTATTGAATTTATATTTGGCATACATAATAACCACGAATGTAATATGTGCAAGAATTAATTTTCATGTGCTTAGCACTGAGCATTGCAGGATTATCTCCCCTTGAAATTTGAGAATTTTTTACCTTTTGGCATGGAACATGGGAAGTTGATGTCGCAAACTCCTCCTTCAGTTTAAAAATTATTGAATTGTTACTTGCCATACTTGATAACCACGAATAGCAGATATGCAAGATGCAGTTCTCATATGTTTTGTTGCATTCATTACAGAATTATCTCCCCTTGAACTTTGAATATATTTGTGTTTTGGTCCTGGTATAATGGGTAGTTTGTGTCACAAACTTGGTTTTGCAACATAGATATTCATCACCTTTAGTGATAGTTCTAGTTTAATTTATTTTTGGTATACATAATAACCACAAATGGTAGATGTACAAGACACAATTTTCATGTGTTTCGAGCTGAGCATTGCAGATTTATCTCCCCTTGAATTTTGACTATTTTTTTGTCATTTTTGCATGCAACAAGTTGGTGCTGTGAACTCTTTTAATTTGAAAGTTATTCAGGTTATAATTGGTATACATAAAAACAAGACACAATTTTCATGTGTTTCGAGCTGAGCATTGCAGATTTATCTCCCCTTGAATTTTGACTATTTTTTTGTCATTTTTGCATGCAACAAGTTGGTGCTGTGAACTCTTTTAATTTGAAAGTTATTCAGGTTATAATTGGTATACATAAAAACCATGAATAATAGTTGGGCAATACACTATTTTCATGTGTTTATCACTGGGTATTGCAGACTTTTCTCCCCTTGAACTTTGAGGTTTTTCTGTCATTTTGGCATAAATCAATGGTGATTGGTGTTGCAAACCCCTACTTCAGTTTTAAAGTTATTGAATTTACATTTGGTATACATAATAACCATGAATGGTAGATGTAAAAGAATTAATTTTTATGTATTTAGCGCTGGGCATTGCAGAATAATCTCCCCTTGAACATTGATAATTTCATGTCATTTTGACATGAAATTTGGGAAGTTGGTGTCTCAAACTTCTCCTTCAATTTGAAAGTTATTGAATTGATTCTTGCCATACATTATAACTTCAAATAGCAGCTATGCATGACGCATTTTTAGCTCACCAGAGCACTTTTGTGCTCAGGGTGAGCTTTTGTGATCACTTGATGTCCGTCGTCGTCCGTCGTCTGGCGTCAACAATTTGAACCTTTAAAAATCTTCTCCTCTGAATCTACAGGGTTCTCAGCTTTCATCTTTGGTACATAGCATCATCTTTAGGTCCTCTACAAAAGTTATATAAATTTTGCCCCTGGGGTCAAAATTGGCCCCGCCCCAGGGGTGCCTTGTTTTTAGCTCACCAGAGCACAAAGTGCTCAGGGTGAGCTTTTGTGATCGCCTGATGTCCGTCGTCCGTCGGTGTGCGTCGTCCGTCGTCCGTCGTTCGTCGTCAACAATTTGAACCTTTAAAGTTCTTCTCCTCTGAATCTACAGGGGTCTCAGCTTTCATCTTTGGCACATAGCATCATATGTAGGTCCTCTACAAAAGTTATATAAATTATACCCCTGGGGTCAAAATTGGCCCTGCCCCAGGGGTTTTCAGTTTTCAATAGAAACATATAGTGAAAACTTTGAACATCATCTCCTCTAAAACTAGAAGGTCCTCAGCTTTCATATTTGGCACATAACTTCAACTTCAGGACTTCTACAAAAGTTATATAAATTATGCCCCTAGGGTCAAAATTGGCCCCACCCCGGGGATTTCCAGTTTTTTGAAGCTGACTACTTAAACAGCCCATGGGATCACCAGTTATGCATAGGAAAAACTTTAAAAATATTCTTGTCAGAAACTACATTTCCAAGAGCTTAGATATTTGGTGTATAGATTTACTTAGCATAACTTTATGAGTTTTATAAGTATCATAGTTCTGGGGTTAAAAGTGGCCCTGCCCTGTGTGTATACTCTTCTTTACACCAGAAGTTACATTCTAAAGGTTTCTCCTTAATATCACTCTTAGCTGAGACCAGTCAGTGGGTCAGATCTTATATAATCACCCTAAGCCTGATCAGTAGAGTAGAAATTGTGTTTAGACAAATAACACACACTCATTTAAGATTGAGAAAACTGTGGATAATTCTCAAAATGCAGAATACATGTACTCTTAAAGCTTTTTTTCATACCTATGCCCTGCATTAAGCTACCAGCTATCAATATAGAGCATATCTGTTGTGAATTTCAGCATAACTCTTTGCATGCTGGGTAATTTTGTCATCTGCTAAATTGTTGTCTGCAGCATATTCACAAGTTATCCTAACTACACACTTTCTTTCTGAGTTTTTCAGAAGTTCAGTCTCATTGACAAACAGTTCGGATATCAGATCAGGCACCACAATATGTTGGCCCTGATCTGGATCCAAACTGTTTGCATAGGTCATTAGTGGTTGGAGAATCCCACTACACACTTTCTTTCTAAGTTTTTCAGAAGTTCAGTCTCATTGACAATCAGTTTGGATATCAGATCAGGCACCACATTATGTTGGCCCTGATCTGGATCCAAACTGTTTGCATAGGTCATTAGTGGTGGGAGAATCCCACTACTCACAGAAGTTCCGTCTCATTTACAAACAATTTGGATATCAGATCAGGCCCCACATTGTGTTGGGCCTGATCTGGATCCAAACTGTTTGCATAGGTCATTAGTGGTGGGAGAATCCACCTCTAGCATCCAAAGAATACAAGTTCCAGTGGTCTAATGCTCTATCCATTCTTTCACTACATTCTTTTAGCATCATGTTCAGGTCCTCTACAAAAGTTATATAAATTGTGTCCCTGGGGTCAAAATTGGCACCGCCCCTGGGGTGTTAAGTTTTCAATAGAAACATATAGTGAAAACTTTGAAAATCTTCTCCTCTTATTGTCTGGTGAGCGATGTCAGGGCCATTCTGGCCCTCTTGTCTATTGAAATATATAGTAAAACTTTGAAAATCTTCTCCTCTGAATCTACAGGGTTCTCAGCTTTCATATTTGGCACATAGCATCATGTTCAGGTCCTCTACAAAAGTTATATAAATTACGCCCCTGGGGTCAAAATTGGCCCCGCCCCAGGGGTAGCCAGTTTTGAATAGAAACATATAGTGACAACTTTGGAAATCTTCTCCTCTGAATCTACAGGGTTCTTAGCTTTCATATTTGGCACATAGCATCATGTTCAGGTCCTCTACAAAAATTTTATAAATTATGCCCCTGGGGTCAAAATTGGCCCCGCCCCAGGGGTAGCCAGATTTCAGTAGAAACATATAGTGACAACTTTGAAAATCTTCTCCTCTGAATCTACAGCGTTCTCAGCTTTCATATTTGGCACATAGCATCATGTTCAGGTCTTCTACAAAAGTTATATAAATTATGCCCCTGGGGTCAAAATTGGCCCCACCCCAGGGGTGGCCAGTTTTCAATAGAAACATATAGTGACAACTTTGAAAATCTTTTCTTCTGAATCTACAGGGTTCTCAGCTTTCATATTTGGCACATAGCATCATGTTCAGGTCCTCTACAAAAGTTATATAAATTATGCCCCTGGGGTCAAAATTGGACCCGCCCCAGGGGTGGTCAGTTTTCAATAGAAACATATAGTGAAACTTTGAAAATCTTCTCCTCTGAAACTGGAAAGTTCTCAGCTTTCATATTTGGCACATAGCATCATGTTCAGGTCCTCTACAAAAGTTATATAAATTATGCCCCTGGGGTCAAAATTGGCCCCGCCCCAGGGGTAGCCAGTTTTCAATAGAAATATATGGTAAAACTTTGAATATATTCTTCTCTGAATCTGAAAGGTTCTCAGCTTTCATATTTGGCACATAGCATCATGTTCAGGTCCTCTACAAAAGTTATATACATTATGCCCCTGGGGTCAAAATTGACCCCGCCCCAGGGGTGGCCAGTTTTCAATAGAAACATATAGTGAAAACTTTGAAAATCTTCTCCTCTAAATCTACAGGGTTCTTAGCTTTCATAGTTGGCACATAGGATCATATTCAGGTCTTCTACAAAAGTTATATAAATTATGCCCCAGGGGTCAAAATTGGCCCCGCCCCAGGGGTAGCCATGTCTCAATAGAAACATATAGTGACAACTTTGAAAATCTTCTCCTCAGAAACTGGAAGGTTCTCAGCTTTCATAATTGACACATGACATCATGTTCAGGTCCTCTACAAAAGTTATATAAATTATGCCCCCGGGGTCAAAATTGGCCCCGCCCCAGGGGTAGCCAGTTCGCAATAGAAACATATAGTGTCAAATTTGAAAATATTTTCGAAGGTTCTCAGCTTTCATATTTGGCACATAGCATCATGTTCAGGTCCTCTACAAAAGTTGTATAAATTATGCCCCTTTGATCAAAATTGGCCCGCCCCAGTGGTGGCTAGTTTTCTCTAGAAACATATAGTGAAAACTTTGAACATCTTCTCCTCTGATTGCCTGGTGAGCGATGTCAGGGCCATTCTGGCCCTCTTGTTTATATGTTCAGTAGCAGGCATTACAGAATTATCTCCTCTTGTGTTTTGATCCTGTTACATAGGTAGTTGGTATCACAAACTTGGCTTTGCAATCAAAGCTGCCTTGCGGGGGTATTCATCACCTTTAGTGATAGTTCTAGTTAGACTAAGGTCTTTGAAATAATCTACCAAAAAGGAGCATTTACTAGAGAAAAGGATTTTTTTTAGAATTTTGTAGTTTTTAAACCATTCTGATAAATAGACCATCTGCTCCTTTGGAGCAAAATTAATGCTGTATTTATTAGAATGGTTTCAAAAAGTGACTTTTACAAAGGTGTCAATATGAGGGAATTGGATAAATGTTTAATAAACAATAGTAGTTTTATAGACTTAGCAACACAGAATACATTTTGAATGTGATGAAAGGCTTGTTTTTGCCAAAGATTAACCTTTTACCTGTCAGAGAGACAAAGAAAGACCTTTTCATGTCTTTTCAAACAGAATAGACTCAAATGAGACATGTTTTGCCTAAGTTTGTCTGTCTGAATACTTAGAGTAAATAGGGTATCATTCACTTTTAAGATGAGGTTATTTGTACCTTGACACATTATCAGTATGAGTATTCTAAATCTGATTATCAAGCCTGTTACAACCTTCCTGCTGTTCAGGATCTACAAAGACAGGGGAGGTAATTATGCTGATTTCAACATACCAGGAGTTAGTAACCTGCCTGGATTTGGTGGTAAGTATTGCTTGTACAAATTCAGCTGATATTTGTTCTATTTTTATGCCCCCAAAACTAGCTTTGGTAGCATATAGTAATAAAACTGTCTGTGTGTGGGTGTCACCGTGTGTGCGCGACTGTGTATCTGTGTACACCTTGTCCGGAGCATATCTCCTATATTGCCTGAGATGGGTATGCCAAATTTGGTATGTGAGTACATCTTGGGATGGTGGAGTGTTGCATGTTATTTTCAGGTCATTGTGACCTTGATCTTTGACCTCAGCTATAGACAAACCTTGTTCAGAGCATATCTCCTATGTTACTTGAGGCAGGAATGCTAAATTTGGTGTGTGAGTACATCTTGGGATGGCAGAATGTTGCATACCATTTTCAGATCACTGATTTTGATCTTGACCTCACACAGTTAAAATGAGTATTTTACATTATGTCTAAAATGGGTGTTTTTACATTATATCTGCATTGTTGCTTAGTCATTTATTTTGTTCAAATTCAGGTCACACTGTACAATGATTTAGTTTCATTTAGCAATAGCATATACAAGCCTGCCTACAAAACACATTTTAATGTCATTGCTTTGCTTTTGGGGCAATTGTCATTTATAACATTTCTTGTTAGCAATGACATCAAGTTTTCAATGATTGCAGTAATTTGACCAATACATGTAGTATGTAGTTTTTTCTAGGAAACAGAAAAACATATATGTATTTATTCCCCTTAAGCCTTTACTCCATAAATTTGCCTTTATGTGCCTTTGCAAACAGAGTAGACCCAGATCAGGGTCTGCACTGTTTGCTTCTGGAATAATATAGATATATGATTCGTCAGTTTCTGCCATGGACAAATATTCCTGCTGGTCATCTGCTATTGTAATAATTAATCTACTTGATATTCATTATTTTATTATTTCTTACATGAATATTCATGGAGTAAAGAGTTAACCCATTCCCTGTTCTATATTTAGGCCATATTTCAATACCTACTGAATATTCATTCACAAAATAATTATAAAGAAATATGGAAGATTGTAGACATTTTAGAAAGTAAAGAAACAGATCTATCAAATTCTATTAGCAAACAGAGAAGACCCTGATCAGACGTCTGATCTGGGTCTACTCTGTTTGCAAATGCGCCAAAACACGTTTATATGAGGGAAAGGGTTAAACAAAATTTGAAGAAGTGTACATATAAGAGTCAGCTTGGAGACTGTCTTGGAGGTCGGTGTAAACTGAATCAAACTAATTCTTCAGTTTTCGCTTCATTTTCATGTAACTTCTCAGAAATAATCAACATGGTGAGCAGTTGTAGGTGATATTATTTGTAACTCAAGATTAAAGATGGCTAACTGGTTGTCATCTTGGATTTTTAAATTTCCTTGAAAGTAGACAACAGAATAAGTCTAAGAAAGTTTTACATTTTCTTAAAATTTTACAAAAGTGATCAACCTGTTGAGGAGCAGTTTCTGACTTGAATGTTTAACCTTGGTGGATTCTAGATGGCCGTCAAGTCTGAATAAAATATTATTGCCATTCCCTTGCGTGACAATTGAAAGGGGGGGAGTTTAACCCTTTACTCCATAAATACGCCTTTCTATGCCCTTGCAAACATAGTAGACCCAGATCAGATGGCTCCTGTAGGAGCCGTCTGATCAGCGTCTGCTCTGTTTCCTTATGATATAATGTAGATATGATTCTACAGTTTCTGCCATGGCTAACTGTTCCCGTGTCCATGTGCTATTATAACAAATTAATCTAATTAATATTCATGATGTCATTATTTCTTATATGAATATCCATGGAGGAAAGGGTTAATGTAGTGCCAGACTGTTTATTCAATTCCAAAGAAGTATTGTAGAGGTAGTGACAGTTCTAGTCAGCATAAAAACATTGTCATGTATTTACATGGGACTCCGGTTAGTTTTGGTTGATAATGTTCTTTGTAAAAAAAAAATTTTTTTACATTCTAAGAATGATTTTCTTCATTAAAAGGCAGAAAATCTCCATTGGACATGTTTTGTTTTAGTTAGATTTACATGCCATGGTAATAGAGTGAAATAGTTCTGCTCCTGATGAAAGACCTATTTACTGGACATATCATCTTGGATCTTATTAACTCTTTGCACACTAAGTAATTTTTCGTCTGCAACAATTGTCGTCTGCTTCAATTCTAAAAATAAAATATCTCTCATTTCTTTGCAAACCTATGGTCAAAGTGACAAACAGTTTGGATCCTGATGAGACGCCGCATTATGCGGCATCTCATCTGAATCCAAACTGTTTGTAAAGGTAATCACGGTTTCACCGCTAGCATGCAAAGAGTTGAGATCATTCACCTAGTATGCAAGAAGTTTATTATGATTATATCTCCAGGGCAACATACAGGTGGAGCATATGAGAACATTGACACTCCAGGGCAGCCCCAGCCCGTGCACCAGCCAGAGCCCCATCAACCCTATGGTGATCAGGAGAAACCGCCCCTACAGTGATCTCAAGCTTACAGAAATCCATTCTACATTTTATTCTGAACTCATGAAGGGAATACAGTAGACCCTGTCTATAAGCACAACATAATGAATAAACATGGGGGCCTATAAGAGTAGGTGATAGCTTAATGCAGGATAAAAGTGATGCAGAAAGCTCCTAGAGGAGCTTTTTGTATAACTTTTTTACTGCATTAAGCTACTACCTGTCTTAAAACCCAGAATTCAGCTTATTTTCGATCTTTACTGTAGACAGGTTATGCTGTAACTGTTTTGTTTATGTTCCCCTTTTTCCTGAAAGAGTGATTTTGGTTTACCCCTGTCCGCCAGTCCATCCTTCAGTCTGTCTATCCGTCAACAGTTCTTGCATAGGTCCAAAGGCATTGATCTAAAGTCATGAAGTTTTATTGGATGAAAATGGTTGAAAATTATATAAACATGTGTCTGAAATATGGTTATGATATGCTCTCATTATATTCTTTGTCTTAGGTCATACTTAAATTTGGGGCATCTGGTTCTGCTAACTCTAAACATACAACTTGGAAACCGTTTAATACTCATATTGATTTTTTGAAAAGAATTGGAAGAGAAAAAAGTTTATTTGAAAATTGAAGTACACAGTATTTTGATAGATAACAACAACTGCTTAACCCTTTCCCTGTTCTGTGTCTAGTCCAAATTTTAATACCCATTGAATATTCATGAACAAAACAATTATAATCAAATATGGAAGGTGGCGCTTTGCATCTATTTTAGAAAGTAAAGACACATATCTATCAAATTCCATAAGCAAACAGAGCAGACCCTGATCAGACGGCTCCTCTAGGAGCCGTCTGATCTGGGTCTACTCTGTTTGCAAATGCGTGAAAACACGTTTATATGAGGGAAAGGGTTAATTGATATCCTCCTTTATCCCTTTCCCCGTTGAATACTCACAGCTGTAGTATTGGTAGAAACTGAGGAGAAAATAGAATCTGATCTATATTATTTTATAAGCAGACATGTTAGATCCTGATTAGACAGCTTCTACAGGACCTGTCTGATCTGGGTCTACTCTGTTTGCAAAGGCCTTAAAAATGTGTTCCAATGAGGTAAAGGGTTAAAAATAAGTGTTTTTGTACCAATTCTTTCAAAAAAACTCAATTGGAGTCTCAAATTCTTTACTTCAGTGTCCAAGGTTATAAAACTTCTGAGTCTGAGATCACTCTCAAGTATCTGATTGGTCAGATGCTTGAGAATGATCTCAGACTCGAGCAAAAAGTTTTATAACCTCGGGCCAGATTCTTACACAATATATTCTGTAGCTACAATAGTTTTTAAATGAACTCTCAGTCTTATTTTGTTTAACATTTGAATTTCATTCTTGAAGTTAAGAATTTCTGTATGTATGAGGCTGACTTCACTTTGAGGGAAACATTCCATTATTTGACCATTTACTCCATAAATACACCCTTGTAACAGAGTAGACCCAGATCAGACAGGCATCTACAGGAGCCACCTGATCAGGGTCTGCTCTGTTTGCTTATGAAATAACCTAGGTCTGATTCTACAGTGTCTGCCATGGTAATAATTCAATTATTCAATATCAGCTAATTGATATTCATAGTCATTAATATTTCATGGAGTAGTGGGTTAATTGTTCTTCGAGAAGTTTTTCTTGTTGAACTGTGGAGTTCTGGCCCCGAGGTTATAAAACTTAAAACAAACTCTGTGCTTAAAACTCAGAATTTTTCTCAGCTCAAAACACTTCAGCAAACATTTTATATATAGCCAGTTTTTGCATACATACTATTTACTGTAAAAATATGTCCAAATGAGGTTACTAGAATCAGTTAAAGCGTGTTATGTAAAAAGTATAGCCTGTAGTAGAAACTGAGTTTTGAGCACAGAGTTCTTTTAAAGTTTTATAACCTCGGGGCCAGATCTAGCAAAATCTTTTATTTCTCAGCCAAAGCGTCATAATTTATTAGAGTTGCCTTGGATAGACAGAGTTTGACGGAGAAATATAAATATATTTTATGTAGATGTCCTAAATGGCTTATCGTTCTTTAGGGATTGCAAACAGGAGGCCAGACTTAACTGTCTCATTGAAATGTTTCTTCTTATATGGTCTACATTGTTTGACTATACAATAGAACCCCTCTAATGCGACCGCTTAATGAATAACCATGGGTGTCTTTGTAAGCAGGTGGTTGCTTAATGCAGGACAAAAGTAATGCAGAAAGCTCCTAGAGGAGGCTACCACCTGCATCTAGCACCCAGAATTATACCTCTTTTAGGTGGTCACATTAGCTGGGTTTTACTGTATATGCAAGAATTTATTTTCTGATTTGCAATAGATGTAGATCGTGACATTTTGCATGTATAAAGAGACAGATAGTCTGGATCTAAATCCAGGATTCAGATAAGATGGGTATAATTCCATACGCAAACAGAGCAGACCCTTATCAGATGGCTTCTACAGGAGTCCTCTGATAAGGGTCTACTCTGTTTGCCAAGGCCTGATACAGCATGTATATGGGAGGAAGGGTTAAGAGTTGCCTTGTCAAGACAAATCTAATGATTCGTAAGACCTATTGTTTTGATGGAGATATTAGGCCTTTTTCATCTGAAATATTCATCTTGTCTCCCACTCCATTAAACCTTTACCTGGTGCAGATGTCTATTGATGCCTCATGCAAACACAGGATACCCAGATTGGACAGCTCCTGTAGGAACCTCTGATCAGGGTCTGCTCTGTGTGCTGATGGAATAATAAAGATCTGATGATATAGATTCTGCCATAGCCACAACCCCTGTGTTCATCTAACATTATAAAAATTTAGGGAAATAATATTCATAATGTCATTTCTTGCATGAATAATCACCAGGTAAAGGGTTGGTGCTGTTTGCAAAACCCTAAAGTACCAACTTCCCTAAAGTACCTATATATATTATTCCAAGGATATATAGGAAATGCCTTGATCAAGGAAGACTGTGTATATATAGTAACATGCCATTGCTTTTCATAGTGACTGAATCTGATAAGCTTTAAATTGGTGCTTCGGTGGTTAACCCTTTACTTCATACAGACATCTTTTGGCACCTTTGCAAACAGTGCAGAACCAGATCAGGGGACTCCTATAGGAGCTGTCTGATCATAGTCTGCTCTGTTTGCTTTTGAAATAACAGTCTACATGTATTTGTAGTTTCCCAAGGTATAGATTATTCCCTTGTTCATAATGCCTTTATAAACATTCAGCTAATTGATAGTCATACAATCATTATTTGTGACATGAATATTCATATAGTAACCTTTTCCTCCTTAAATATGCCATTTTATGCCTTTGCAAAAAGAGTAGACCCAGATCAGACGGCTTCTATAGGAGCCGTCTGATCAGGGTCTGCTCTGTTTGCTTATGATATGGTATAGATATGATGCTACAGCTTTTGTCATGATAAGAAATTATTTTGTTCATTATAAAGATTCACTTAACCCTTACAGTGTGGGACCCGAGTCACTAATGCCCTTTGCAAACAGTGTAGACCCAGATGAGAGGGCTCCTAGGGGAGCCCTCTCATCAGGGTCTGCACTGTTTGTCATTTTACACTTTTCTTTAGAAAACATCCCTAAATATTCACTATAAGCTTGACCTATTTGAATTTTGGAAGAGTCCATTTGAAAATTCAGCGTTGTAAGGGTTAATTGATATTCATACAGTCCTTATTTGTGACATGAATATTCATGGAGTGAAGGGTTGATCAGATACTGTGATTGTGATTATTGAGATAATAGGTTACTGATTCACTGATGTGGTTATATATTGTACAGTAGATATAATAATAGACTATTTGATGAAGTGTATGAAAGGGGACCATGAGTGTACACATTCCAAACAATTCCATTCCAAGCAGTTACCCTTATTTTTCATCATTGTTTTTTTTTGTTGTTTGTGTTTACATTTTTAGCTCATTGTTAAAAAGTTCAGGTGTTGCTTCAGCTTTGGAGTTTTCATTGTCATCATTATTAGCAATGTCGTTACGCAAAAACCTAGGTAACAGTTTCAATATTATTGTTCACCAATTGCTGAAGTCTGGTTGAGGGCTGCTTTTTTATCATTCTTATTTAACCCTTTCCCTGTTCTGTATTTAGGCCAAATGTCAATACCTACTGCATATTCATTAACAAAATAGTTATAAAGAAATATGGGAGGTGGAACATTGTAGACATTTTAGAAAGCAAGGAAACGGATCTATCAAATTCTATAAGCAAACAGAGTAGACCCTGATCAGACGGCTCCTCTAGGAGCCGTCTGATCTGGGTCTACTCTGTTTGCAAATGCGTGAAAACACGTTTATATGAGGGAAAGGGTTAAACAGTTATGGGGCTTTGGAATATTGTATTTGGCAGAAACAAACAAATGTTGACATTAACATGTGATATTCTTCTTTAAAGAATATTTTCAATAATGAGATTATAATCTTTCTGTTGATATTTAGTTTTTGATCTGGATTAGAGCAATGTTCATGTACTGGTTCCCAGAAAGAAAGATACTACAAACAAGTCTGCGGATGTTTGTGCTTCCTGTACATGAACTATGTCAACACTTAGAATACTGGGAACCCGTGTTTTGGCATTTGCAATCAGTGCAGTCCCAGATCAGATATGTTCTTGCTTCACAGATAACATTGTCTTGTCACTCATCAGTATACTAATGTATTGCTGTCTGAAAGCTGTCCATATCTCCAAAAATAGTTGATGTTCTTCACACATTATTTATGGTATTACATTGTAGGAGCTTTAACTCGGTTATTTAACCCATTCCCTGGTGAATAGTCATGTCAGAAATGATAATACAGTAGAACTCCTCTAATGCGACCACTTCTTGGATTAAGCATTTCTGCCTTTATAAGCAGGTGGTTGCTTAATGCAGGACGAGAGTTATGCAGAAAGCTCCTATAGGAGCTTTCTGCATAACTTTCGTCCTGCCTTAAGCTACCACCTACCTCTGCCACCTAGAATTATGCCCAATTTTGGTGGTCACATTAGAGGGTTTTTACTGTATAGTGAATATTTATTAGCTGATTTTTAATAATGGCATATGTTAACAATATCTATTGGTATTGGTAGAAACTGTAGAGTCAGATCTATCATAATGTCTTAAGCAAACAGAGCAGACCCTGATCAGATGAGGTTAAATGTGTTCATTAGGGAAAGGGTTATACAAACTAAAGAATCATGAACAAATTAGAAAATTGTTTGATGTGCAATAGCAAGATTTGAATGTGCCTACACAAATTTATAGTCCAACAATAAAATGTATATATATGCATAATAGGCATATATTTGGTTGAGTGTGTTTGTTTAGGGATGTTTTTTTTGGCGGGGGGGATGTTGAGGCTGTGGGTTCACTGTCTTTGTTGTTGAAGCACGTTTTCATAATACTTGGCTAATTTATTTATCTCTTGGAGGCATTGGAATCAAAATTCTCAATCAAATACTTCTGTTTGTTTGATTATGAGGTTGTTTAATATTGTGGGGTATTGCAGATATTTTCTAAAAACTTCTTATTTTGCTACCATTCTTCATGATGTGTTTGAGGATACACCTGAACGCTTTCAGAGTGGAAAAGTCCACCATTGTTAATTGGTAGAGTCCATATGAAAGGGTAAAATTTGTGAGAGGATTTTGAATGACAAACAGTGCATACCCTGATCACAGAGCTCCCCTAGAAACCCTCTGATCTTGGTCTACCTATTTGCAAATGACAGTGCACTCATTTTCTGTATTGAACCCTTTACTCAATAAATACGCCTTTGCAAACAGAGTAGACCCAGATCAGAATGCTCCTGTAGGAGCAGTCTGATCAGGGTCTGTTCTGTTTGCTTATGAAATAATGTAGATATGATTCTGCAGTTTCTGCTATTGCCAAACTTTCCTGTATTCATGTGCCATTATAAAAAATTATCTAATCAGTATTTGTGATGTCATTATTTCTTACATGAATATTCATGGAGTAAAGGGTTAAGGGATCAGATTTAGACCTCTTTTGGATGGTGGCGTTGTAAAGTAGTTTTTTTGTGTATTTCATTTTAGTTATTTTTGAATGTTGAACCTTTTTGTATCCATTGAAAAACAGAAAATCATTGTCTGACCATTGCCTTTGAGATCATTTACTGATTTAGTTGTAGGAATTTAACCAACTTTAGTAGAGTTTTTGCTTTAGCTTTAATCCTTTCCCTCATATGAATGACTTTTGGCATGTTTGAAAACAGAGTAGAACCAGATCAGACAGCTCTGGTAAGAGGTCTACTCTGTTTAACCCATTCCCGCATATTGACGCCTTTTGACGCTTCTGTAAAAGTCACTTTGTGAAACCATTGTGATAAATAGAGCATTTGCTCCACAGGAGCAAATGCTCTATTTATCACAATAGTTTCAAAACTACACAATTCTGAAAAATTCCTTTTCTCTAGATAATGCTCCTTTTTGGTAGACTTAATCAAAGAGGTTGGATCTAAAAATAGCCTAAGTGGGAATGGGTTAAATATGTAATAACATACATCTGTTGCAGAAGTTCCTGTCATAGCCAAAAAATGCCCTTGTTAATGAATAATTATAAAAATTCAAACCATAAATGTCCATGACTTAAATCTTAAATTAATATTCATATGGGGAAAGGGTTAATATGGCTGGGTGCAGTGTGTTATTCATAATTTTGCATTTCTTTACTGCTCAATTGTATACCTTTGCTGAAGTCTGTGCATCCTTCACTGTGGTATGAGTTGTTTTTGTATTTTATAGTTTCTGTTATGAATGTGTAATATACAATGTACAAGTACAGGAATGTCTTTGAATAAGCAGAGAAACAATTATAAAAGACTATTGTGTATGTATTTGTAGAAGTGCCTGTGCATGTCTGTGTGTGTCTGCACGTGTCTGTGTGTGTCTGCACGTGTCTGTGTGTGTCTGCACGTGTCTGTGTGTGTCTGCGCATGTCTGTGTGTGTCTGCGTGCGTCTACATGCATTACATCCTTGTTAACCCTTTCAACTCTGTCCAGCAATTTGTGATGGCCGTTGCAAACAGTTTTAATCCAGATGAGATGCACACCGTATATACTCGGACATAGTGCCAGTCAGGTTTAAGTCAGGGTGGCTTAATGTCAGATCTCAAGTTTCAAGGCTTGAGTTCCAATATCAAGACTCAAGTGCCAGTATAAAGTCTCATGTTCCAGTGTCAAGTCTCATGTTCCAGTATAAAGTCTCATGTTCCAGTGTCAAGTCTCATGTTCCAGTGTTAAGTCTCATGTTCCAGTGTTAAGTCTCATGTTCCAGTGGCCAGTGTCACTATGGTCAAGACCATATACATGACAGCACAGTGTTCACTTGTATGGGTATTTGATTTCTCTGCAGTGACTACATTGTGTACTTGTCAATTCATGAGGTGTTATCTCAGTCGTTGTGGTTAAATTGTTTGCAATTGATGTAAGATATTTGTTGCCTATTTATTTAGATCTTCTTACAGCTCATACTTGTACAGCAGAACCTGTCTTAAGCGGCTATCAAAAAGCAGTATGATTTTGGGTCGGTAAGGCAGGTGGTAGCTTAATGCAGGTCAAAAGTAATGCAAAAAGCTCCTATAGGAGCTTTTTGCATTATTTTTGCCCTGCATTAAGCAACCATCTGCTTATTAGGACACCTATGTTCAATAAATAAATGGCTGCTTAAGACAGGTTCTACTTTATTTAGATGTATAATTTGTTTACAGAAAAGTTTTTAAAAGTTTATTTATCGTTACTTGTTTAATTCTTTACCTGATAGAGACACCTTTGCACAACTTTGCAAATAGAGTAGACCCAAACCAGGTGGCTTCAGTAGGAGCTGTCTGATTAGGGTCTGTTCTGATTGCTAATGGTATTACAGTAAAACCTCTCTATAACGGCAACTAAATTACACCAAGTATTTTGTGTTAAAGGTAGGTGGTTGCTTAAAGTAAGGTTAAAGTAAAACAGAACGCTCCTTTTAGGAGCGTTCTGTTTTACTTTCACCTTGCTTTAAGCAGCCACCTGCCCTAAATACCAACTAATTAACACAATTCATTGGCCATTATAGAGAGGTTTTACTGTATACAGATCTGATTCAACAGTAAATGCTATGTCCAAAGAATCTTGTTTCCTTAAACTGGTATATTAATTCAGGGAATTAATATTCATGATATCTATGTTTCTTACATGGATATTCATGAGGTAAAGGGTTAAATTATTATAACCATTGAACTGTCTTAAACTTTTGTATGTTAACAGGGATGTCTATGCAAAGAGTTTGAATCTGAACTACCGTAAAACCTCTCTACAACGGCCACTTAATTGTGTTAATTAGTTGATATTTAGGACAGGTGGCTGCTTAAAGCAAGGTGAAAGTAAAACAGAACGCTCCTATAGGAGCGTTCTGTTTTACTTTCACCTTGCTTTAAGCAGCCACCTGCCTTTAACACAAAATACTTGATGTAATTTAGTGGCTGTTAAAGAGAGGTTTTACTGTAGTAACTCCAAAATGTGAAAGAATTGGAATTAAAAATTGCTACAGAACGTTTCCAGCAGACATAACTTTAACAGTATGTTCAGGATAAATATAGAAAAGTGATGGATTGTAAAAAGACTTTCAGGTTTTCATTGCTCACTTTCAATACAGATATACATGTATAGTTAAAACATTCCTATTTGAAATTGGTTTTCATTCCTCAAAATATAATGTTGCCATAATCAGTTGTTTGCAATATTCGAGATTTTACACATGTACACTATTTTGTTTTTGTAGTTTAGAAAGATAAGGTACTGTAATCTATCATACTATGTCTATATCATAGAGATACACTCACTGTGAATTAAGTCAGATACTATGCAAGTTGTTTGCTCCTTTTAATTTATTCTTTACTTTATGAATATTCATGCGAAACTCCACCCATTAGGTGAATATTAATTTCATTAAAGAGGCAAAAACGTTAAATAAGCAAAATGTTTGCTGTTAGAAAGTTTTTAAGCAAACAGCATACACTTATCAGACAGCTTTTACAGTAGCTGTCTGTTTTGGGTCTACTCTGTTTGCAAAGGTGGGATCAAGTTAAAGGTCAATTAACCCTTTACTTCATATATATATACCTTTCCATGCCTTTGCAAACAGAGTAGACCCAGATCAGACGGCTCCTGTAGGAGCCGTCTGATCAGGGTCTGCTCTGTTTACTTATGAAATAATATAGATATGATTCTACTAGTTCTGCCAAGGTCAAAACTCAGGTGTTTATTAACAAGGGTTTTGGCTATGGCAGAAACTGTAAAATCTAAATAATATCCACGATGCAATTATTTCTTAGATGAATATTCATGGAGTAAAGGCTTAAAAGCAGTAACTTTGGGTGGTATTATTAAGTGATCATGCAAGATGTAACGGCAGGTCTTTTTCATGTAGGTGCAATATGTTGGCTTTGTTTTGTAAGTGAGAACTGGCATTAATTTACTATTAAACATTCTTCTTCATTATTATAAATATTTGTTTTTTGTAAGCATTCCTAGTAACCAATAACCCTTGAATATTTATACCCCACACAACAAAGTTGCATGGGGTACCGGTATATAGTTTCTGAGTCGCCCATCTGTTAGTCCGTCAGTCAGTCTGTCCGTGTATCCTAATACATTGCTGTGCATGTAGCACTTTCATTTCTTGACCACTTTTTCTCAAATTTGCTTTAAGAATTGTCATGAATAAAAGCTTGGATGAGTTTGAGTTTCAGAGGAATCTGTCATGGGGAACTACTTTTTTTCTCTGACAGTGTGGCAACATGGGGTATGAGAGCTTGATCATTAAAGTTCTTTACTCATCTAAGAAGTAAGACATCATGAATATTAATTAGAATAACTGTTTTAATAACACATGTACACAGGAATATTTGGCCATGGCAAAAACTGTAGAATCATGTTATACATGTACCATAAGCAAACAGAGCAGACCCTGCTCAGTGTTTGCAAAGGTGTATTTATTATAGAGTTAAGGGTTAATCCTATATACGTGTGCACTGACATTTGCAAACAGTGTATCCAGATCAGAGGGCTTCACTGATCATTATTCAGGATCTTCTCACAAAGTATACCCTTTTATATGGAATGGACTCCAATGTTTGATAAGGATGGTCCATTCCATTCTGAAAATTCAGCATTCAAAGAGCTAACATTGATATGACCCTATTGATGTGCTTATTGACAAAGAATTCACTCTATGCTGAGATGAAACAAATTACGTTGAAATAATTCAGTATTTTATGACCCCATTGTTCATCTTTTGAATGTAGTAAGCAAGACTGGCATTTGCAAACAGTGTATGGAACTGACCTGACTACATTTACAGTAAAACCCCGCTAATGTGACCTTAAAGAGATATAATTATGGGTGCTAGATGCAGGTGGTAGCTTAATGCAGGACAAAAGTAATGCAGAAAGCTCCTACAAGAGCTTTCTGCATTACTTTTGTCCTGCATTAAGCAACCACCTGCTTATAAAGACACCCATGTTTATTCATTAAGTTGTCGCATTAGAGGGGTTCTATTGTAATTATATAACTTGACCAAAATATTATACCCATGAAGATAACTTCCATGTTTAACCCTTTACTCCATAGATCTGCCAATTTAATGCATTTCCAAACAAAGTAGACCAAGATCAGATGGCTTCTGCAGGAGCTATCTGATAGGGTCTGCTGTTTGCTTATGAAATAATACATAGGGTCACAATGACAGAAGCAGTATAATTACAGTAAAACCCCGCTAATGTGACCACTTAATGAATAAACATGGGTGTCTTTATAAGCAGATGGTTGCTTAATGCAGGACAAAAGTAATGCAGAAAGCTCCTCTAGGAGCTTTCTGCATTACTTTTGTCCTGCATTAAGCTACCACCTGCATCTAGCACCCAGAATTATATCTCTTTTAGGTGGTCACATTAGCGGAACTTTATTGTAGTTAGTGAACATGATGGGACATTTTATGCATACATATATTCATTGGTGGGTTTTAAGTTTGGGCAAAACTTTTTAACCCTTTCCCGGTTCTATACTTGTTCCAAATTGCAAAACCTACTGAATATTCATGGACAAAATAATTATAATGAAATACATGTATGCAAGGTGGAACATTGTAGCCATTTTGTGAACTAAAGAATAAGAACTATCAAATTCCATCTGCAAACAGAGCAGGCCCTGCAGATGCGTGAAAATGAGTTTATTTGAAGGAAAGGGTTAAAGACAGAAAGCTGACAAGCTTCCATGATGCCACCTGCACATCCACCGTGTGTGAAATATACATCCTGTATCCTATTCAATGAAGGGCATATGTAGAAAATGATTAACATGATGCATTTCAAATATTGTAAATTATGAAAACCTGAACCCATAGTTAACCCTTTACTCCATAAATATGTCTTTCTACGCCTTTGCAGAGCTGTCTGATCAGGGTCTGCTCTTTTTGCTTATGATATAAAATAGATATGATTCTATAGTTCCTGCCATGACATCATTATTTCTCACATGAATATTCATGGAGTAAAGGGTTAAAGCTATTGTGATTAGCCACACCATATCTGCAGAATAGGTGTGTACAGTGTTGGTGGGTTGGGGGTTGGGGCGTTATGGTACTCAAAAGAGAAAGCTAACAAGTCTGGCAGTTCAACACATTTATTATCATGGTAATAATGAAACGCTGAGGTCTAACAATAAAAATAGTCGCAAGGGGTTGAGCCAACAATGCTAACAATGAGATTGCTCAATAGTTGTGGTTAACATCACATCAAGCCATTTCCAACAGTATCATTCAGCTGTATGTACAAAAACAATCCAGTAATTACTGTAGTACTGAAACTGGAAAATAAAATATTCTGTACTTCAAAATTGTCTCCCTTCAACCCTTTCCCTAACACAGTTATTATTCATTCACTTAGTTTGTATAAGATAAAATTATAATAGAGAATTGTTGACTAAGACAAAAACTGTAGGATCAGATAACTTCATTAGCAAACACAGCAGACCCTGATCAGGAACTCTTATCTGGATCTACTCTGTTTACAAAGGCATGGATCATCTATGACCCTTTACTCCATAAAACACATTTCTTAGCCTTTGCAAACAGAGGAGATCCAGATCAGATGGCTCCTGTAGAATCCATCTGATCAGGGTCTGCGCTGTTAGCTTACGATATAATATTGCTGTGATCTTATAGTTTCTGCCATGGCCAAAACATTTTATGTCCATGAGTTATTATAACTATTAATGTAATTAATATTCATGATGTCATTATTTCTTACATGAATATCCATGGAGTAAAGGGTTAATTCTACTCTACCTTTTGCTAAACCTGTTAATATCTAACCCATTCTCTCCTACTGATGCCTTTTTGCGCCTCTGTATGTAAAAGTCACTTTGTGAAACCATTGTGATAAATAGAGCATTTGCTCCTATAGGAGCAAATGCTCTATTTATCACAATGTTTTCAAACTACAAAATTCTAAAATTTTCATTTTCTCTGGTTAATGCTCCTTTTCAGTGTATTTATTTAAAGAGGTAGAATCTTAAAATAGCCTACGAGATAATAGGTTATAATTTTACCTCATTAATTTTCAAGTAAGACATAATGACATCATGAGTATTATTAATTTGAGGATTTTTATAATGACATGTGAACACTGGAATGACAGAAACTGCACAATCAGATCTCTGTTTTTCAAACAAAGTAGCCCAGATCAGGTGGCTCCTGTAGAAGCCCTCTAATCAAGGTCTGCTTTGTCTACAGTTTCTTCATTGGCCAAAACTTCCTGTGATCTCTGGTGTCATAAGCAAACAGAGCGACCCTGATTATAATAATTAGATGGCTCCTATAGGAGCTGTTTGATCCGAGTCTACTCTGTTTGCAAAGACGTATATATGGGGTGTTTTCTCGCAGTCTTCATTCTCTACCATGGCCAAACCTTCCCCTCTTCACATGCCATTATAAAAATGCTGCCAACTGATATTCATAAAGTCATAGTTTCTTACATGAATATTTAATAATACAGTATTAACCCATTACCTCATACGCTATTTTTAGATACCTCTTTGAATAAATCTACCAAAAAGGAGCATTAACTAGAGAAAAGTACAAATTTAGAATGTTGTAGTTTGAAACCATTGTGATAAATAGAGCATTTGCTCCTACAGGAGCAAACGCTCTATTTATCACAATGGTTTCACAAAGTGACTTTAACCCTTTCCCTGTTCTATGTTTATTCCAAATTTCAATACCTACTGAATATTCATTAATAAAATAGTTATAAAGAAATATGGAAGGAGGAACATTGTAGACATTTTAGAAAGCAAATACATAGATTTATCAAATTTTATTAGCAAACAGAGCAGACCCTGATCAGACGGCTCCTCTAGGAGCCGTCTGATCTGGGTCTACTCTGTTTGCAAATGCGTGAAAACACGTTTATATGAGGGAAAGGGTTAACAGAGTCGTCAATATGAGGGAATGGGTTAAACACTGATGGCTCATGTCGACTGGGTTTAACTTGTTTATGAAAATTACCTTCAAACAGACTATAAAGTGTAAAAATTCAAATACTGCCAAATGGATTAGGACAGGCAATTTATAGGCGATATGTCGGCACACAGGAATAATCATTTTTCCAAAAAAAGCGGTACTGCACATAAATGCACAATCTCAATTTCTCACCAATACAAGTAAAATTTCACATCACTGTGATAGGACTATACAGGAAAACCTCACCATAACAACCTCTCAAAAGCTGTCTAATTCTAGGGGTTCAAGACAGGTGGTGGCTTAACCCTTTCCTCCATGAATATTCAGGCTCCTATTAGAGCTTATTTGCATTACTTTTGCCTTGTAATAACCCTTTCTCTGCTCTATGTCTATTCCAAATTTCAACACCTACTGAATTTCATGGACAAAATAGTTATAATGAAGGAACAGTGTAGCCATTTAAGAAAGTAAAGAAATAGACCTATCAAATTCCATTAGCAAATACAGCAGACCCTGATCATACAGCTCCTATAAGTGTAATCTGATCTGGGTCTTCTCTGTTTGCAATGGCATAGAAAGGCATATTTATGGAGTAAAGGGTTAAGCAACCATCTTGTTTAAGGACCACTGTGTTCACTCATTTATTGGTCGCTATACAGAGGTATTACTGTACATAACAATACAAGAATAAATAAGCACATTTCTCTGATCATCTTATTTACATATGTACAATTGACTAGAATAGGTTATATTCCTGCCTATAATACAATATCAGTATATATATATATATATATTTATATTCAAACGCTGTAAGTGACTGTCCTCTAAACCCTTTCCTCCATGAATATTAGTGTAAGAAAAAATGACATCATGAATAGTCATTAGATTAGTTGTTACATGGACACAGGAATATTTGGCCATAGCAGAAGCTGTAGAATCTTATCTACATGTATATAATATCATAAGCAAACAGAGTAGACCCTGATCAGACAGATCCTATAGGAGCCATCTGATCTAGGTCTACACGGTTTGTTAAGGTGTATTAACCCTTTCCTCCATAAATACGCCTTTCTACGCCTCTGTAAACGTCACTTCTTGAAATCATTGTGATAAATAGAGCATTTGCTCCATAGGAGCCTTTATTTATCATGATGGTTTCAATACTATACAATTCTAACATGTTCCTTTTCTTTAGTAAATGCTCCTTTTGGGTAGATTCATTCAAAGATGTTGGGTCTAAAAATAGCCTATGGAGTAAAGCGTTATTGGAGTAAAGGGTTAAAATTGATGTCTGCTGCAATTCAGAAAGTTGACATTTGACCTCTTCATTTCTACTTCAAAAATGCTACCAGTTTGTTAAACACCGAGTTACTTGGCATCTCAGCTGGACCTAAACTGTTTGTATAAGTAATCACAAGCTTAATGCTAGCTTACTAAGAATTTAACCCTTTACTCCATTGATACACCTTTTAACACTGCAAACAGAGTAGGCCCAGATCATGGCTCCTGTAGAAGCATTCTAATCATGGTCTGTTGTGTTTGCCTGTTAACCCATTCCCGCATATAGACGCCTCTGTAAAAGTCACTTTGTGAAACCATTGTGATAGAGCATTTGCTCCATAGGAGCAAATGCTCTATTTATCACAATGGTTTCAACACTACACAATTCTAAAAAAAATCCTTTTTAGTAGTAAATGCTCCTTTTCCGAAGATTTGTTAAAAGAGGTTGTAGCTAAAAATAGCCTATGATGGAATGGGTTAATTAATATAGATCTAATTCTACATTTTCTGCGATGGAAAAAAATTCCTCCGCTCAAAGGCTATTATAAAAATTCAGTTGATAAATATTCATGAAGTCTTGAATACTTGTATAAATATTCAAGAAGAAAAGGGATAAAAGGAAGAGAAAAACATTGCAGACTGTGCAGATAAAGTTACATCAGCTGTTGATCCTTCATGGCTGAAAACTCCTTAGCCCTTATCCTGCTGATATCAAACTCTGACATAGCCTGAGCTCTTTCTTTTTAATTCCGATTCATTAAAAAATTCTATTTATATAGAATAAATAAGAAGAAAAGTTTGGACTTTACTAATGCATTTTAACAAAGAGAAATTCTATTCAAGTGAGTTTACCTAATCAAGACCGGATTGTATGTGACAGTACTGTTAAACATGAAATACATAAAATATTACTATTAAATGGAATTTAACTAGATGCTAATTTCACAAGGAGATAATACATAAACTGAGGGAAACAAGTTCACTGGTATCTGAAAATCAAGTAACATAAAACAGTCTCCTAGAGAAGCCCTCCGATCAGGGTATGCATGGTTTGTTACTCAAATCTTTTCAGCCAAATGTATCCTTTAATATTGAATGGACTCTACAATAAAATAATAATGGACCAGTCTACTGTACCCTTTCCTCCATAGGCTATTTTAGACCCAACCTCTTTGAATAAACCTACCAAAAAGGAGCATTAACTAGAGAAAAGTAAAATTTTAGAATTTTGTAGTTTGAAACCATTGTGATAAATAGAGCATTTGCTCCTATAGGAGCAAATGCTCTATTTATCACAATGGTTTCAACATGTGATTTTTAGAAAGGCGTATTTATGGAGGAAAGTGTTAAAACATTCAACAGCCAAAGAGCTAATGAAGAAGTCGGCATTATAAACATGTAATAACTAATAACCACAAAACAAAAACAGTGTTGACATTTTTTTGTAAAAATAAACTTCAGTGATGTGTATGAGGAAAGGGTTAAAATAACTGAAACAATAGTCAATAAAAACTAGTGAATTAGAAAATTTCAAAAAATATTCCTTAACAGAGATCTATGACAATTTTCATCATAAGAAAAGGATTTTACAAAATAGAATTATTTTTTTTAGAGTCCTATGACACATGCTTTGCTAGTGTGCAGACCTTGAGTAGCGGACTAGCTAAAAGTATGAATATAAAAAAGATACATCCCCATCACCTACTAACAAATTGAGATTCTATCTGATACATGAGGTATATCACACCTTTACTGTACTACAGTAGTCACCCTAAATATTAGGACACATAATCTCTGCTCTTAATCAGTTTGTAAAACTGAATACAATAAAAACCCGCTAAACCAGACATTAATTTAGTATAAATATCAGTCCTGGAGACAGGTGACAGTCATGCAGAAAGTTCCTCTAGGAGTTTTCTGCATGACGTTCACCCTACATTAAGCCTCCATCTGTCTAAAAGTATCTAAATTATTCTCTTCTAGAATTCCTGTGTAGAGGGGTTTTACTGTAAGTCAAACCAGCACTTCTTTCATATCTTTAACCCTTTAGTCCATGACTATTCATGTAAGAAGTAATGTATATATGAATTTTCATAAGCTTAGGCATATGACCAAAACCATTTTGATCATGGCAGAAACAGGAGAATTAGATCTTTATAATTCCATAAACAAACAGAGCAGACCTTGATCAGACAGCTCCTATAGGAACCATCTGATCTGGATCTACTCTGTTTTCAAAGATGTTAATGGAATAATGGCTTAAAATAAAATATAGTAATAGGGTCTCTCATCAAATCAAACTCCTGTATTTGCCTAAGCTTTTCTGACCAAATATTTAGATAAATTATGATTTGTGTTACATGAAAAGGACACTTGAATATTCATGAACATTGAGGATCCAGATCAGTCACTGTATTGATAAATGTTAGATCAGCCACTGTATTGATAAACAGAGACTGCTCAGGGCTTATTGCCATGGCAACCACTTCAAGTCACTAATGTCCTTTGCCAATAGTGTAGACCCAGATGAGGGGGGCTCCTGGAGGAGCCCTCTCACTAGGGTCTAAACTGTTTGTCATGTTACACTTTTCTTCAGAAAAATACCTAAATATTCACCATAAGCTTGACCTGTTTGAATTTTGGAATAGTCCATTTGAAAATTCAGTGATGTAAGGGTTAAGTATTTGTTGTCTTACTACTCTGCTACATTTGTATTACAACACATTAAGACTTCTTTTAGACTGTTGTAGGGAGGTTTTACATTATTTAGTATAGTAAAAGCTGTACTGCTCTCTCAAATGCTTTTCGCAAAGGCGTCACAAGATGTCCCTATATGGTAAAGGTTATTCGCACTGGTTCAATACTGAATGGGAAAATAATGCACATAATCATTGATGCTCTAAAAACAAACGTTTACAGGTACATGAGAGCTGCATCAACAGCAAATGGCTAAATATGAAACAATCAACAAACGCTCTTAATATCATCCAATAAACTAAGTATAGTAAGACTTCAAAAAATACTTAGCACACAAAATATATATCTTTCCTCTCTACATGTTTCATAAAAAATCAAACATCTAGCAAAAAGACATTACTGACATTTTACCCCACTGAATACTCAATTTTAAAAATCATCATGAAGTGATAAAAGTCCAATCCGTACAAAAAGGCATAATTTGCAAAAGGTTTTGAATGACAAACAGTGCAGACCTTGATCAGATGGCTCCTATAGGAGCCCTCCGATCTGGGTCTACACTGTTTGCAAATGCCAGTACAATCGTATAAAAGGGTTAAACCTAGAAGAAATAGCATCCTTCCTATTCTATCATGGATGCTTCATAATACATTGTATACATAAAAAAACCCAGATCTGGAGTTGACATATAAATGTCAAACAGTTGGATTTTCAATTGTCCATTTATATTAACCCTACACTCCATGAATATTCATGTAAGAAATAATGATACCATGCATATTGATTGGATGATATTTTGTAATGTTACATGAGCAAAGGAACTTGGCCATGATGGAAACTGTAGAATGAAATCTATATTATTTTATAAGCAACCAGAGCAGAACCTGATCAGATGACTCCTACAGGAGCCATCTGAGGTGGGTCTGCTCTGTTTGCAAAGGCATATCTATGGAGTAAAGGGTTAAGATAGCAGTCAAGATTTGAGCTCTATCTTCACCTTTGGTACTCTAACCAATTGTCATCTGCAAATGTCATCTACTTCAATACTTAACCCTTTCCTCCATAAATACGCCTTTCTATGCCTCTGTAAATACCACTTCTTGAAACCATTGTGATAAATAGAGCAGTTGCTCCTATAGGAGCAAATGCTCTATTTATCACAATGGTTTCAAACTAGAAAGTTCTAAAAATTTTACTTTTCTCTAGTAAATGCTCCTTTTGGGTATATTCATTCAGAGAGGTTGGGTCTAAAATAGCTTATGGAAGAAAGGGTTAAAGCAGGTATTTTCATTAGACATGTCATTTTAAATAGGAACAATATTAATATATCATCGATTCCTGTCCGATATTGATACTGGTTTCAAAATATCGATACAAACGAAGGACAAATAAACACCTTTCCATGGGCTATATTTCTAACTATTTGGCTACATACTTGCAGTGAAATTTTTCTGAAGGTGTTGTCTCAATCTGGGTCTGCACGTTTTGCCATGAGAATTTGAGTGTTATTTCAACTTACTTGTTTACAAAAATTTGAAAAAAAAAGTTAAGAAACTTGGAAGTGTTGCAGTATATTTTAAGCCACAAAGGATATACAGTATTCTTTTATATACATGTACTTTTTTTGACGGTTTTGACTTTTTACACTCAGATTCATGTAACTATAAAGGTCATATTCATGTATAGAAATTCATATATCGTCAATTTTTTTCCATTGATATATTAATACAGAAATGACCATCAATGACAGCTCTAATTTTCCTACATTTCTTGTCAGACACATGACAAACTGTCTGGATCCTGACAAGAAGCCGAGTTCCTCAGAACCCCCTTTAATGCCTTTGAAAACAGAGTAGATCCAGATCAGATGGTTCCTGTAGGGGCCATCTGATCTGGGTCTGCTGTTTGCTTATGAAATTATATACATCTGATTCTACATCTATTACCAACCAAGGCCATAGTTTTTGTTGCACATTATACCATTATAAATATTTAGCTAATTTCTTATAATATAATGGAGTAAAGGGTTCCTTATCAGAAAAAGCATTAATTCTAAGGACTGGGCAGTAATAGTGATAGTTTGTTTAAGAAGAAATTGTTACGATTTTCTGAATAATGTGTCCTCAGATGTATTCTTTGAAATTCCTTCATTACAGTAAAACCATTCCATTCAAACCATGCCCAAATTCAAGATGGCATCTGTGCAAACAGTATGGCTCCAGATAAGATGATGAAAAAGACAGGGTCCTTGCTGTGTTAACATGAATGTTTTTAAAAGCATGTAGCTGTTTGATGCAGAATGACAAGACGTGAAGAAGCCCCTACATAACCTTTCTGCATAATTTTTGTCCCACATTATTATATTACCTGTCTAAACAAGAGTACTGTATTTTGTATTTGTATACCCATAATTGTTTTCCAAAACAAATATCATTCTTTTTAATAATAAGACTGAATAACAAAGTATGTATTGAAAACATGAGCAGAAGACAATCATTTAGTGTCAAGAACACTTATCTTCATAAAGATGTTACACTGATTGTATGTCTTAAGACTAGTTTTCTGCTGACTTTTCAGCAATTCAAATTTTCTGTGACCTGGAAATTAACATGTTTCTCCAGAAACATTTTTAACAAACACCAATATTATTGAAGTCAATTGTTTCCGTGGTAACAACTGCTCTAACCAATGCAAGAGCAAGTACACAACATGTAACAGTAGGGCAGAAAAGTAGCAAGGCATTACACCATAGCCACACCAAAGACAGGACAACTGAAGAGGATTCAAAAATATGTGGAAGTTGTTTCTATGGCAACAGGAATATTCATTTATCACACTTGGGCTTCCGCACTGATTTCTATCATGGAAAACTTTAACTGCTGTAGCTCTCTCTGCGTCGACGAAAGTCTGTCTCGCAAATCCTTCATTTCTTTTTGGTTCACCTGCAAAATTTACAATAATGTGAATATATCATTCTAAAACCCCCAAAAAAGGTTGATGACAGTGATTCCATCATTTCATATATTGATCCTTTCCTTCATATAAACTCTTTTTCACACATTTGCAAACAGAGTAAACCTAGACCAGATGGCTCCTTTACGAACCTTATGATCAGGGTCTGCTCCATTTGCTTATAACATAATATATAGATCTGATTTTGCAGTTTTTGTCAAAGCATAAATTCCCTTGAAAATTTTGCATTATAAAAATTCAGCTAATAAATATTCATGATGTTATTTCTTACATGAATACTGAACTGGTAAAGGGTTAAAAAGAACATGGACTACATTTTCAGATATTGCAAATCTTAATGATTTATTCTGCTTATATTTTCACAAATTTTGTGGGAATAAAAAGAACTCTAACGAGCTTGACACTAATATGCTAAGCGTTGTACTATAGATATGGTAAGGAAAGAGGTGTTTGTATTGAAACAGTGGGGAAAACATTTACAGACACCAATGAAAACATATCATACAATAATTGGAATGTGTCATAGTACACCATCATGAATACCAGACATATACATGTAGGTCATCTATTACACACTTGATCTTCGTTTATGTAATTTTTCACATCAGACTGACCTGTGTCAGCCACTGTTGTTAACAACTAATTGATATTCATAGTGTTGCTGTTCATAGGGTCTTCTCTGTTTGCTCATATAAGAGTATAAATCTGATTCTACAAAGTCTGCCATGACAAAAAATAAAACTCGTTTCATGAGGCATTATAAAATATAATATCCAAGGAAACCTAAATTCTTACATGAATATTTATGAAGGCCAGTGCTGCATAACAGAAAATGAAGCAGGATAATTAATAATACTCTGAACAACTAACAGTAAATCTTTGTATTGTACAATAAGGTAAAACTGCTCTAAGCTGGACTCTAAATAGTAATAATGCCAGTTGGCAGATGGCAGCATAATACAGGGTCAAAGTCATGCAGGAAAAAGGCTTTTTGCATGACTTTCTTTCTGCATTTACTCTTACCCTATTTAACCCATTCCCTCATAGATTATTTTTAGATCCAACTACGTGTACTTTGAATAAATCTACCGAAAAGGAGCATTAACTAGAGAAAAGGAAAATTTTAGAATTTTGTAACCATTGTGATAAATAGAGCATTTGCTACTTAAGTAGCAAATGCTCTATTTATCACAATGGTTTCAACAGGCGACTTTTACAGAGGCGTAGACAGGCGTATTTATGAAGGAAAGAGTTAATATTCAGAAATGTTAGAAATAAAGACATTATAAATTAGCCTAATTTTTTATGATATAAATTTTTCAAGGAATTTCTTTTGCATTGACGAAAACTGTAGAATCAGATCTATATCATGTCATAAGCCACTTCTACAGGAGCCGTCTGATCTGGGTCTACTTTGTTTGCAAAAGCATGAAAAAGTGTTTATATGAGGCAAAGTGTCTAAAAAGATCTAAATTCTTCATGAAAATTATAGTTTAGAAGGGTTTTATTGTATTAAAATTATGTTCTGTTGCTGTTCTCTGCCTCCTATCTTCCCCTGTCATCAATTTCTACCATGTTCCATAGACATTGTGTCTAATACAGGTAAATTCTAACTAACGGAGAGAATCAGCTTACATTGTGTTGACGCATTAGTTCTCCTTTGTCCATCTTCAGTCTGTGTATCTCTGCTCTCATTTTGTCTATCTGTCTATTGCTGTTATTGTCACCACCTGCATATGCAATATAGAAAACAAATTCATAGACAGGGATTTAATGCCTTGCAAAGTACTTATTCAAACAAAGAAATCTAACTTATTAAAACATCAGAGGATTTAATTAAAGATCAAACCATGACTTGTATTTAGTTATAATGATGCTTTATGTCAAATCTAATATTAGTCGAATATTTCTAAAAGAATAATAATTGACAGCATTTTATTTTTAACAAGCAGAGCCATGTATGCATAACCAGAGCAGATTTAGAGGAGCCCTCTAATCAGGGTCTGCACTGTTTGTCATGTTACACTTTTCTTTAGAAAAATCCCTTAATATTCACTGTAAACTTGGCCCGTTTGAATTTTGGAATAGTCCATTTGAAAATTCAGCACTGTATGGGTTAATTTATCCCAACTCTTTGCACACTATTGGCAAAGTCATGATAATCGATGCAAACATTTTGGATCCAGATAATACATGGAGTAACTTGTCATCTCATCCAAATCTAAGCCATTTAACAGTCACTGCATTTTGTTTAACCCTTTCCCTGTTCTACGTTTATTTCAAATTTCAATACCTACTGAATATTCATGGACAAAATAGTTATCATGAAATATGGAAGGTGGAACATTGTAGACATTTTAGAAAGTAAAGAAACATATCAAATTCCAATAGCAAACTGAGCAGACCCTGATCAGACAGCTCCTATAGAAGCCGTCTAATCTGGGTCTACTCTGTTTTCAAATGTGTGAAAACATGTTTATATGAGGGAAAGGAATGAAGAAAAAGCTTAACTAAGAGAATTACAGCAAATGACAATTGTTAACAGATGACAATTACTTAGCATGCAAAGAGTTAAGCTGGGTACCATGTCAATACTTACCAGCACAGCTGGTGTCCTGCTCACAGGTACAGCCTATATCATCCCCGTAACTACTGGAAAGCAGGTTTTTGACTTGAGTATTTGGGGTGCCAGTGGATGACATACTCTCCTGAAGTTGTACAGACACACATTGGCATCTTCAATATTTGGCACAGTGACCAAATTGACATTTGATCACATTGCTGTTTCATTTTAACCCATTTCCACATATTGGCGCCTTTTGACACCTCTGTAAAAGTCTCTTTTTGAAACCATTCTGAGAAATAAGGCATTTTCTCAATAGGAGAAATTGCTCTATTTATCACAATGGTTTACAATTCTATTTTTTTCCTTTTCTCCAGTATATGCTCCTTTTCGGTGGATTTATTCAAAGAGGTTGGGTCTAAAAATAGCCTATGAAGGAATGGGTTAACCCATTACCTGATGGAATATTCATGCAACACTCTACCTACCCATCATGAAAAATTGGTTACTGAATCAAAATTTAAAATAGGGAAATTTACTGAAATGCCAAACAGTAGAGAATCAGATCTGTGGGTAGTTCAATAGCAGCTGAAACTTCAGTCTTTTCCTACTATGTTTATTATCATTGCTTCCATTACATCCATGGGTATGATTACCTAACCACTTGCATAAGGTCATCTGACATGCATTTCTTTATTCATTGAGTAAATGCCCCTAGGAGAATACTTTCATTCATATTATGGTCACATGATTTTGTTATGTGACTGAAATTTATATATGCGTGTGCTCTCATTACATATTGCTAGATTTTGTGGATTTCTTTTGCACAAACTAAACCAAAGTTAAGAAGTATTTTCATGTCAGAAATAATATACCTTGATTGTTTCCAGATGCCAAAAGATTTTTGTATCCATCAAATACATGTCAATAAATTGCACTAGACTGCTATGTGGAATGGCAGTTGTCAGGTATGTAGATGAGGCATAGGATCGTCGTGAGATTACGACTTAAAGTTTCGTATTTATTGCCCACGCAAAAAATACAAAAATGTCTCTATCAGTTAAAGATATACAATAAGGATATACAGTAAAATGGCGATAATCCGAGGACTGTTGGGAACTGAGAAAATGCTCGGATTACTGCTACCCTCGGATTATCCACGAAATCATACTTTGTGGATTCAATGTGCCAAATTTATTGTATAGTGTATGCAAGTACATGTGTTTTTTGCCTACAGAATGCTAAACAATTAATTGATATGTTTGCATATTTTTAGGCAAGTCTTGCTCAACCGGACACTTGTTATGAGAGAAAAATCTTTATAGAGTATTTCATATGAACAAAGCCGAGTGTTTCCGATTATTAATTAATTCAACTCGCACTGGTTTTCCTTATCACGATGCAGCACGGGAGTGAAGCGATGTTTGTTGTTAACATCCAGAACTAAATGAAATGTCGACGAATGGAAAATTAGGCAAACTAAAATCCATAAGTATGAGGTTATAATCTACGGCTCTTCTATGTCTAACAGTTTGAAACAAATTTTGGGTTTATTGTGAAGGGTCCGTTGAACAGACCCGTGCAAATTACAGTGAAATTTCGGTCTCAGCTGTGAATGGTGTTTACCGTTATCACTTATAAGTAAAAGAATCAATGCATTTGATACAATTATGCGTTGCACAGGTTGAACTCACAAGTACTGCCTACATATGTGTATACTGTTGGACCCGGTATTATTTAAGAAATGAATGACGTGCTTCCGGTGTTCATGAGGTTATGCAACGCATAGCTTTACGAGCAAAGTTAGTGAAGCCCGAAGGGTAAATTGACTTTGAAGTGTCCGGGATGCATGCTCAGATTAGGCAGGTAATTTAATGAAGCAATTGATTGAAGGGACAGAGGAGAGTGCTCGAAAAATCGGATTATCGAGACTCAGATTACACTGTACATATAGTAGTATTGAAGTAATAGATTTCATGTTCATACCATACAAATTCCCTCGGATATACTCGGAAAATCGCTCCTCAAATTATTGCCGTTTTACTGTATAACATCAGTGTAAACAATAGCGATTGAAATCTGTACCAGATATGCAAAAACAAAGCAGACCCTGGAATCAAACAGCTGCTACAGGAGCTGTCTGATTAACCCTTTCCCTGTTTTCTACATTTATTCCAAATTACTGAATATTCATGAATAAAATATTTAGAACAAAATATGAAAGGTGGAACATTGTAGCCATTTTAAAAAGTATAGAAACAGGTCTATCAAATTCCATTGGCAAACAGAGCAGAGATAGGAGCTATCTGATCTGGGTCTACCCTGTTTGCAAATGCATCAAAACATGTTTATATATGAGGGAAATGGTTAAAATCTTCTCTGTTAGCAAAAGCACAAAACAGCCAGATTATCAGTAAAGTCCTTAAGTTTGTTCAACAATCTTACCATGCCTGTGTCAGAATCCTCTGGACACTGAGTGTTAGCACTGGGCGTGAAGTCTTCCATGGAATTGAAACTTGACTCAGAGTTGGAGGGAGATATCTGTGGGTGGTGAAGACTGAAAATAGTAAAGAAAAGTTAGCATGTAAACCTCTTATAGGCATGTAGACACTGGACAATCAGTGCAGGTAAAAGTAACCCTCTGAATGCAGAAAATCAGTCAAATATTATTTGCAAATGGAGCAGACCCAGATCAGAGGGGTCCTAGGGGTACAATCTGATCTGGGTCTGCACTGTTTGCATTTCCAATTGTTTCCAGCAATGTTTACCCTTTTATAGAGACTACTTTTGTATACTGATGGATCATTTTCAAACCGAATAGTCAGCATTCAAAGGGTTGACCCTTTCCCTGTTGAATATTCATGTAAGAAATAATAACATCATGAATATTAATTTGATGGATTAATATATTGGCATATGTACACAGGATGTTTTGGTATTGATAGAAACTAGTGTCAGATCAATTATAATTTCATAAGCAAACATCCATCTGACCTGGGTCTACTCTGTTTGCACAGACATGGAAATGTGTTTATATTCAAGAAAGGGTTAACCATTTACTTCATAAATACACCTTTCTATGGTCTTGTAAACAGAGTAGACCCAGATCAGATGGCTCCTGTAGGAGCTTTCTGATCAGTCTGCTGTTTGCTATACAATACCAAAATTTCCCATGTCTGTGTGCTATTAAACCAATACATTTGGTTTTTATGCTTTCATTTACAGATGTGTCAGTAGAATATTGATGCCTGGCCTTGTAATGATGTTATCCTGGCCAAAGCTGTCATTCTAATATAAGACTAAATGCAAAATTTCTGTTAACCCATTCACTACCATGCACTGTCATCTGCAGTGAAAGCATTAAGGTCATCTAAATGCCATACGATATGGTGTGCTCTTTAACTCTTTACTCCATGAATATTCATGTAAGAAATACCGACTTGATGAATATTAATTAGATTTATTGTTATAATAGCACCTGGACACAGGACCTTTTGGTCATGGTAGAGAGTGTAGTCATATCTATATTCTATCATAAGCAAACAGAGCACACCTTAATCAGACAGCGTAGAAAATAGAAATGTGTATTTATGGAGTGAGGGGGTTAAACCTCACATGGAATTTTAATGGTAGCTCTTAGTCTAAAATTATACTACAGCCAATTATTTAATAAAACCTAAAATCTAAAAGGATCTCATAAATGAAGACATATTGTCAAAGTTAAAGATAATTGATAGATGAATCTTACTTGGATATAATGAGACAAGCTCTCCTTTC
Organism: Azorinus chamasolen; assembly: GCA_963576725.1. NCBI lineage: Eukaryota > Metazoa > Mollusca > Bivalvia > Cardiida > Solecurtidae > Azorinus > Azorinus chamasolen. Next base: position 49,450,762 of record OY755249.1, read on the forward strand.
CCTAATGAACATTTATGTATAACTTGATCACTTCATTAACTTAACTTCTTTACAGTAATATTTTCAAGGGGAGTTGTCAACTTAAACAAAAACTGCCAGATCAGATCTATATAATTTCATAAACAAACTGAGCAGACCATAATCAGAAGGCTACTGCATGAGATGTCTGACCTGTGTCTACTCTGTTTGCAAAGGGTTGAAAAGGGGTATTAAGCAGTATTTATGAAGTAAAGGGTTAACCCTTTACATAGTGAATATTCAAACAAGACCTGGCCTATCACTAATAGAAATGAAATATTGTATTAGTCCTATACTGGGCGAAAATTCATACACTCCTGCCTCTATGAATATTAACTAATTTTCTAATACCGTTATATTGAAACAAGTGAATAATGCATTGTATAGAAACAGAACTATGATATTCTGCAAGCAAACAGAGCAGACCCTGATCAGATGGATCATACAGGAGATGTCTGATCTTGGTCTACTATGTTAGCCAAAGGGGTCAAAAGGTGTCTCTATAAGGTAAAAGGATTAAAGGCAATCAATAAGGACACTGACATCAGTGCAAACAGTAGAGGTTCAGATCTTAACATATAAGCAAACAGTATAGATCCTTATCAGACAGCTACTGTAAAAGGTTTACTATACACACTGTGGCTATAGGGGCGTGGGGACATGCTCCCCAGGGAAAATTGAAAATTGTATAGTTTCGAAACTATCTTGATAATAGGAGCAAATGCTCTATTTATCACAATGGTTTCAAAAGGTGACTTTTACAGAGGCACCAACATGAAGGAACGGGTTAAAACTTACATGACAAGACATAATGTTTATCAAAGTCTAACCCCCTTAACCTTCGATCTTTATTCCATTTTCGGCCATAATAATGTTTTCGCCTTTCAGATTTATAATACGAACAAGGGTAAGTACATATCTCTAGCTACACCCCCGTCTTTATCCCAATGTAAATGATCTGTATATCAAGTTTGGTTGCAATATATCATTATTAACTCAAGTCAATGTTCTGAAACTATTTTTCCTGTCTTCAGTAACAATGACCTTCACCAAGAACCCCTTAAAAATCCAGTTAATGATATGTTAGAATGACTGTTAATGACTGTACACATTTTTGAAGCAGACAGCAACTTTTGAAAACAAAGAAAAGTGACAAAACAGCCTGGATCTCAATGGCACTTGGCAATTCATCTGGATCCAAGCTGTTTCCAAATGTGAATAAGTTCTGCAACTGGCAAGACAAAGAACTGAACCACCCTCATTCAGGAGAAATCAGGAAACTTTAGAATGCCAATTAAGGATGTGCAATTAGTGAAAACAATATCCATGGATATTGCTTCATATCAGCCAGACAGATTCACAAAGTATGAGCCATCCTTGAAATTGAATTTGTAGTGGTTTTCATTATGTTTCTGAAACACACCATTAAAATTTTTGAATACTGAATGTTCAAAGTGGAATTTGTTCAACTCATTCTCTCCTAGGCTATTTTTAGACCCAACCTGTTTGAATGTATCTACTGAAAAGGAGAATTAACTAGAGGAAAGGAAAAAAAGAGAATTTTGTAGTTTGAACCATTGTGATAAATAGAGCATTTGCTCCTATAGGAGCAAATGCTCTATTTATCACAATGGTTTCATAAAGCGACTTCTATAGATGCGCAAAAATGCATCACTATGGGATAATGTGTTAACTGCAGAATCCATAGAGACCAATCATCAACAATGTCCAATTTGTATCAGAGGTATCTTAATGGCAAACAGTGCAGACCTTGATCAGAGGGCGTCTACAGGAGTCTTCCGACTTCAAATTGTGCCTGCACTGTTTGCAAATGCCAGTATGCTCATTTCCATAGTCAAAAGTTTAAAAATATTAAATCAGCATCCAACTTGCTTTGTTTTGGGAGCTACTGCGCTCACAGATTGGGATTCTGATAAGACACCCAATTATTCTTCATTTCACTTGGATCCAAGACGTTTTCCAAATGTTAGTCATGCCACATATGAAGGCTAACATTACTCCATACTTAAATCATTTTCTTTACCGTTGTTGATGATTAAAGTTTCATTTTAAAAACTTAAAGATAAAAGTCACAATTGAGTAAACATGCAATAGCACACAATATCAAACCGTGATTCAAGGGCAGACAACCCTGGCTTACCGTGACACTGATGATGTACTACTTGGACTGGACTGAGGACTAGCAGGCGCACTACCACAAGTTTTATATGAAGACTGCGTGCTCTGGCTGTCCAATCGCAACACACTATAAGCACAAAAGCATTCTGGGTAACTATGGGAAGTGGTATGGTAAAAGACACTGATTGGTGTGGTATTTGGGTGGGGCAGTAGGTGTGTTCTGGGAAGGGTGTGAGGTGGATGGGGACTACAGGTAGCATTCTCAAGCAATTTTAACAAATTTACACAAGATATATCCTTGAATATGTGAAAACATCATTCTGTTTCCATATTATCTCACATCATATAGGAAATGTTAGTAGTAACAAAGAAGTGCAGGCATTTATAGGATTAGACATTCATAAATACATGTATATGGTAGTCTGTCTTGTTTATCCCTCTACACATGAATATTCATGTAATCATGAATACTAATTAGGTTTGAATTTTTAAAATGGCATGTTAACACATGAAATTTTACTGAAGCAGAAACTGTAGAATCAGATCTATATTAATCCATGAGCAAACAGAGCAGACCCTGATCAGACAGCTTCTACAGGAGTCGTCTGATCTGGGTCTTCTGTTTGCAAAACTGTAGAAAGGCGTGTTAATGGACTAGAGGGTTGCATAAACCATCAGAGAGTAAGTTGATTATTAGTTTACCCTTTAATCCAGGAATATTCAGGTAAAAAATAATGACACCATGAGTGTTAATTAGATGAATTTTATAGTAGCAAATAAACACATACATTTTGACAATGGTAGAAACTGCAGATTTGTACCTATATTATACCATAAGCAACAGAATAGGCCCTGATCGGACAGCTCCTATAGAAACCATCTGATTCACATCTATTCTGTTTACAAAGGAGTTAAAAGGTATATTTATGGAGTAAAGGGCTAAAGCAGAAATATATACTGGTTGCTGTATCTGTATCAGATAAATTTATTTATTACATTAGAAGGGGTGTTCTCTGTCAGAAATGTTAAGTTTATATATGTATACAGTAGAACCCCTCTAATGTGACCACTGAATGAATAAACATGGGTGTCTTTATAAGCAGGTGGTTGCTTAATGCAGGACAAAACTAATGCAGAAAGCTCCTCTAGATTTCTGCATTAGTTTTGTCCTGCATTTAACTACTACCTGCATCTAGCACCCAGAATTAAACCTCTTTTAGGTGGTCGCATTAGCAGGGTTTTACTGTAATTCGATTCAATTCACTGAACATGCTAGGTTATAACATAACCCCTTGAATGCTGAAAATATAACTGAAATGGTCATGGAATACCTGTAGAGTCTATTCTGAATCATGAAGAGATCATGAATAATAAACAGTACATATCATGATCTTGGTGTACATATTTTGAAGTTGTAAGCCAGCTGAAACTTGTTTTCCACATTCAAAGGGTTAATGAGTACATTTCACACATTCGTCATACAATGTAAATTTGTTTTCAAGACAAAACCATTACAATGCAAAACATGTACAGATTAAGATCTACTTAGGATGGTCTGAATTTCGGTCTATCTGCACAAGAAATTGGACACTCAATCAATCATGAGCAAACAGTTATGCAAACTCTGCATCAAGAAAGGGTCTGAACTGTCACTGATCAGAATCAACAGGCAATTTGACCACAAAGTGTGTAGACCCTGATCAGATGCAGTATTCCATCATTATTCCATCAGACCGCTGCCAAGGGAGAGAACTGAAGGTTTAGATTCATTCATGGTTATAGCACTTGAGGAGCAATGATCATTCTGTTAATTGGACCCTATACTTGATAAAAATGCATATTTATACATTTGCAAACAGAGAAGATCCACATCAGACAGTTCCTATATGAGCTGTCTGATCAGGATCTACTCTTGTTTGTGCTTAAATGTTACAGATATTACTGTTTCCATGGCAATAAATGTCCTTATTTTATATTTCTTATACTAGAAACTAAAGAATATTCATAATGGGTAGCATCTTGTATGAGTACTCATCAAGGAAAGGGTTCAACGGCAAGTGCTGGTGGTTTAAGGTTAAGAGTCTACTCTACATATTACTTACGCCCTGTCTTTGTGCCGTCGCTCCAGACTGCTGGAGTTTGAAATGTGTAGCCCTTTCTTAGGGGATGATGGTGACAGCTGGAAAAGAAAACCAAGCCAATCTATTTAAAAACATGCTTATATATATGGAAAATAACATCTTTAACATTTATTGTAAGCAAAACTTAGGACCGACATGTATATTTATTAGCTGAATTTTCATAACATAGAACTTTCAAAGGAATACTTTGCTCTGACAAAGACTATAGAATCAGATCTATATCATGTCATAAGCAGATCAGACAGCTCTAATAACAAAGCAGACCCTGATCAGACAGCTCTTATAGGAGCCATCTGACATGGGCTACTCTGTTTGCAAATGCATGAAAAGGCATTTATATGAAGGAAAGGGTTACTATTTATGTATGTAAGAAATAATGACATCATGAATATCAATTAGCTGAATTTTCAAATGACTTTGTGAACAAGGATTTTTTTATGATGGCACAAACTGTAGAATCAGATCTATATTATTTCATATGCAAACAGAGCAGACCCTGCATGAGCTGTCTGATATACACTGTCTGCAAAGGCATTAAAAGGTGGTTCTATTAATAAAAAGACATGAAGTAAATAACTTAAGATATTTCAAATACAGGGTGAAAGTCTTCTACATGACCTTCACCTTTTGTTTTTTGTTAAAGTTAAATAACGCAAGGAAGATTATAAATCAAACATACAAAGTACTGGTTGTGACATTTCAATATTTATATAACACAATGATGTATTTATACAATAACAAGAGTACCGTGTATGGTACATGATACGCCCACTTGCAAAACTTTTCTGATTCAATATGCCTTATAAGTGTTGACATTTTCTAATTTGTGGCTTCAGATCTTATCTCCATATTAAGTTGATATTATTATTAAAAAAATGAAGTGAATGTCTTATTAATTAAAAGGGTTACGGCCATCCTCATATTTGCAGATTTTCATAAGGGCCATAACACTGTAATGACAATTTGAATGAGCCTCAAAATCAACTCGGCTTCAGATTTTGTTGCATAAAACTTTTGTGTGAAGTTTCATAAATGTCCTTTTAAAAGTTTTCCCGGAAAACAACAGATAAACCAAAAGTAAATATCATTTAAAATGAAAATGTTACGGCCATCCTCATATTTGCATTATTTTTTTAAGTGCAAGGGCCATAACTCCATAACGACAAATCAAATGAACCTCAGAATCAACTCAGCTTCAGATCTTGATGCAGTAAAGATTAAATATTTGTCAAATAATTTTCTTAGAAAAGGTCAGACATACAAAATGTTGATGGACGAACAAACGGATGGACAGGGCCATGCCAATATACGACCACCTTTTTTAGGTGGGCGTATAAAAATGAAAAGGAGAATAGGCCTTCCTATCCTATCTGGGATAAATGTACTCCTAGTCTTACTTTGTCGTTTTCTCCTACAGTTGACAACTGAGACCCATTAGACTTTCGACTAGAATTTGTTGGTGTGGTTGGATCATTTGGAGGTTTCCGGCCAAACGTCCGTCGGAATGAATCAATAAATCTTGCACCTTCTTTGACATTGTTAGGCAGTGGTATTCCAAACATCTCACAGCTTTTTCTGTGTAAGTCTTGATACAAGCAGTCTAGCAGAGCTGTTCTAGTTCTACCCTGAAAACAACAAGACCAAATATATTCATTAAACGGTTACTCTGTAAATATTCATGTAAGAAATATTGACATCATGAATATTAATTAGATTAATTGTTATAGTACCACCAGCACACAGCCATATTGTGCAGAATCATACCTATATTATATTATAAGCAAACAAAGTAGAACCTGATCAGAGGGCTCCTACAGGAGCCGTCTGATCTGGGTCTACTCTGTTTGTAAAGGTGTAGAAAGGTGTATTTATGGAGTAAAGGGTTAAACATTACCAATGACATTATTAACAATGATATGAAAATATATTCACTGAATTCTTATATGAACCATTGGGATTGTTTGGATCTGGCAAAAGTTGTAGAATCAGATCTAAAGGCAATAAGAGCAGACCCTGATCCGATGGCTCCTCTAGGTATCTTTATCAAAAGGTATCTCTATCAGGTAAAGGAATGGAAGATACTGTATCATATCTATATTGCATGGTTGGTTGGTTGGTTATGTAGGTTAACATATGTTTCTGCCAATTATGGGGTAATTGGACGCCCCTGAGACAAGGGAGCAGATACAGAGAAACCCGGGTGCGATGCCCTACTCTTATTATGGATAGAGATTTTCTTGTTCTTTTAGATTCCAAGTATAAAGCACTGATATATAAGACCTCAGTTAATAAAAGAAGGACTTGACAGAGGATCGATCGAGGGACCTCTGGTATTGTAGTCTAGCCGTATGGTATGGTGGGGTATGTGATTGTATGGTGTATGTTATGGTATGATATGGTATGGTATGGTAAAGTAAAGTACCTAGTTTCAGTCTGAATAACCGCTCAGTCAACTGTACATTTACTCCCCTGGTCATTGAGCGTCTCTGAAATTTCAAGCTGATCCAACCATGATTCAATCCCCAGGGTTATCAGCTCAACCACTAAGTCAAGCCACAACCACAGTATGGTATATGGCATGGCATGTATTTTTGTTACATTCTGCACTGAACAAAGTGACTAAAAAAGGAACTAAGATATACCAAGATAAGATTAATGACCCACAAAAACTCACCTCCAATTTAGCAAACTGTTCTGCCTTATAACAGGCAAGTTCTGCATTGAGCAATTTGGCAAGAATGAACTCACGGAATTCTGGACCCTGAAAAAGATGAAGCTTCCTGTATTAACAAAATAATAATTAGTGAATATGACTAAACTAGAAATGTTTCATGAGACAGGAAAAATGGGCCCCACCTCCTACAACTTACATCTGACTGACCAGCAATGATATGACCTATGAAAAGGGCAGAAACTCTAGTGTCACTTAGTGTATAATGACCATTGATCAACTCTTAAGTTAAATACAACACAAAGAAAAGCATGACAGGTAAGTCTAAATACCCATCCAACATTTTCAGAAATAGGGCAACAGAAAGTTTATTCTACAGTTTATAAGAGTTTCTGTACAGCTAGGTAAGAAAAGAAATGCAGGCCAAACGTAATGCAGAAAGCTCCTATTGGAGCTTTCAGAATTATTTTTGGTCCGCATTAAGCAACCACCTGCTTTTTAAGACTCCTACGTTCAATATATAAATGGCTGCTTAAGACAGATTCTATTGTATTGCATTCTGATTGGAGGTCAGATTCTAATTCTGGTAGCTAATCTGATTCTACAATGTACAAATGATGCAATTTGAACACAGAGTTGCAAATGTTTCTGTAGCACTAACCTTATTTAAGATACCATCATGAGGTAATGCTGGACCAAACCATGGCACATCTTCACGAGCTGTCACCGAAATCTGCAAGTATCATGATGGAATAGCACAAGCATAGAAAGGATGCATAAATTAAACATTTTCTTTTTCAATGTAAAGCTGTTTTATTTCTCCCTAGTCCTATCTACAGAGTAGCTACGACATATGGTTTGGTGGAGAAATGAAACTTTTTTATTATTTAAAATTCGCTTCTTTATCTATCTTTGGCTCTGGAAAACACCTATTCTTGTCACATCCTAATTAACCTCCACCATTTGGAGAACTATGAATTAGACTGACATAGTAGCAAATAGTGTAGACCCTGATCAACCTGCTCCTTCAGGAACTGTTTGATTTGGATCTGCACCGCAGTAAAAAAAAACACTCTTGACAGAACATTCAAATTATTAAGACAGGACCTGGTGTCAACTTAATGCAGGGTGAAAGTCATGCAGAAAGCTCCCAAAGGAACTTTTAGCAGGATTTTTATCCTGCATTAAGCAGCCACTTGTTTTTTTTTCTTTAAATTGTTCTTTAAATTGTTCTTTACTAAAATTCCAGTTTAGATGGGTTTTACTGTATTTTTATAAGTTGTCTGTCCTAATACTTAGAGTAATTAGGGTATTCTGAATTTCAAATCTAGCATTTAGAGCAAAATTTTAGTACTATCAATATATAAGGCAAAGTTCTGATAAAGTTTGCAAACAACTAAGACCCAGACTCTGTATTTCACTAGGCTCAACTTTTAGTTTTGAAAAAATATATGAGAGAATAATCAACTATGAAAATGGAAACAGAAAACAATTTTGTAATAATTCACTTTAACCCTTTACTCCATAAATACACCTTTCTACTCCTTTGCAAACAGACTAGACCCAGATCAGATGACTCCTGTAGAAGCCATCTGATCAGGGTCTGCTCTGTTTGCTGATGACATAATAAAGATATGATTCTACAGATTCTGCCATGTCCCAAACTTTCTGTGTTCATATGTCATTAGAAGAATGCATCTAATTAGTATTAATGGTGTTATTATTTCTTACATAAATATTCATGGAGGAAAGGGTTAAGTTTTGAAAGAAGCCTTTTCCTGTGAGTCTCTCACCTTATACTGTGTGTGGTCTGTGTTAGGGTTAATGGGCTGTATGACAATGTATGCATGTAGAAAATGGGAGGCAATCATGTTGGGGACAAATGGAGTGTTCTCCTCCTGAAAGACGATAGCGACGATGTCGTTTCCAATGTGACGTTTTCTTTGTAGCTGAAACAGACAAGGTATAAGGAGCATAAGTTACCCATACATCTGACAAACATCGGCTACAATTCTGAAACAAGAGTGAAAACAGACATCAAATAGGCCTGTCTGAGGCGATTTGGATGGTTACTGAACTTTATACTAGCCACACAATTTTTTTTTAAGTTTGGTGAAGATCTGATTAAAACTGGTTAACATAGAAAGTGGACTAGGGCAAATACTGGAGGCAATTTTGGCTAATTCATTGGCTATAACTCTAAAGTGCCTTGAGCAATTTGGCTGGTTATCAACCTTGGTCAAGATACTACGACCACACACAATTTTATGAAGTGTGGTGAAGATAGAATAAAATTTCTGACTTAAAAGAGGGGACAAGACTAAAACAGGCAATTTTTGCTTATTAACAGGTCCAAAATGACTATGGTCAGTTAGCTGGTTATCAAAATGTTTATGCATAATGTTTCACAAAAACATCTTGTTGCAGATATTATTACCACATACAATTTTTTGAAGGTCGAATAAACTCTTCGACTTAAAGAGTGGAACATGCTTTAGCATCTTTTCTTTACAAAAAGAAAGTGTCACTATAGAATTCCTTAATTTTGTCTAAGACAATGTCAATTACTCTGGTGTTACTCTCCAGATATAAATACTAAACCCAAGATGCACAGATCTATATGCCCTCCTCTACCCTCAAAAGTGTATTGCAACAGTATTGTAAGTCATAAGAAATCTGGAAAATCAAACTTTGTAAATGACCACAAATTTTGTTCATATTCCAGCTAATTCTATGGACTTTCACAAGACTATGATCAAGGTAACTACAAACAAGTTTATGCAGTTTGATTGGGTGAACTCTGGATGCTCTATAATAATTGCTCTTCATCCAAACCTATGACTGAGAAGTGCTACCTGTTGGGTATCCCCTTCTGTATATGGCAACATTGTAGATACATGAAACATTATCTCCCTTCCTCTGAACTTTGAGTACAGGGACTGAAGACCTGTCTGTCCATGTATAGTGTCAAGGCCGCCACGGTAACCATCAAAGTTTTTTAACGTCACCCTGTGTCCAATACACTGAAGAAATTCTTCCATGGCTGGACTGTGCGAGATATTTCCAAATAAGTCCTCTTCTTTAGTCTGTGGAACAACATGAGAGCAAATTGTGCATTTTTGAAGCAATTGACAAGAAACACAAGTACAGGAAACCTTATATAATAGTAATGAATATTTTTTTTTCATAAACACAATAGATGTACCTTTTAACCCTTCACTTGCTGAATTTTAAAATACATTTCTCCTTCTTTACGCGTGCCCTGTTGTATAATTACATATATCTTCACTGTGTACAAGTATTTCACTGTGCAATCACTGCTGTGGAGTGCACTGGTTGCACAATCAGTTTGTAAATAGTGCAGACCCTGATGAGACAGCTCCTGCAGGAGCTGTCTCATCTGGGTCTTCACTATTTACAGGTAGGTATATTGACGTGAATAGCAAGCGAAGGGTTAAAGTAAATGAATAAAAACTATATTTATTATATTAGTATTATATTAATTATACATGCAATTAAAAATACATTGCAAATTTCCAGATAATAGCCTAGTCACAAACTTCCTATAAAATTGCAAATAATTTATACAGTAACTGTCATCTGTTGCAATTCTTCTGACAATAACTTTTTTGTTTTTCAATTTCTCTTCAAAAATATAGTCAAGTGGATCATTATAAGATTTGATAGTGTGCAAAGTGTTAAAAGGCTGATACATGCAAACTTAATGTGTATCTCAACTTCATTTACATTATTGCTACCCTTAGAAGGAATTACATTTAACCTATTAACTCTTTACTCCGTGAATATTCATGTAAGAAAAAATGACATTGTGAATATTAATTGCTTTAATTTTTATAATGACACATGAACATGGGAATTTTCGGTCAGGGCAGAAACTGAAGAATCATATCTATATTGTTACTTAAGCAAACGGAGCAGACCCTGATCAGTCAGCTCCTACAGGAGCTGTCTGATCTGTGTCTACCCTGTTTGCAAAGACATAGACAGGCGTATTTACGGAGTAAAGGGTTAAATGCTAAATAATCAAAGTAGATTTATAACTATAGGGCCCATTCAGTATTTTAGAAGATTTAGAGCCCTCTGATCTGGTCTATGCTGTTTGTAAATGCCAGTATACTTGCTGGTTAATGTACAATGTAATAGTGTTGTTCCATTATTTACTGATAAATTGTTACTTGCTTTGTCAGAAAATAGCTATAAAGCTAATCGAGGGCTTGGCGCAAAACTATTCTAACTTCTTCACTTTGTGTTTGTGAAGGAGTTAGAAAATTTTTGCACCAAGCCCTCGTAATGTTATTATGTTTTACATAACCGACTCTAAATAAAGCTTCTTGTATCTTGTACAATAACTTAGAGTGCTGAATTAATTAATATGCATCAACTGACCTGTTTAAATGTCTGGTAGATGATACCGAATTTGAAGTTGTTGGTCAGCCTATGTTCGTCATACTGGACAATCATCTCTGAGCCCTTGGTGGTCAGCACTGGCTGGAATCTCTCCTCCCCATATTCCTCACACATCAACTGAAGTGGACAACAGGGGAATTACTACTGCACATATTTAGCCCTTTCTTCCATGAATATTCATGTAAGAAATAATGCCATTATGAATATTAATGAGATTAATTTGTTATATAATTAATAACAGCATAATGACACAGGACATTTTGGTTGGTAGAAAATGTTGAATCGTTATGCATCAATATTATATCATAAGCAAACAGAGTATACCCTGATCAGACGGCTCCTATAGGAGCCGTATGATCTGGGTCTACTCTGTTTGCATAGGTGTAGAAAGGCTGATGTATGGAGTAAAGGGTTAACCTTGCCCTGCTAAAAATTGTCTGCTCAAGCTCTGACCTGCTGCAATATATTACTACTGACTCCTGCTATCTTTTGAAAACTTAGTGACAGAATGTTTGACAGCTTGGATTCTGATGGATGCATTTTGAAAATGCAAGTTGGGTCATTGTCAGTCTTAAATGGTATGCATGATATTAACACCATTCATGTACATGTTACGTTGATATAACTTATAGCTTGAATAATTTGACCTGGACTCTCACCTATATACAGAATACATAATGAGAGAAATGAAAGGTATTTTTCAACATGGCAATACAATGCTTTAAGCAAAGAGAGCAGACCCTGATTAGACAGCTTCTACAAGAGCTGTCTGATCTGGGTATACTCTGTTTGCATAGGTATAAACATATAGGCAAACAGAGCAGACCCAGATCTGATATGGGTCCAGGTTTCAATGTGGGTTTATCAAATGAAGGGCTATCAGGATTGACCCTTTACTCAATAGATACACATTCTGATGCATTTGGAAACAGAGAAGACCAAGATCAGACAGCTCCTGTAAGTGCTGTCTGATTAGGGTCTGTTCTGTTTGCTATGAAATAATATAATCGGATTCTACAGTTCCTGTCATGATAACAAATTTCCTTGTTAACCCTTTCCTCCATAAATACACCTTTCTACGCCTCTGTAGAAATCACCTGTTGAAACCATTGTGATAAATAGAGCATTTGCTCCTATAGGAGCAAATGCTCTATTTATCACAATGGTTTCAAACTACAAACTTCTAAAAATATTTCCTTTTCTCTAGTTAATGCTCCTTTTCGGTAGATTTATTCAAAATGGTTGGATCTAAAAATAGCCTATGAGGGAAAGGGTTAAAAGTGCCTTTGTCAAAATTCATTTAATTCATATTCATGATGTCTTTATTTCTTACATAAAGATTGATGGAATAACGGGTTAAAGCAGCATGTTCATGATTATAATGTTGAATGACTGAATATTACCTTGGCAAGTTTCATTGGGCTAGGTGTATCAATAGTGTTGAGTGGAAATATGCTTTGTCTTGTGTAGCTTCTCGTTCTGCAAGAAAAGAAATGATTTTATGCATGAAATAAGCATCTTTGCAAATCATAGAATTTTTATACCACAACACGATCTGTTGCTGCCATGGGTGTATCTTTGATAAACGTTACAAACAGTTTGGATTCATGTTTAGCCATGGCAGAAACTGTAGAATCAGATCTACAATATATCATAAGCAAACAAAGCAGACCCTGATCAGATGGCTCCTATAGGAGCCATCTAATCTGGATCTACTCTGTTTGCAAAGGCAAAGAAAGGTGTATTAATGGAGTAAAAGGATACTTAGGGTATGTTGTGACTACACTTTAGATTTGTCTCTTCTACAGAGTGCTCATAATATAGGGTTTATTTGAGATATGGAAGAGCTATTTTTAACCTTTCCCTGTTCTATGTTTATATCCAATTTCAATACTAACTAAATATTGATGGCAAAACTAGTAATATGTAATATGGAAGGTGTAGCCATTTTTTAGAAACTGAAGAAACAAACCTATTAAAGTCCACAATCAAACAGAGCAGACCCTAATCAGATGGCTTCTACATGAGCCATCTGATCTGGGTCTGCTGTGTTTGCAAATATGTGAAACGGCATTTATATGAAGGAAAGGGTTAAAGAAATGTTTAATTTACGCATTTTATCTATGCCTCTGTACAATAAATGCTAATTAGGACTATACAGAGAACTGAAACTGAGTTTGGAAACGTTACTCATTATTTATTCAAGGCCACTGTAAATGAAGTCAAGTCACGAGATGAGATAGTCTTACCTTAAAATGACTCTAATTTGTGACTGATCACCTTCCATTTCTTCCCTAAATGACAACACTACTGGACCAATGTTTTCATCTAATGTGTAGCAGTTGAAATGTTCCTGAAATGAAAACATTAACAAAGTATTATATTGCAAGAAGTGTCAAAGGTTCTCTTATTTGTGCAACCCATTACATGACAGTTAGTTTTGCATGCCTTTGCAAACAGAGTAGACCCAGATCAGATGGCTCCTGTAGAAGTTGTCTGAAAAAGGACTGCTCTTGTTTGCTTTTGAAGTTCTATACATGTATATATAGATTCTACAGTTTCCGTCTTTGCCAAAAATTCCTGTGTTTATATTCTATTATAAAAAATCAGCCTATGAATATTCATTATGTCATTATTTCTTATATGAATATTCATTGATAGAAAGGTTATTGCAGATAACACTGTCAGTGTGAAGATGTTAAATGTCAATTATAACTCATTACCTGTTGAATGTCAATTATAACTAATTACCGAATATTCATGTAAGAAATAATGATACAGTAAAATCCTGCTAGGCGACCACCTAAAAGAGGTATAATTCTGAGTGATAGATGCAGGTGGCAGCTTAATGCAGGATGAAAGTTATGCAGAAAGCTCCAAAGCTCCTAGAGGAGCTTTTTGCATAACTTTCGTCATGCATTAAGCAACCACCTACTTATAAAGACAGCCATGTTTATTCATTAAGTGGTCTCATTAGAGGGATTTTACTGTATCATGAAAATTTATTATTTTTTTACTATGACAATCATATTATGTACACAGGAGATTTTTGTATTGGTAAAAACTGTAGCATCAGATCTATTATAATTTCATAAGCAAACCCTGATCAGACATCTCTAGGAGCCATCTACGCTGTTTGCTAATGCATGTAAAGGCATTTATATGAGGGAAAGCATTAATACATACCGTTCCAAGAAAATGTTGCCTATAGCAGTGAGCAGTGTCATCTTTCTCTATTACAATATCTGTACTCTGTGCTTCCTGCCTCTCCTCTCCCCCAGGGTCAGGACTTTTGAAGGGCGGGTGTACAGTAAAGCTACACCCTGGGGGTAGGTGGACCATTGGATAGGGACCTTCCTTGCTAAGAACCTAGAAAACGAAGTCATAAAATTATAAGGTTTAACCTTTAAACATTGTTTACACAAAGGTCCAGATACGATGCGTAAATTTCAACATTTTCAAGAATAGCTCTTCATTTCTCCACAAAACCTTAAACTGTGACCACTCTTTAGAATTGTCTCTTCGAGACGTAAAGAGTGGTCACAGTACAGGGTTTGGTGGAGAATTGATGATTTCAGTATTTAGGTACACACCTTTTTCTCTAGCTCTGTCTACATTAGCTTTCTACTTCCTTGTAAAAACAGTAACAGTGTGGCTAATGATTTGACCAAGTAATACAACCACTATCTGAATCCAAACCTTTGCAAAGGTCATCATGAATTTGTATAAAGTGTGGGAAGAGACCTCTATTTCATGGGTACTATAAAAGGAAAGGTAATTGAAATGCTATATGTACAGTAAGTGATTAATTGGACTATCGTTGCAGACATGAATTAAACTGAGCACTAATTGTCTGGTTTCAGTTAATGGTAAGTCAAAATAATTCTAAACAAACCTGCATGATGGAATCCATGTCCTTCTTATGTTGTGGTATAACATCTTCTGTTGTCAACTGAAACAGACAATAAACAATAATATTTACAATATGACCTCAGACTATATCGACCTTTCACTAGAGCCATAAAGAGTATTCTAAATACATTGTACTAAATTTGTTATTTCTCCACCAAACCCTATGTTGTGACCATGCACTCTTTAGTACTCTCTTGAAGAGTTGATTCTAAGGAGTGATCACAAGATCATGGTTTGGTGGATAAAAGGAGATATTCTTGAAAAACTATCTAATCTATACCTTTGCCCTTCGTCAATACTCAAATATATTTCTCCAATTCTTTTTTCATTCATATTAACCCTTAACCTGATATGAAAATGAGGTCTGTTTAGCTCTGATCTGTTGCCATTGTCACTTACTTCTGGTTCATTAAAGCTGACAGAGTGTCAAACAGCTTGGATCCTGATGAGACACTGATCTCATCTGGATCCATGCTGTTTGCAAATGTCAATTAGGTCGTGCTTAGCAGGCTAAGGGTTAAGGATCCAATGATTTGGATCCTGATCAGATTGTGTTACTCAGTATCTCATCTGGATCAAAACAAAATTATGTCAAAATTGATAGAAATATTGCCTAAACTTTGTTTACAACCACCAAAGGTATCTATTTTCCTGGAGCAGCTGAGATAATTTTCAAGAGCCGTTTCATATTTGTGACAGAAAACAATTACAATACAGACAGATTCCAGAACAATGTTGTAAATTGCAAAAAACAAATTGATAACCAGACTACAAAGAATCTGATAACACCAGACTGGCACATTAACCCCTTCAATGTTGAATTTTCAAATGGACTACAGTAATACCTCTCTATAATGGCCACTAAATTACATCAAGTATTTTGTGTTAAAGGCAGGTGGCTGCTTAAAGCAAGGTGAAAGTAAAACAGAACGCTCCTACAGGAGCGTTCTGTTTTACTTTCACCTTGCTTTAAGCAGCCACCTGTCCTAAATACCAACTAATGAACACAATTTAGTGGCCATTATAGAGAGGTTTTACTGTATTCCAAAATCCAAACAGATTAAGTTTACCGTGAATATTCAGAGATTTTTTTAAAGGAAAGTGCAACATGACAAATAGTGCAGACCCTAATGTGAGAGCTATTATAGAAGTCATCTCATATGTGTCTACACTGTTTGCAAAGGACATTAGTGGCTTGTTTCCCACACTGAAAGGTTTAACCCTTTTTATACTATAGGCAAATTCATGATTACTTATGCAAACAGTTATGGATCCAGATAAGACAACAAATGGCTTGGCGTCTCATCTGGATCCAGACGGGGTGATATCTTGACTATTCTTGTGGAGAAATAGAAAGAAATAACTCTGAAATTTATAGTTAGCGGCAAGTTCTGCAGACAACAATTACTTAGCATGCAAAGAGTTAAAAACTTTCAGTGAAACAGATCAGAAAATACTGATAAGCCTATATCACAGTATGCTATAAAGTTAGAAATCAGGAATGCTGTCATTATCCCCAGAGAGACAGTATGTTATTGGACACACTCTATAATGTCAACTGTCATCTGCACAATGTCATTTGCTGTATTTCTAAAAGTCTCTTTCTTATATATCTCTTCAAAACTACAACCAGGGAGGCAACAGTTTGGACCCTGATAAGATGCCAAGTTACTTTGCATCTCATCTAGATTCAAACAGTTTTGAAGAAAATCACATATTCTCTACTAGCATGCAAAGAAATAATCAGTTCACTGATATGTGCGTGTCGATGCAGAGGAATTTTCACATACAGTAAAACCTCTCTATAACGGCCACTAAATTACATCAAGTATTTTGTGTTAAAGGCAGGCGGCTGCTTAAAGCAAGGGGAAAGTAAAACAGAACGTGTTTTACTTTCACCTTGCTTTAAGCAGCCACCTGCTCTAAATACCAACCAATTAACACAATTTAGTGGGCGTCATAGAGAGGTTTTACTGTATGAGTGCCTTTAAGCATGTCTTTTATCACTTTAAGAATCAAACCTAAAACTAGAACTATCACTAAAGGTGATGAATACCCCCACACGGCAGCCTTGATTGCAAATCCAAATTTTGAACATGTAACAGGACCAAATAACAAAAATACCCAAAGTTCAAATAGAGAAAATTCTGTAATTTATGCCAAGTATCAAGTGAATCAGGTTGAAATTGAAGGAGGAGTTCAAAGTACAAGATTTTGCCTGCCAATTTCAAGGCCAACGGTCAAGGTCAAGGTCACAGAGACCTGAAATTTGTGTCTTGCACATCTACTACTCCTGAGTAACATTTATGCCAAGTATCAAGTAAATCAGGTTGAAAGTGAAGGAGGAGTTCCCCGTACAAGATTTTGCCTGCCAATTTTAAGACCAATTTCAAGGCCAAAGGTCAAGGTTACAGAGATTTTAAATTTGTGTCTTGCACATCTACTACTCCTGAGTAACATTTATGCCAAGTATCAAGTGAATCAGGTTGAAAGTGAAGGAGGAGTTCAAAGTACAAGATTTTGCCTGCCAATTTTATGACCAATTTCAAGGCCAACGGTCAAGGTCAAGGTCACAGAGACCTGAAATTTGTGTCTTGCACATATACTACTCCTGAGTAACATTTATGCAAAGTATCAAGTGAATCAGGTTGAAATTGAAGGAGGAGTTCAAAGTACAAGATTTTTCCTGCCAATATCATGACCAATTTCAAGGACAAAGGTCAAGGTCAATGTCACAGAGACCTGAAATTTGTGTCTTGCACATCTACTACTCCTGAGTAACATTTATGCCAAGTATCAAATGAATCAGGTTGAAAGTGAAGGAGGAGTTTGCCGTACAAGATTTTGCTTGCCAATTTTAAGACCAATTTCAAGGCCAAAGGTCAAGGTCACAGAGATTTTAAATTTGTGTCTTGCACATCTACTACTCCTGAGTAACATTTATGCCAAGTATCAAGTGAATTAGGTTGAAATTGAAGGAGGAGTTCAAAGTACAAGATTTTGCCTGCCAATTTCAAGACCAAAGGTCAAGGTCAAGGTCACAGAGACCTGAAATTTGTGTCTTGCACATCTACTACTCCTGGGTAACATTTATGCCAAGTATCAAGTGAATCAGGTTGAAATTGAAGGAGGAGTTCAAAGTACAAGATTTTGCCTGCCAATTTCAAGACCAATTTCAAGGCCAAAGGTCAAGGTCAAGGTCACAGAGACCTGAATTTTGTGTCTTGCACATCTACTACTCCTGAGTAACATTTATGGCAAGTATCAAGTGAATCAGGTTGAAATTGAAGGAGGAGTTCAACGTACAAGATTTTGCCTGCCAATTTCAAGACCAATTTCAAGGCCAAAGGTCAAGGTCAATGTCACAGAGACCTGAAATTTGTGTCTTGCACATCTACTACTCCTGAGTAACATTTATGCCAAGTATCAAGTGAATCAGGTTGAATGTGAAGGAGGAGTTCAAAGTACAAGCTTTTGCCTGCCAATTTCAAGGCCAAAGGTCAAGGTCAAGGTCACAGAGACCTGAATTTTGTGTCTTGCACATCTACTACTCCTGATTAACAATTATGCCAAGTGTCAAGTGAATTGGGTTGAAACTGAAGGAGGAGTTCGCCGTACAAGATTTTGCAGACAGACCGACCGACCGCCCCGACCGACCGACAGGCTGATTCCAGTATACCCCCCTCAAACTCTGTTTGTGGGGGTATAATAATGTGACTGAGAATAATTGGCTGCACTGATTGCATTAATTTCAAAACGTTGGTCTCTTACCATGTCCTTGACGGAAGGCATTTACAAAAAAAGCACATCTACAGCCATATAGAACAAATTTGTTAATATTCCATAAATTTTTAAGTACACATAAACAACATGAATAATGTTTACAAATTGTACCATTATGTTACAGAATGTAACCCCAAATCACTTTACAAAATGTAACAGCACACCATGTTACAGAATGCAATAGCACATGTTACAGAATGTAACAGCATATTTTGTTACAGAATGTAACAGCAAATCATGTTACAAGATGTAATGGCACATTTGACATTTAGATCGTATGGGCCAATACTAGATGACAAAATTGTCAATGAAATAACCACTAAGATGACAATTCGGAAAAAAGCTTGTTTTGCCAGACAAGAGCTATGCATCAGTTTAACTAATGAAGTAAATCAATTAAACCTTTAAATCCATCATTGTTTAACAGGATAGTCAGTTTGATATGAAAGGTTAAATGTTACAGAAAAGATTACAAAATGACTACAGTAAAACCTCTCTTATAACAACCACTAAAATGTGTTAATTAGTTGGTATTTAGGCAGGTAGCAGCTTAAAGCAAGGTGAAAGTATAGGAGCGTTCTGTTTTACTTTCACCTTGCTTTAAGCAACAACCTGCCTTTAACAAAAAATATTTTATATGATTTGGTTGCCGTTATAGAGAGGTTTTACTGTAACATTGCAGACTGATCAGTGGGCTATACCTGGGATCCTCTGATCTGGACCCACACTGTTTGCAAATGCCAGTTTTCTTGTTTCTCAAATTCAAAGGTTTACTAGGGGGTCAAAATACTGACCATAAAGGATTGGCTTCTTCCTTTGGTGATACATTAGATCTGCTATGACCAGGAGGTACTGAGTTAATTGTGCAACTAATACTGCAATAATTTAATACTCCAATGTATGTCTTACAGCAAAATGGTAAATTACCTAGAAATGATGCTGCCAAAAATAAGTGAGACATGTCAGAAGAAAATGTCCTTCAGGGGATTTGAAGCAGATTAACCCTTTCCCTCATGAATATTCATGTAAGATATACATGTAATGACATTGTGAATATTAATTAGCTGAACTTTCATTATGGTATATGAAGACTTTAGCTTTGGCAGAAACTGGAGAATCAGATTGACAATTATTTCATAAGCAAACAGAGCAGACCCTGGTCAGATGGCTTCTAGGGAAACAATATGCCCTCCCCCATCCCACTCCACCCAATGTTGTTGGGGGGGGGGGGGCATAAATAATCATCAGGGAAAGAGTTAACTCTTTCTTCCATGAATATTCATTTAAGAAATAATGACTATATGAATATTAATTAGATAAATTGGTTATAACAGGGTATGGACACATAAATTTTTAGCCATAGCAGAAAATGTAGAATCATATCTATATTATATCATAAGCAAACAGAGCAGACCCTGATCCTATAGGAGCCGTCTGATCTGGGTCTACTCTGATTGCAAATGTGTGAAAACATGTTTATATGAGGTAAAGAGTTAAGGAGCTCTGCATCATGAACACACTGAGATTAATCATGACATCACCTGATCTGAGGGTCTACACTGTTTGAACACATCCAGTGTCATGCATTTTTCTCCTCAAATCTGTTTTTGAGATCATGTACTATGATTAAGTTGGGATATTGCAATTTTTTGTATATTCTGGAAATTTCAGAAAATATTCAAAATAGGTATGCATCTCAAAATAGGTATGCATCATTTTTTTTATTATTATAACTGCTTCTTTGTCTATTTCAAAATACCAAAGCAAACCACAGCCTCTGGAATTTACAACCTTGGAATTGTCAATAGTATTTGCTCGTCTAAATGTTTGTAGAAATCAGTCATATTTGAGGGTTTTAACCCTTTCCCTGTTTTATATCTAGTCGAAATTTCAATAAACTACTGAATATTCATAGTCAAAATAATTATAATGAAATGGAAGGTGTTAAAATGTAGCTATTTTAGAAACTAAAGAAACAGATCTATCAATTCATTATCATACAGAGCAGACTCTGATCGGACGGTTCCTCTAGGACCCATCTTAATTTGGGTCTTCTCTGTTTGCAAATGTGTGAAAATATATTTATATGAAGGAAAGGGTTAAGTAAAAATCACACATTATTACAATTCTTGATTCTTGATCATGTAGCCTGTTAACCTAATAAATATTTGTGTAAGAAATAATGATATCATGAATATTAATTAGCTAAAGTGTAGCAAAAGATCTATACTGTTTCTTAATAAGCAAACAGCAGACTATGATCAGATGGTTCCTATAAGATTTGTCTATATGAGGGAAAGGGATAACTGGCAAAAAAGAGTAGACACTGCCTCATCTCTATGGCAACTGGTCTGGGTCAACCTTTCTTGTAACAGCTCCGTAGATGCATCTTTTTGAGGTGTGACTTGAGTGTGATAGCCATAAGACATTACAGTAAGAACTTTACTGTAAGCCCCTCTAAACCAGATGTTGAAATTAGGATCATCTGAATACAGGGAATGTCATGAAAAAAAGCTCCAATCTGAGTGTTGTGCATTCTATAACTCTGCAGTATGCAGCCACCTGCCTAAAAGATCTAAATTCTTCTTTACTGAAAGTTTTAGTGTATACAATATCATATAGCCTTGCAGGCAAAAGCCTGAACATCACTTGTTAGATATTCTATCTGACAAAAAATGTTGCACATTCTCATGGCAAGCGGAAATTACTTCACGCAGGAAACTGAATTATTGAAAACTTCCCTGGTGACTTTATAGAATACAAATTAGCACTCCTCTGACCAATGTAAAAAGATCTCTGCCATCTCAACCTACTTTAGCCCAAGGCCAATAATTATGTATCTTCTCCTGAAAAAAGGTTTGTCGACAAGAAAAGCAAAAAAGGAAATGAAATAGGAGAAGAAAACCGCTCCCAAAACTCTGTGATTCAGAAACAGTCTATCCTAGTGATAGAGATGATCACAAGATGTTGGGACAAAGAAAAGCATGTACCTGAAACAGTAACCCTTTATCTAATGAATATTCATTAGGAAAAGATTTAAATTAATTAATAATAATTAACTATATATGCAAACAAATCAGTTCAAGAGAAATTCGTATTGTTTAGACAACCTGTATCTGTCACTGTAGCAACTGTGCTGTTACTGAAACTCGGAACTACCATACTTGGGGTTTAACCCATCACATCATAGATTATGCCTTTTAACCCTTTCCCTGTTCTGTATTTAGGCCACATTTCAATACCTACTGAATATTCATTAACAAAATAGTTATAAAGAAATCTGGAAGGTGGAGCATTGTAGACATTTTAGAAAGTAAAGAAACAGATCTATCAAATTCTATTAGCAAACAGAGCAGACCCTGATCAGACGGCTCCTCTAGGAGCTGTCTGATCTGGGTCTACTCTGTTTGCAAATGCATGAAAACACGTTTATATGAGGGAAAGGGTTAATGCCTTAGCAAAGAGAGTAGACCCAAATCAGAAGGCTCCTGCGGGAGCTCGCTGATCAGTTCTGCTATTTGCTTGTGAACTAATATATGCATATATATTATGAATAAAATTATTTACTAATATATTATTAACCCTTTCCCTCATATAAACGTGTTTTCACGCATCTGCAAACAGAGTAGACCCAGATCAGACGGCTCCTATAGGAGCCGTCTGATCAGGGTCTGCTCTGTTTGCTAATGGAATTTGACATATCTGTTTCTTTACATTCTAAAATGGCTACAATGTACTACAATCCATATTTCATTATAACCATTTTGTCCATGAATATTCAGTAGGTATTGAACTTTGTAATAAACATAGAACAGGGAAAGGGTTAAGCAAATGCAGCTAATTAATATTCATTATATTGTGATTTCTTACATGCATGAATATCCATGGAGTAAAGTGTTAAGAATCTTGTTTTATAGGACTGATCAGTTGTATTTGTATAATAAGGTAGTTATAATTACAAGCATCATAGCCAGCTAAGTAATGCTCACTTTTCTCTATCGGTTTGTGAATATGTAGAAGTCAATATGTCACTGTTTTGAAATCTTGATATTGAATCTAATGGAGAAACAAATAGTGTAGACTCTGATCCTTCAGGAGCAATTTGATCTATCTGAACAATGCATCATTAGTTTGAAAAGATTGTATATAGTCAGTGTATGATGCTGAAAGTTACACAATATGTAAGCATTTAGTTACAGAACATACAAGGTAATCATGATTAATTAAAATAAGGAGGAATATAAGCATGCAGTCATACATAATTATAAAGTACATAAATTAACCCATTCCCGCATGTTGACGCTTCTGTAAAAGACACTTTGTGAAACCATTGTGATAAATAGAGCAAATGCTCTATTTATCACAATGGTTTCAAAACTACACAATTCTGAAAAATCCCTTTTCTGTAGTCAATGCTCCTTTTGGTAGATTGAATCAAAGGGGTTAGGTCTAAAAATAGCCTAAGTGGGATTGGGTTAAGTTCATCCAGCAATGAATGAAAACAAAAATCATGGCACTGTAAATAGTGTAGACTAATGACAGCTGCCATGCCATAACCGTAATCTGTTACTTAAATAACTGGGGTTTTGGAGATACAGTGCACACAACACTATAAGTGCACTATACTGTAACAAATTGAGATGGCCATAACTCTGTGAAAAAAGTCCTTGAAAAAATTTGCCAACGCAAGCACAACTATGTAGCACTCAAGTGAAGTTTCATCCAATTTGAGCTCGAGGTCTTGCAGATACTGCAAGTACATGAATGTACAACAAAAAATTAGGACCAATTTACTCTATGAAAAATAAAAATTTCTTTGCAAAGTCTACTGACAGCATGTACAACTAGGCGTACCATTTATCTCTCACTTTTGAAGTTTCATCTAACTCAAGTCAGAGGTCTTGTAGATATTGCAGACAGACAGGGGGATGGATGAACAGACCGATTCCTGTATACAGTAGAATCGGTCTTAAGTGGCCATCAAAATCAGGTCTAATTATGGGTCTGTAAGGCAGATGGTAGCTTAATGCAGGCCAAAAGTAATGCAGAAAGCTCCTATTGGAGCTTTCTGCATTAATTGTACTCGGCATTAAGCAACCATCTGCTTTTTAAAATGTGTATGTTCAATAAATGAAAGGTCGCTCTACTGTACCTGCTCCTAAAAACTCTTTGTCCAGGGGATATAACCATATTACAGGAGCAATTAGTTTTTACTTTAAACCATTACCTCATAGGCTATTTTTAGATCCTGCCTCTTTGAATTAATCTACAGTAAAGGTGTATTTACTAGAAAAAAGGAAAATTAAAGAATTGTGTAGTTCTGAAACCATACATTGTGATAGATAGAGCATTTGCTCCATAGGAGCAAATATGCTCTATCTATCAGAATGGTTTCAAAAAGTGACTTATACAGAAGCTTCAAAAGGCATATTAGGAACTGGGTTAAACCCCTTTCCCCTATGAATATTAATCTATAAATTTATTACTGCATGAATATTTATGAACTGGTTTTTACTACACATTAACAATGAAAGTTTTGTGACAGAAACTTCAGAATCAGATCTACATTATTCCGTAAGCATTCAGAGCAGACCAGACACAGCTGCTCCAACAGGAACTATCTGATCTGGGTCTATTCTGTTTGTAGAGGTACCAAAGGTCATCTGAAGGAGAGGATTGAATGAGGGAAAAGGTTATGATATTTAGTCACTTAACCCTTCGCTTGCTGAATTTTAAAATACATTTCTCCTTCTTTACCCATGCCCTGTTGTATAATTACATATATCTTCACTGTGTACAAGTATTGCGCTGTGCAATCACTGCTGTGGAGTGCACTGGTTGCACAATCAACTTGTAAATAGTGCAGACCCTGATGAGCTGTCTCATCTGGGTCTTCACTATTTACAGGCAGGTATATTGACGCGATTAGCAAGCGAAGGGTTAATATCTCATTAGCAAGCGAAGGGTTAATATCTCATCTGGGTCAAGACTGTTTGTAGAAATATAATATTTATGACAATTTACGAGAGCCAAGATACCAACAGCAAAAGGAATGAAAGGATTCCAAACCAAATTTCATAGATTTCTAGGTGACATAAGTTAAGGGAACTAAGTGCTGAAAATTAAAACTTTCTGTGCCATCAGCATATTGATTAAATAAACACAACACTAATTAAAACACAACAAAACACTAGTAGAGCTAATACAACATATTAAATAAAGCACTTGGTGCAAAACAATTGGAACAAGAATTCTTTAAGCCTTTACTTCATGAATATTCATGTATGAAGAAATTACATCATGAATATTAATTAGATTCATTATCATAATAGCACAAGGACAATGGAAACTTTAGGTCATGGCAGAAACCTGTAAGATCACATCTACACTATATCATAAGCAAACAGAGCAGATCCTGATCACATGGCTCCTACATGAGCTGTTTGATCTGGGTCTGCTGTTTGCAAAGAAAGGCATAGAAAGAGCTGACCCTGATCAGATGGTTCCTCTTGGATCTATCTAATATCAGGCTACTGTACTTTTAACCCATTCCCTCATAGGCTATTTCTAGATATACAACCTTTTTGAATAAATGTACCAAAAAGGAGCATTAACAAGATGTTTTTAACAAAGGATGTTTTTTAGAATTTGTAGTTTGAAACCATTGAGATAAATAGAGCATTTGCTCCTATAGGAGCAAATGCTCTATTTATCACAATGGTTTCACAACGTGACTTTTACAGAGTCGTCAATATTAGGGAATGGGTTAAAGTTGTTAGAAGTCGTATTTATGATTTGTTTGTTTGTATCAGGGTTTAGGTTTATAGCTTTAAAAAGTATTTCTATCATATTGTGTGACAACTAGCTAATTACAGGTGGGGGAAGACCCCAGAGGTTTTCCTATGCATGGAACAAATTGCATTATTTCATGTACAGAAGAACATCCAGATATAACCTTACTTCCTCATTTCAGATCCTCACAAGATATCCAATTATGTGATGTATCATCAGCATCCACACTGCTGGCAACACTTAATTACAAATTCACTTATAAAGTGTATCTACGCAATTGTTTTGCACGAAGCTCTCAAAGGATACTATAGTTTTGATACAGAGCTGCAGATAAATGTGAGTACACAAATACTAAAATCGTCATTTCTCCACCAAACACTATACTGTGGCCACTCTTTAGAATCGTCTAAAAGAGACGATTTTAAATAGTGATCATAGTGTACAGTTTGTTGGAGAAATAAAGGAGCTATTCTTGAAAATGTTTATATTTACCAATCTTATCTGGACCTCTGTTTTGATATACAACTAGCCTTTTTTAACAAAACCATGTACAACACTATGATTAGATAAGCTACACAATAGTTAGGGTGGGTGGGGTATTCAGACCTGCAATGCAAGGGGTAAAGAGCATCTCTGGTCTTCATAGCGCCGACTCTGATACTTCAAGAGCATTTCATAGAAGTCAGGTCCCTAAAGTACATAAAACTTAAAATATACTATATCTGCCAATTTGTTTTTCCTACCGAGTGATTGAATAAAATGAATTCAAGGTCTTAACACTTTCGCTGCCAAATATTGTCGTCTGCAAAATTTGTCATCAGCTCAATGTTTTATTTTTGAATGTGCTTCTTTTTTGTTTAAAAAAACATAATCATAGCACCAAACACTTTGGATCCTGATGAGATGCCGAGTTACTCATTTTTCACTTGGATTCAAAATGTTTGCATAGGTAATCACAGATGAGACATTGGAAAAAGCAGATGAGACATTGGAAACAGAGAGTTAACCATGTCAATGCCAAATATTCAAAATGGTATGGCCCATCAGTATTTAACTATAGAGTCCATTCAGTATGGAAGGTTAAACGGGAACAACAATGTATACACTGATCAGAATGTTCCTTTACAAGCCATCTGATCTGGGTCCACAGTGTTGAACAGTAACACTTAAATAGTAATCTGAACAAAATTTAATGTTCTTAGTTTTATTCCTAAAATTGAAGCTTTTTCAATTCACTTATTAACACTTTAGGTAATTGAGATAAAATGAATGGTTAGGAAACATGTATGCACATCTATGCTTCTGGAACAAGCTTAAGCTACAGTAAAACCTCCCTATAATGGCCACTAAATTACAACAAGTATTTTGTGTTAAAGGCAGGTGGCTGCTTAAAGCAAGGTTAAAGTAAAACAGAACGCTCCTATAGGAGCATTCTGTTTTACTTTCATCTTGCTTTAAGCAGCCACATGCCCTAAATACCGACTAATTAACACAATTTAGTGGCTGTTATAGAGAGGTTTTACTGTATATCTTAACTACATACTGAGGGGGTTTAAAGCTTCCAAGTATTAAACTGAAAGTTAAAGCTGAAAACCTTTTAATTCAAAAGTGCAAAAACCCAACTCACTCACTCACTCAAACGTGCATGCTTTCTTTAATTTCAGTCTCATTTCCATTGACAACCTCAGCTTGATTCTATCGAATATCTCGTTGCATACTAGCGACAAATTAATGACAATCTGCTTAGATCTAGACAAGTCTCTTCAGGATAAAAACTGCTGGACACTCTACTTTTTTGGCGGAGAAAAAAAGTAGCATGGAATATTTTTCTGCCAATTACAATTATGTAACATGAATGAGATACAGTACAACCTGTTTTAAGTGGCCATCAAAAAGGTCTAATTATAGGCCTGTAAGGCAGGTGGTAGCTTTATGCAGGACAAACATAATGCAGAAAGCTCCTGAAGCAGCTTTCTGCATTATTTTTTATCTGCATTCAGCAACCACCAGTCCTGCTTTTTAACACTCAGATGTCCATTAAATGAATGGCCACTTTACTGTTTAATGAAAACTATGGCATACATTCTGGTACCATGTTTGACAAGGTTCGACATGGTTATACCTCAAACTTTCTGGTCAGACCATGTCTAACCAGGTTTGATTATACAGTAAAACCTCTCTAAACTGGAATTCTAGTACAGAAGAATTTAGATACTTTTATGCAGGTGGCTGCTTAATGCAGGGTGAAAGTCATTCAGAAAGCTCCTAGGAGCTTTCTGAATGACTTTCACCCTGCATTAAGCTGCCACCTGTCTCCAAGACCAATATTTATACTAAATTTTATGTCCGGTTTAAAGAGGTTTTACTGTACCGTTTAGGACAAGAATGTAGGCCATAAGAAGATGTCACTTGTTGATCATCTGAGTCTGACTTTCTCATTAAGTTGTATGTATTAGTGCAAAACTCGTTCCATGGTAAGTAATTTTAGTCTGCTAATTAAGTTTGGTTTCTGCTACAATTCTCTTTTTTTCTTGTATTTCTACTAAAAGTTTTAGTCAATGCAGAGTGTCCGATAGTTTTGATCCTGATGAGAAGACGAGTTATTTGGTTATATGTGCGTTCAAAATGTTTTGCATATTTTGTTGTAATCATGAATTTGCCACAATATATCATACAAAGAGATTATACAGTCTCTTAACAGTATCTCCATATTATAGAGGTCTTTAAAATCAGGTGACTGCTTAATGCAGAATATAAGCAATGCAAAATGCCCATTTGGAAACTTTCTGTATCAGTTTCATCCTGCAGTGCTCAGGTACCATATACTTAACCCTTTCAACCCTGAATCATGATAGTGGAATAGCCCATTTGTGTTAAACTATACAGTTCACTCAGTAGGAAATGTATAAATTTGTTACAGGAATTTGTATGACAAACAGTGCAGACTCTAATCAGAGGGCTCCTCTAGGAGAGTTAGGGTTAGCTCCTCTAGGAGCCCTATGATCTGGGTCTACACTGTTTGCAAACAACAGTTTATAAGGGTTAAAGAGTGACATATAGACTTACATTGCTTTAACCCTTTCAATGATCATGATGCCTTTTCATGCCATTGCAAACAGAGTAGATCCAGATCAGAATGACTCCTGTAGGAGCCATCTGATCAGGGTCTACCCTGTACACTAATGGAATTACATAGGTTTAATTCTATAGTTTCTGCCCAGGCTAAATATTCATGTGTCCATTACACCTTTATTAAAATTCAGCTAAAGTAACTAGTAAGTAAACAATGCTTCAAATCAAAGCCTGAGCGGAAATCAAAAGGATTAAGAATTTAGTCCTGACACATAGCATTCCGAAAGAAGATTCATGCTTTTCATCTCAATCATGCTGATCAATTTTTTTCTGCTCAAATCTTGCAAACAATTTTTCAAATGCACAAGCTCAATTCCTTTTCTATACAAAAATACTGTTTGAACGGCAAATAGTTTGGATCCTGATCATAATGACATGCTGCATATGTTTTCGTCTTTTTCAGATACAAACTGTTTTGTATAAGTAATAATGAATCTACAGTAACTGATAAACATAACAATAACATCATGAATATTTATTAGATGAATTTTTAAAATGGCATACTATGCATATTCATTTTTGATATTGGTACATGTAGATACTGAAGAGTAAGTTTTATTATAATTTTGTAGGCACACAGAGTAGACCCAGATCAGATGGCTCTTACAGGAACCATCTGATCTGGGTCTACCCTGTTTGCAAAGGTGTGTAAAAGCATTTAAATGAGGGAAAGGGTTAATGCAAGTATTTAGGCATCATACTGCAGAGCAGTTAACAAATAAATGTGTATACTCTGATACTAAAATCATCATTTCTCCACTAAACCCTTTGCTGTGACCACTCTTTAGAATTGTCTCTTTGAGACGATTCTAAAGAGTGGTCACAGCATAGGGCTTGGTGGAGAAATAAAGAAGTTATTCTTGAAAATGTTTTAAAAATCTTATCTGACTTCTGATACTGTGCATGCTACATAATTATCATCTGTGAAATTATTGTCTGCTGCCAATGCATATTGGGGATTGCTTTCAATGATTTACAATCACCAAATAGTTTGGATCCTGATGTGATACCAACTTACTTGGATCTCATCTCATCTGGATCAACACTGTTTGTACTGAGGTTATCACAAAATCACAATAGCGTGCAAAGACTTAATAACAAAACCAACATTAGATGTCATTTTTAGACAAAACCTTGGATTACCCATTTTAAATCACAGAAGCAAAACAAATTTTAGCGCAATAATTCATTCCACATGCCAGTGTTTTAATAAGATTCAAGAACTCTACACTCTCAATCATGAGATTAAAGAGCATTATGATCATCGCACAGGGAAATATGGTAAGTTGTAACCATTAGCATTCTAAGCGAAAGTCGCCTGCAAATTTTGCCATCTGCTTCAAACTGCTATTAGTAGATTTTTTCCTTTAACCCATTCCATCATATTGATGCCTTTTGATGCATATGTACATGAATGCTCTATTTATCACAATGGTTTCAGGACTACAAAATTCTAAAATTTCTTTTTCTCTAGTAAATGCTCCTTTTTGGTAATTTTATTCAAAGAGGTTGGAACTAAAAATAGTCTAATGAGGTACAAGGTTAACCCTTTCCTCCATAGGCTATTTTTAGACCCAACCTCTTTGAATGAATCTACCCAAAAGGAGCATTAACTAGAGAAAAGGAAAGTTTTAGAATTTTGTAGTTTGAAACCATTGTGATAAATAGAGCATTTGCTCCTATAGGAGCAAATGCTCTATTTATCACAATGGTTTCAAGAAGTGGTTATTACAGAGGCGTATTTATGGAGGAGAGGGTTAATACAATCAGAGCATCAAACAGTTTGGAACCTGATGAGACCCAGAGTGGATCGAGATGAGACGTAAAGTACCTCTGCGCATCATAAGTATCCAAACTTTTCGTCACTCTGACTGTACTTTTGAGGAGAAAAGGAAGACATTTACTAATTCCATATTTTAAGCAGACGACAATTTCTGCAGATGATAATTTTTACTTAGCACGTAAAGAGTTACATTTGAAACAATATGATTTTATTTATCTAAGAACTATCCAAAAATTCTATAGTTTCATAATTGCGAAGTATACCTAAACATTACTTTGGCTTACTTTACTGGGATTTATTATATTAACTCTTTACTCCATAAATAATCATGCAAAAAATAACGAAATCATAAATATTAATTAGCTGAATTTATATAGGAGCATAATGAAAATGAGAATTTTGGCTATGGCAGAAATTGTAGAATAAGATCTATATTATTTCTAAAACAAACAGAGCATACCCTTATAAAACGACTCATACGGAGCAATCTGACCTGGGTCTACTCTGTTTACAAAGGCATCAAAAGGTTATATATGGAGTAATTCATGCTATTATGATACCATTTAGGTACTTGAATCAATGATATGCTGGGTTCAATGTTTTAAAGGGAGACAAATCTAAGATTTAGATTTTAATCTCTCAAAGAGTTTCTTACCTTGAAATTTGAAATATCACATCTTTGGTCTTCTATTCTGTTATCTTGGAAACGAATCAGCATGTCTATAAAATCTGGCCCCTACAACAGATTATCAAAGTTCATTACACAACAGATAATTTTCCTTAACCATTTCCCTGCTCTATATTTAGTAGAAATTTCAATACCTACTGAATATTCATGGACAAATTAATTGTAATGAGAACATTGTGGCCATTTTAGAATCTAAAGAAACAGATCTATCAAATTCCATTAGCAAACAAAGCTGACCCTAATCAGACAGTTTCTGTAGGAGCCATCTGATCTGGGTCTACTCTGTTTGCAAATGTGTGAAAACATGTTTATATGAGGGAAAGGGTTAACAAATGCTCTTTCATACCTTTGCAAACAGTAGACAAGCCATCTGATCTGGGTCTAACCTGTTTGCAAAGGCATTAACAGGCATACATGTATTTATAAAGGGTTAAATACTCTAAAAAATAAATTTTAGAATTCCTCAGATCAATATATTTCGAAATAATATGAAATTATGACCAATGGCGAAAAAGAAATGAAATATTTGTACGGAAACAGACTCAAAGGTCAAGGCAAGATACGTAAATTGAAACATTGTTGAGATTAACTCCTGATTTCTCCACCACACCCTATACTGTCTCGAAGAGACGATTCTAAAAACTGGTCACGGTATAGGGCTTGGTGGGGAAATGACGATTTTAAAATTTGGTACGCACCTTCATCAGTAGCTCTGTAGACTAATTTTGAGTATTGGTCCAAAACCAAAATAACCTTCTTTTTCATGCCAACTGTTGTATCATACTTAATAAAACTAAGCAACTACATTAAAATGTCATTCTCTGGTGTCTTTTGTCACTGTAACAATGCACCACATGTAGGCACTAATAAAGGTAGAGATTCTGACGGATATTGGTGGCAAAGAATACTGCTAAATATAGTAGAACCTGTCTTAACCCTTTCCTCCATAAATACGCCTTTCTACGCCTCTGTAATAATCACTTCTTGAAATCATTGTGATAAATAGAGCATTTGCTCCTATAGGAGCAAATGCTCTATTCATCACAATGGTTTCAAACTACAAAAATCTGAAAGTTTACTTTTCTCTAGTAAATGCTCCTTTTGGGTAGATTCATTCAAAGAGGTTGTGTCTAAAAATAGCCTATGGAGGAAAGGGTTAAGTGACCTTATATAAATAATGGACACATGAATCATAAAAAGCAGGTGGTTGCTTAATGCAGGGCGAAAGTAATGCAGAATGCTCCTATAGTAGCTTTCTGCATTATTTTTGACTTGCATTAAGCTACCACCTGCCTTACACACTCTTAAAAAGACCTCTTTTTAATGGCCGCATAAGACAGATTCTACTGTACTGCTTTGTATGTAACAACTAATATAGAATCATGCTTTCCAAGTCAACTCGCTTCAAGAAATAGAATCATGTACACTGTAACAAAAACAAAATATATTTGGAAGAAATTTACATAATATCACAGATCGATACTATGTGTATTAATCCTTTACACCATGATAATTCATGTAAGAAATAATGACATCATAAATGTTAATAAAATTAATTGTTCAAGGTCACATGGACATTGTCATCAATGTCACCTGATCAAATGACTCCTACAGTTTTGTTTGCAAAGGTGTGAAAAGCAGTTTATATAAAGGAATGTGTTAAATAAAAGTAGTCCTTCGGACGAGACTAATAAACCGAGATCTGATGTATCAGTGCTTTACACTGGGCATCTAAAAGAACCAGAGAAACTCAGTCGATCATAAGAGTAGGGCATCGCGCCCAGGAATCTCTGTTCCCTCCCCTCTCTCTGGGGCGTCCAATTAGCCCATAGGGAGCAGAAACGGACGTTTATCATCACAAACAAACGTGTTAAAAGAAGTCTTAGTTGATCATGGACAATGATTTTTATCAGTATCTTGAGTTTAAAATTGTCACTGAAAATATTGTCATTCCATAATTATTTGAATCCTTGACTCCATAAATATTCATGTAAGCAACAATGAAATATAAACACAGGTATTTTTGGCTTTTACATTAAACTGTAGAATCAGATCATAAGCAAACAGAGCAGACCCTGATTAGAGAGCTCCTACAGAAGCCACCCAATATGGGTCCTCTCTGTAGGTAAAGCAATGAAAAGACATCTCTTTCTGGTATGCATTAAGTCTTGCTCCTAATTTTAGGCATGATCCCATAAATATTTGCCATTGTCAAAACTGTGGTGATATTTTTGTTAATTTTCTTGCATGGTTTTCTTTGATGTGTTAAAGTCAATTATATTCCAACTTTGGCCCTAATTGGCCATTATAACAGTGGATGTTTTGTTTCCATCAAAAGGGTTTAAATTGTCCCAATCATATTCCATGAAAATACCAGTCGAAACTGCATTCCAATTACAAGTTGACATTTCCTTAAGCTTGCAGATTTTTTTTATGTGAGAGCACAGACAAATTGTGATGAAATTGTCATAAAATTTCATCTCTTCTTACAGGAAATTATTCTATAAATCATTTTGCAGCAATCATGACAAATAATATTTATTTAACCCTTACAACGCTGACTTTTCAAATGGACTCTTCCAAAATTCAAACAGGTCAAACTTATGCTGAATATTTAGGGATTTTTCAAAAGAAAGTGTAACATGACAAACAGTGCAGACCCTGATGAGAAGGCTCCTCTAGGAGCCCTCTCGTCTGGGTCTACACTTTTTGCAAAGGACATCAGTGGCTTGTGTCACACACAGTAAAGGTTAACTCTTAACTTCATAAACATGTCTCTTAACCCTTCTCTTGCTGAATATCAAAATACATTTCTCCTTCTTTACCCATGCCCTGTTGTATAATTACATATATCTTCACTGTGTACACATATTTCGCTGTGCAATCACTGCTGTGGAGTGCACTGGTTGCACAATCAACTTGTAAATAGTGCAGACCCTGATGAGACAGCTCCTGCAGGAGCTGTCTCATCTGGGTCTTCACTATTTACAGGTACGTATATTGATGTGAATAGCAAGCGAAGGGTTAACATCTTTGCAAACAAAATAGACTCAGATCAGACAGCTCCTGCATGACTTTTCCAAATAAGATCCGCTTTGTTTGCTTAAGAAATAATGCAGATCTGATTCTACAAGTTTTTGCCTGAATTAAAAAACCATTATTCATACGCCACTAGACATTTCTGCTAATTAATATTCATAACATCATTATCACTTACATGAGTATTCATAAAGTAAAGGGTTTAAGGAAGAAGCAACCATTAACCCATTACCTCATAGACTATTATTAGATCCAACCTCTTTGAATAAATCTACCGAAAAGGGACATTTACTAGAGAAAAGGAAAATTTTAGAATTGTGTAGTTATGAAACCATTGTGATAAATAGATCATTTGCTCCTATGCTCACAATGGTTTCAAAAAGTGATTTTTACAGAGGAAAGGGTTAATGAAATTTTATTTCACTTATGTCTAAGATTATATTTTCAAGACAAAAGATATATTCAGCTCATATATTTGCCAGTTTTGTGTAACATATTGACTTCAGATTGAAATCTATGTGACTTAACACTAACTTAGTGCTAAAGAGCATTTTAAGGAAAAGCTGTTTGTATTAAAAAAAGAAAAGAGAAATAACTACTGTTACGGAAACCCATCCGCCATACACCGGAATAATAGTTATTGTGGAATTATTTTCACAGAAGTCATGATTTTGTCACTTAACCATTTATCTTAATTATAGAAAATGCATTTTGATGACTTTACAGATTAGATCCAGATCAGATGGCTCCTACAGGCGGTCTGCATCATTTGCTTATGGAATTATACAGACCTAGCTGCCATGGTCAATATACCCTATGTTCATAAACCATTATACAAAATCAGCTTATCAACATTCATGGTGTCAAGAAACATGCAAATTCAATGCTGTCCCAACTCTCGAGTAAATAAATATGTAATCACCATTTCAGATGGTTTGACTCCCAGCGAGAAGCCAAGTACAGTAAAACCCCGCTAATGTGACCACCAAAAAGGGGCATAATTCTGGATGGCAGAGGCAGGTGGTGGCTTAATGCAGGACGAAAGTTATGCAGAAAGCTCCTATAGGAGCTTTCTGCATAACTTTCATCCTGCATTAAGCAACCACCTGCTTTAGACGACACCAGTGGCTGTTTATTAAGTGGTCGCATTAGCGGGGTTTCACTGTAAATCTTCTCCGAATCCAAATGATTTGACACTGATACAGTAAAGTAAACCCCCTCTAAATTGAACATTCAATTTAGTGTAAATATCAGTCTTGGAGACAGGTAGCTGCTTATAATGCAGTGTGAAGGTCATGAGCTTTAACCCTTCGCTTGCTGAATTTTAAAATACATTTCTCCTTCTTTACCCATGCCCTGTTGTATATTTACATATATCTTCACCGTGTACACATATTTCTCTGTGCAATCACTGCTGTGGAGTGCACTTGTTGCACAATCAACTTGTAAATAGTGCAGACCCTGATGAGACAGCTCCTGCAGGAGCTGTCTCATCTGGGTCTTCACTATCTACAGGTAGGTATATTGACGTGAATAGCAAGCGAAGGGTTAACTATACTTCCAGTTTAGAGGAGTTTTACTGTAATATCTTTCCAAAGAAATAGAAGAAGTAAAATTATGTACCCTGAGATTTCAAGCAGACATTTGTTTTGCAGATTAAAGTTACTGAGCCGGTGTTGTTGGAATCTTTGCACCAGGAGCAACATAGCAGTCACACTCTACAACTTCAATATTGCCTAAAGTACAAACCAACTATGATTGCAATATTTTATTCATCTGCTTTTGGGAAACTTTCCTTCATAAATGATCATAATGTTTCCAGTAATGCCCAAAAAGAGTCTCATGTTATGATGTCTTCTATAAGCTTCAATAAAATAGATGGTTGCAGGCAGCATCTCAAAATCTGTATTATAAAATTAAAGGGAGATAATAGTGGAAGAAATGACTCTCTAGCGTCACTGTTATGGTTCATGTATGAGGTAAACCGACTAATCATGATTCTGCCCATTCATAAGGAAATTATAGCCTGGATTAAATTTATGTACAGAAAAAAAATGGGAAAGGGAGATAATTCAAAACCCTGTGAGGCTGGAGTTATGGTTCTAGTACATGACACATTACTTTTGCCAGCATTAACCCATTACCTCATAGGCTATTTTTAGATCCGACCACTTTGAATAAATCTATCGAAAAGGAGCATTAACAAGAGAAAAGGAAATTTTTTAGAATTTTGTAGTTTGAAACTATTGTGATAAATAAAGCATTTGTAGCATCCTGTAGGAGCAAATGCTCTATTTATCACAATGGTTTCAAACTGACTTTTACAGAGTCATCAATATGAGAGAATGGGCATGGTTTAAGCAAACACTTTGCTTTAAAAGACTCATTTTTAATAAAGTTTGCGATTGATTAGTGTGACTTTACTGTACTTTATTTTGTTGGAAACTCATCTTTTGAGAAAAATTGGTCTGACTGACAGACTGGTCAAAAACTATACACCCATGTATTCATGATGTCATTATTTCTCTCATACATTACTTTTGTTCTGCGTTATCAGTACCCACATATGCTTTTACAGAGTCCCATGTTAAGTAAATGCATGCTATAGAAAGGTATGTATAGTCAAGGCTTACCGACTGTTTCCTGAACTTCTCGTCCCCTTTGCCTTTGGGTGTGGAAGGGTAGTGAGAATCACAGTACAGCTGTCCCTCCATGTTCTGTTTCCTGAAATGATATCAAATATTGATATTAGTTAATTGTTCCAGATATATCTACTGAAGCTATTAGTAGTCAGTGTACAACCAGTGCAGCACACTCTTGTAGTTGTAAACAGCTGACAAATTAGAAAAGCCTTTTCACCCTTTTCCAGATCAGGATCCATGCTTATAAAGCTTTTAGTTGAGTCTGAGTTTCGTTCTCAAGCTTTTGATTGGTCAGATTTGAGTTCTCAAGCTTTTGATTGGTCAGATTTGAGCCAAAGGCTCAAATCTGACCAATCAAATGCTTGAGAACGTTCTCAGACTCAACTAAAAGTTTTATAAGCATGGACCCAGATGGCTCCTGTAAATCTACAATGTTGTACACCAGCAGATCCTCACCAGATGGCTCCAACAGGATCTTGGTCTACCTTGTTTGCAAAGGTGTTTTTATGGAGTAAAGGGTTTAATATTACAAACTTGTCATTATTATGTACTCAAAATGGCAACCCACTAACTGCTATGACAAGGCTGTATAGTACATTGTTTTACATTTGCTGTTCATAATGAGTAGAATTATAAATAGCGTGAAGAACTGAGACAAACATAGTACAGTTACTGTTTTAAGTGAGTTTATTCTTATTATCATGCAAAGTCTGAAATAAAAGTAAAGTTCATGAAATACAAGTCAATACCATAAAAAAATTATGTTTGATATAGTTGAAAAGGCCAAATTCATTACAATGAAATTTCAATTCTACGAAAAGAAACTCCAGTCCTGACCCTTTCATAAAATGGAGTCCAGACTGTACATCCAAAGTCAAGCATTTTGTATACTTACTCTAAGCAAGTAACAAATTGATCTCTACTCCAATTTTTAACTTTTACAGTTAATTTTGTCCGTTATCCTTTAATGATCAGTGCATCAAACAGATTAACCTTTTACCTGATAAAGACATGGAGTAAACAGAGAAGAGCCAGATCAGACAGCTCAACTGATGAGGACATCTGATCAGTCTGATCCGTTTTCTTGTGCCATTCCATAGATGATTCTACTTTGATAACAAAACATCTAGTGTTGATATACCATTATCAAATATTCAGTAAACAATTAAAGAACTTTAATGAGCAAGCTCACATATACCCAACGCCTCCACATTGTCAGAAAAATAAAGCGGTTCCCCATGACAGATTCCTCCGAAAATCCAACTCATCCAAGCTTTTATTCATGACAATTCTTGAAGCAAAGTTGAGAAAAATTGGAAAAGAAATGAGTGCTAGATGTGAGCAATAACGTATTATGATACATGGATGGACTGACAAATGGACTGACGGATGGACGGATGACAGATTCCTCTGAAAATCGAACTCAATCATCCAAGCTTTCATTCATGACAATTCTTGAAACAAAGTTGAGAAAAATTGGTCAAGAAATGAAAGTGCTAGATGAGCAACAATGTATTATGATACACAAACAGACTGACAGATGGACCGACGGTTGGTAACTTTGTTGCGTGGGGTATAATTATTCATGATGTCATTATTTTTCTCATGAATATTCATCAAGTAAAGGTTAAACCCTATTGCGATGTGTTACATGACAACTCATCTAAACTGTTTTGCATGGTTGCAATGGGTTCATTACATCTGTGTTACATGTTAACTCTTCCCTGTTCTATGTTTATTTCAATACCTACTGAATATTCACGGCCAAAATAGTTATAATGAAATATCAAAGGTGGAACATTGTAGCCATTTTAGAAAGCAAAGAAACAGATCTATCAAATTCTATTAGCAAACAGAGCAGACCCTGATCAGACGGCTCCTGTAGGAGCCGTCTGATCTGGGTCTACTCTGCTTGCAAATGCATGAAAACACGTTTATATGAGGGAAAGGGTTAACTTTTCGTCTGCATATTAGCAGCTGATTCTCCTGCCACTTAAGACCCATGCAAACTGTTTGGATCCAGACCTGAGGCCCAATGGTTTATGCAGGCTGATCTGGATCCAAACAATTTGTCACTCAGGCTTCACTTCTGTAAACAAAACATCAGAAAGAAAATTAATAGTTTTGAAAATGTTGTATAGATGACAACTGAGCAGCAACCGACAGTTGAGCAGACGACAAAATTACTTATCACGCAAAGAGTCAATAGCTGGAGGGTCTACATAGCTGACCTAATTAGTTGACACATTACAAATCGTAAAACTGGCCATCTACATGATTTATGGTTTGTTTACAGGCCCTTGTGACCATGAACAGCCCTAATATTAATTGATTTGTAAAATATTATATTGATTTGTGCCATCAAGGATTATTTAACAGGCTATTTAACATGTGATTCAATATATTTTTCTTTCCCCAATTCACAACAGTACAAGTAAACAACTCTTTACTCGTTACTTAATAATTCATGTAAGAAATAACATCATGAATATTAATTAGGTTTCTTTAAAAACATGCATTCCAACACAAGAAATTCTGACCATGGCAAGAAACAGGTAGATTCGGATCTATACAATTCCATAAGCAAACAAAACAGATACTGATAAAATGTCTCCTAAAAGAGCCATCTGATCTGATTCTATTTTGATTGCAGAGGTGTATGCTATAGCCCTTTCCCTCGTTTAAACATGTTTTCACGCATTTGCAAACAGAGTAGATCAGGGTCTGCTCTGTTTGCTAATATAATTTTTGATAGATCTATTTCTTTGCTTTCTGAAATGTCTACAATGTTCCACCTTCCATATTTCTTTATAACTATTTTGTTAATGAATGTTCAGTAGGTATTGAAATTTGGCCTAAATACAGAATCAAGTCAATACAGAACAGGGAATGGGATAGAGTAAAAGGTAAACAATTTTGTCATAAGGTACTAATTAACCCTTCTCTTGCTGAATTTTAAAACGCATTTCTTCTTCTTTACCCATGTCCTGTGGTATAATTACATATATCTTCACTGTCTACAATTATTTCTCTGTGCAATCACTGCTGTGGAGAGCACTGGTTGCATAATCAATTTGTAAATAGTGCAGACCCTGATGAGACAGCTCCCACAGGAGCTGTCTCATCTGGGTCTTCACTATTTACAGGTAGGTATATTGACGTGAACAGCAAGCAAAGAGTTAATCAGCATTGGAAATAAAGTGCAGACCCAGATCAAATTACTCCTGCAGGAGCTCTGTGCATGCCTTTGAAAAGACCCTGATCAGTTGAGTAGTCCGATTAGGGTTTGCTTTATGGAATAGTATAAATCTAATTCTAGTTTTTGTAATGATGCGTAAATTAAAACATTTTCAAGAATAATCCTTTTATTTTTCCACCAAATGCTATGTTGTAACCACTCTTTGGAATTGTCTTGAAGAGACATTTCTAAATATCGGGCTCAATATAGAATGTAGTGGAGAAGAAACGATTTTAATATTTGCATATGCACCTTAATCTGTTGCTCTTTGTTTTCATGTGTAAATCACATGTCACTATAATAAAAGAACTTTCTTTTTCCTTTGTCATACAATGATTTCCAACAAAATATGGGTTAATTGGAATTTTGTACATTCTAATAATGCCCCAAAGAAAATTAAACAATTCCGTGTGGAGTTAATATGGAGATTATTATCAACAATAAGAGAACAGGCAATAAAAGGAGTGAAATACTTCACAAAATTAGGTCATAAATACCCATAATTTGATAATGAAACTATATAAACACCACAAAATACTTGAGAAACAGTACACACTCTAATTTACCCAAGATTTAATTGTTACAGTTTCTTCCAAAATGTATTTTCTTTGCAGGCAAGTGTTTGCACTTTTAACCCGTTACCTCATAGGCTATTTTTATAATACAACCTCTTTGAATAAACCTACCGAAAAGGAGCATTAAGTATAGAAAAGGACAATTTTAGAATTTTGTAGTTTGAAACCATTGTGATAAATAGAGCATTTGCTCCTATAGGAGCAAATGCTCTATTTATCACAATGGTTTCACAAAGTGACTTTTACAGAGTTGTCAAAAGTCGTCAATATGAGGGAATGGGTTAACCACAGATATTAGCAGAACATTACTGCACAGAAAATGCGACCTTCCTCAAGCATACTGGAACATTGCAATGAGGAGAGATACCTTGGGAGCTACACTACTATATAATTCCCTTTAACCCTTGAATATTCATGTAAGAAGTAATGACATCATGAATAATTGAATTAAGTGTTATAATTCTCAAAGGGACACAGAAATTTATGGCCATGGCAGAAACTTTTAAATCATATCTATATCATAAGCAAACAGAGCAGACCCTGATGAGACGGCTCCTACAGGGGCTGATTGATCTTGGTCTTCTCTGTCTACAATGGTGTAGAAAGGCATATTTATGGAGTAAAGGGTTGAAAAGCAAAGGTCCTCACTTCTTCAACCAGTGCACTCTACATCAGTGATTGCAGAGAAATAATTGTAGACAGTGAAGATATCTTCATGTAATTATACAACAGGGCATGGGTAAAGAAGAAGAAAATTAATGTTTTTTTAAAATTCAGCAAGAGAAGGGTTAATATGATTGTGATAAGTAGCCTAAGCGAAGAGTTTGGTGGATAAATGAAGAAACTATCATTGTGATATGCTTAGCTTAAATGTTCGACACCAATGCAAAAAGAGTAGACCCATATCCTATAAGAGCTATTTACTTAGGATCTACTCTGTTTGCTTATTGAATTATATAGACCTGATTCTACATTTTACCCTTTACCAGATAGAGGTGTCCTTTAATGACAGACAGAAGGACAGACAATGTGATTACTATATGCCCGCTGTTCAAGAAAATTCTAGAAAAGGCTAAATCATTTGGTCTCTGATCTAGATCCAAACTATTTGCTAATAAGGGTTATAGGTATATATGAAACATTAAATATTTGCATGCTAGCTGTAGTGGCAAATTCATGATTACCAATCAGAGCTACAGATAAAGGTGTATACCCAAATACTAAAATTGTCATTTCACCACCAAACCCTTTACGTACTGTGACCACTCTTTAGAATCGTCTCTTTGAGACGATTAAAAAGAGTGGTCACAGTATAGGGCATGGTGGAGAATTAAAGCAGTTCTTGTTGAAAATATTAAAATTTACGCATCTTATATGGACCTCAGACTTAACCCTTCGCTTGCTATTCACATCAATATACCTACCTGTAAATAGTGTAGACCTAGGTGAGACAGCTCCTGCAGGAGCTGTCTCATCAGGGTCTGCACTATTTACAAGTTGATTGTGCAAACAGTGCACTCTACAGCAGTGAATGCACAGCGATTAACTCGTACACAGTAAAGATATATGTAATTATACAACAGGGCATGGGTAAAGAAGGAGAAATGTATTTTAAAATTCAGCAAGCGAAGGGTTAAGCAAACAATTTGGTCCCAGGTGAGACAGAGTGCCT
This sequence comes from Azorinus chamasolen, assembly GCA_963576725.1. Classification (NCBI taxonomy): domain Eukaryota; kingdom Metazoa; phylum Mollusca; class Bivalvia; order Cardiida; family Solecurtidae; genus Azorinus; species Azorinus chamasolen. The sequence goes on from OY755249.1 coordinate 49,493,415, forward strand.
CGACAACTCATCAGGGTCTGAACAGTTCGACACTGACTGTATATCCTCAGAAAACTGGCAGAAAAGTCAACTGAGAGAATTGTCGCAATTGACAAAGTGAGCAAAGAGTTAAAATGACAGGAAGTTCAACTGTAAAAATATAATGAAAAACACTTAAAAAAAAATGCTATCACTGAAAATAAACCTGTCAAATTCAGCCTTCCGGCAAAGCAAGTTAATTTGTTATTTGCTAAATAATTATTGTCTGCAAAAAAGTGTAATCTGCTGTAATTTTCCTTCATGTCTCTCAAAAATGCAATCAGTCTGTGAGTAGCCTGAATTATGAGACACCTAAAATGACAACTCATTGTTCTGTATTCAATGTTTGCATTATAAAGTGATCTTAAACTGATCACCACGAGTGTGCAAAGACTTGAGATAAATGGTTGGCCTTGCTCACAGTTGCTTAAATGTATAATAATGGTATAAAAATGTATATGATAATATCAGAGAAAATCATTTAACCCTTACAATGCTGAATTTTCAAATGGACTATTCCCAAATTCAAACAGATCAAGCTTACCGTGAATATTTATTTAACATGACAAACAGTGCAGACCCTAATGAGAGGGATCTTTTAGGAGCCCTCTCATTTGGGTCTCCACTGTTTGCAAAGGACATTAGTGGACTCATGTCCTGCATTGTAAGGGTTAATGTACCTTTAATAAGTTTCTTCCTCAAGTTGTGAGTCAATCAACTTTTTAATATCAGTAAATGCATACTACTGTACATCCCTTTTAAACCCTTTACGCCATGAATATTCATTTAAACCTTTACTCCATGAATATTCATTTAAATCTTTATTTCATGAATATTCATCAAAGAAATTAAGGTATCAAGAATATTAGATTAATTTTTATAATGGTAAATAAACATAAGACATTTCGAGGGCTTGGTGCAAAACTATTCTAACTCCTTCACTTTGTGAAGGAGTTAGAATAGTTTAGCTCCAAGCCCTCGATTTGGCCATTGCAGAAGCTGTAGAATCCTATCTATATTATTCAATGAAGCAAATAGAACAGACTGCTCCTACAATATCTAGATCTGGCTGATCTTTGCTCTGATTGCAAAGGCATATGTATGGAGTATGTATTTTCCCCAATATAAATGCCTTTTCACACAGATTAGACTTAGAATATACAGCTACTATAGCTTTGCAAACAGAGTAGACCCCGATCAGACGGCTCCTATAGGAACCATCTGATCAGGGTCTACTCGGTTTGCTTATGATATAGTATAGCTACGATTCTACAATTTCTGTTTTGGCCAAAATTGCCTGAGCCAATGTGCTATTATAACACATTAATCTGAATTATATTCATGACATCATCATTTCATACATGAATATTCATGGAGGAAAGGACTAAGAAGTAATATATAGATATGATTCTACAGCTTCTTCCTTGGCCAAAAAAGTTCATATGCCTTTATAAAAAATAATCTGATTAAAAATATATCATTATTTTCTTACAAGAACATTCAACAAGGAAAGGGTTAACCCTTCACTTGCTATTCACGTCAATATACCTACCTGTAAATAGTGAAGACCCAGATGAGACAGCTCCTGCAGGAGCTGTCTCATCAGGGTCTGCACTATTTACAAGTTGATTGTGCAACCAGTGCACTCCACAGCAGTGATTGCACAGCGAAATACTTGTACACAGTGAAGATATATGTAATTATATAACAGGGCATGGGTTAAGAAGGAGAAATGTATTTTAAAAATTCAGCAAGAGAAGGGTTAAGTGACTGCTTTCTGATTAAAGAAAGGGGTCTTACAAAGCAGTGGGTTGCTTAATGTAGGGCAAAAGTTATGCAAAAAGCTTCCAGATGCATAACCTTTGTCTTGCATTAGCTACTACCTGTCTTGAAACCCAAGAATCAAGATTTATTTTTCATGGTTCCTGGGTAGACATGTTTCACCATCTCATTTTCTACGTTTCAACTATCATATTGGTCTAACTACATGTTTTACACAAATACATTTTTTCTCACGACAGATCTCAATCAGAAATTAATGTCAGGGTTTTTTTTTTGATTACGGGGAAGGGGGTCACTACCCTTTACTTTTGTGAGAAGGGGAAAATATGAGCGCCACAGGCTCGAACCGAGTGCCAAAGGCACGAGGGGGGGGATAGTATGAGAGGGGTTTAAGGTAATTTTTTCTGAATATTTTCATCTAAATTAGCCTGAATATTCACAGATCAGCCTTAAAACCAGTGCTCCAAGAAAATTTTTTGACTGGCAGGCCCAGAGCAAGTAAGCTTATAAAATTAACTTGCCATGGAGGGGAATTTTTCCAAAATTGGGGGGAAAAAAACATACTTTTCAGAGGGGGGAACACTACCCAATATCGCCGGATATTTTGACCAAAAAAACCCCTGAATGTTAAAGACATAATATTTTAATACTACAAAATACACATCTATCCATTTAATGTTTCACATGATAGATAGATATCTTGCTCCATATATTTCAAATTTCAGTAAACCATCATATTTGATCAAGAGGGAAATGAGCCGACTAGTATTTGAAAAGAATGTAGACCAAGATCAGAGGAGACCTTTGATGAGTGTGCACGGTTTGTCATTCAAAGTCATTTAACAATTTTAATTCTCTAATATTGAATGTCGGACTCTAAAATTAAACACTGATGGATCAACACTTAAAGGGTGAATCTTTAACAAGTTATGCTCAAAGTCATGATTTCTAAATTATATAAATACTTCGATATCCCAACGTATGCTTGTGTTTTATCTGGTTGAAAACAGTGAGACACCCTGATTTTTCACACAAATTAAAGAAATATGAGTGCTAGCACTGAAGTACATGCACATAAACATGTTTGTGGACAACAATTTGCCTAGCCTGATAAAGGGATAAACTCCTAGCCAGCTAAACACTTCTCTGAAAATAATGATACCGGACTCAATTTAGCTTACATCAATTTCTCTTTTTTTCTATACAACAATTAAATTCAGGTGTCAAACAGTCTGGATCCTGATGAGCTTCTCAGTCACATTATTGACAACTAGTGAGCCAAGTTAAATTCAACTCTCAGTGGTGAAGATTATTTGATAAACCAGATTATGCCTAATCTTGTTAAAAATGTGGCAACAATAAACACTTGCTCAATACAGCTCTCTTAGTCCCTTTGATTTTTGCCGACAATGTCAAGGAGAGTTAAAGCTTACTGTGAATTAACCCTTCCCCTCATATAAACACATTTTCAATTACATTTGCAAAAAGAGTAAATCCTATAGGAGTTGTCTGATCAGGGTCTGCACTGTTTGCTAATGGAATTTGATAGTTCTGTTTCTTTACTTTCTAAAATGGCTACAAAGGTCTACTTTCCATATTTTATTTTGTCCATGAATATTCAGTAGGTATTGAAATCAGGGATAAACATAGAACAGAGAAAGGGGTTAAAGCTTACTGTGAATTAAGAGTATTACTGTACTTGAAAGTAAATAGCAAAAATATTTTGAGTCTGGTGGAATCTTAAATCAACCCTTACCCTGCCAAATAATTTTTGCTCAAACTCTACAGTAAAATCCCGTTAATGCGACCACCTAAAAGAGGTACAATTCTGGGTGCTAGATGCAGGTGGCAGCTTAATGCAGGACAAAAGTAATGCAGAAAGCTCCCAGGAGCTTTCTGCATTACTTTTGTCGTGCATTCAAGCAACCACCTGCTTATAAAGACAACCATGTTTATTTATTAAGTAGTCGTATTAGACGGGTTCTACTGTATGTTGCAAGATTTACTTATTCGCCATTCATTCAAGCTTTTCAGAAAGTACTGGCTGAATGTCAAACAGCTTGAATCCTGATGAGATATATATTCTTATAAATGCATTTTCACCCATCTACAAACAGTGTAGACCCAGACCAGACACTTCCTATAGGAGCCGTCTGATCAGGGTCTGTTGTGTTTGCTAATGGAATTTGATAGATCTGTTCATCTACTTTCTAATATGGCTACAATGTTCCACCTTCCATATTTCTTTATAACTATTTGTCCATGGATATTTAGTTAAGTATTGAAATTTGGAAAACATAGAACAGGGAAAGGGTTAGGCAACCACCTGTCTTAAAAATCAATGAATTAAGACTTCTCTAGTCTGTTTGGGTCTATACTGTATGCAAATGTCATTTCACTCATTCCACATTCAAAGGTTTAAGAGATCAGGATACAGAGTCTCTACCATACAATAAAACCTGTCTTAAGCGGCCATTAAAAAGAGGTCTTATAATGGGTCTGTAATGTAGCTGGTAGCTTAATGCAGGTCAATAGAAGTGTTCTGCATTACTTTTGCCATACACCTGCTTTTTAAGACTCCTATGTTCAATAAAGGAGTCACGGTTGCATAGGACAGATTCTACTGTACATAGATATAGAAAGAACAGTTTTCTTGTACATCCTCAATGGTTAACAAGAGAGTTTTTGTACCATCACGCAGATCAAAGTGTTCATTAGGGAACCGGTCTATCTACCGATAGGTATCTACACTGTAAGATTCCTTTTATCTTAAATGCATACTAATGTTCGAGACACTTTATTCACTTAACTCCTTGCACGCTAGTGGCAAAACTGTGATTACCTTATGCAAACAGTTTGGATCCAGATGAGACGCCGCATAATGCGGCGTCTCATCAGGATCCAAACTGTTTGTCATCTAGATAATATTTTTACAAAGATATTAGAGAAAAGTTATTTTAAGAATTGAAGCAGACGACAATTGTTGCAGACGAAAAATTACTTAGCGTGTAAAGAGTTAATCTTCAGCATGCTGAAGACATTATTGTCTGCTGGAAATTTCGTCCATTCCATATTTAGAATAAATGCAACATCCTCACTTTTTTCAGAAAATAAAGTCAATTTCAGATAGTTCAGACACAGATGAAATGCATCCAAATTTACTTGATGACATCTGGATCTATACTGTTTGCACAGAAACTATGTATTCTGCTTCCATTGCATGCAAAAAGTTAAGGATCTGTAAGATTGTCTTTAAGATTAATTTGACGATCCACCAGAATTTAGCTACAAATGCACTCCTTTTCTCTATGATAAAGACTGGTTATTTCGTTGCTGAAGTTTCAAAGTGGAATAGCCCATCAGGTGGATTTCTCTCAGGATGTAAAAAAGGGTATAATTTATGAGTGGATAATGAATGACAAACAGTGCTGACCCAGATCAGAGGCCTCCTCTGGGAAACTTCTGATCTGGCTTTTCACTGTTTGCCTATGGTAGCTAACTCTTTTCTCACACTGAAAGGGTTAACAGTTCCTGCTTCACACAGCTCCTGATTTTGCAACATAAATGAAAGATACAGGAGTTTAAATCAGTTCAAGCTTTTAACAATCAATAAATGCTCCCACAAGACCATTTCGCACAATTCAAGTTCAATAGAATACAAGATACAAAATACATAGTTGGAACTGCGATATCTCAAACTCGGATAACTCAAACTTCGGATAACTCAAACACACAGGATTGTTTTACAATGTATCACTACACATATCTAGAAACACATATCACAGCTTAATTTAGGTCAAAAGTAATGATGAAAGCTCTTACAGAAGCTTTCAGCATTACTTTAGACCTGCATTAAGCTCTGAACATGAGAAATTGTTCACATTAGAAATGGGATGACTGGAACATCATTCTGTTATCTTGAAGTAATTTTTATTGTGCCTTAAAGTTCGAGATATTGAAGTTCAACTGTATATGCCAGAATTCATTGGAGAAAAGAGGGTCTACATTGTCCTGCTGCCTATTTTCCTGTGATGGCAGATGCAGCATAGGTAAGATGTGATAAATAAACATCTTTTCAGGAATAGTTCCTTTATTTCTCCATCAAATGTGACCACTCTTTAGAATCGTCTCATTGCGAGATTACAGAGAGTCACAACATAGGGTTTGGTGGAGAGATGACAATTTTAATAACTGAAATATGCTCATATTTATAATGGCTGTGGATGGCAACTTCATCAATCGTTCATTTGAAGAGGTTTTCTTTTAACCCTTTCCCTCATATAAACGTGTTTTCACCCATTTGCAAATAGAGTAGACCCAGATCAGACGGCTCCTAGAGGAGCCATCTGATCAGGGTCTACTCTGTTTGCTGATGGAATTTCATAAGTTCTGTTTCATTACTTTCTAAAATGGCTACAATATTCCACCTTCCATAATTCATTATAACAATTTTCTCCATTAATATTCAATAGGTATTGACATTGTAATAAACATAGAACAGGGAAAGGGTTATTTAGCAAACATCTATTTACCAGGCAAAGAAACATTAGTAACATTCATCATAACTTTTCTGCCTCTCATGTGAGTCCACTGTTTGAATGTGCCATGTCAGCCTGTGAATGCTGATACACACTAGTTAACTCTCTCGAAGAGATGAATCTAAAGAGTGGTCACAACATAGGTACGTTTGGTGGATGAATAAAGGGGCTATTGTTGAAAATATGTTTTAATTTACCGCATCTTATCTGGGCCTCTCAGGGTTGTATATATATAGATTCAGACTCAACAGTTGTTCAAGGTTTCCCACGATCATCTGATAAAATCAACATTCTTTCACTAAGTGAAACTGCTCATTAGTTTGAAATAAACACAGAAATAAAACTTTCTGTGAATGGGGGTCTGTCATTTAATGCTTTATACAGTGAATTTATAATAATCCTTTGTAAATGGTTTGGATCCTGATAAAGCACCAAGTAACTCGGCGTTTTATTAGGATCCAAACTGACTGATACTGTGATTATGTTGTTTTAACCCATTCCCACTTAGGCTATTTTTAGATTCAACCACTTTGAATGAATCTACCGAAAAGGAGCATTAACTAGAGAAAAGGAATATTTTAGAATTTTGTAGTTCGAAACCATTGTGATAAATAGAGCATTTGCTCCTATAGGAGCAAATGCTCTATTTATCACAATGGTTTCATAAAGTGACTTTTACAGAGGCGTCAAAAGGCGTCAATATGCGGGAATGGGTTAAATGAAAATGAAGCAAATAACAAATATGAAAATTCAAACCGACTGCAAAGTTTGAAGACATTAATATGTTGCAGCAAAAGAATTAATAAAATAATTATATCAGGGAAGATATTTAGTTCATCAGAAAAATATTTTGCCTGGGCTATTTTAGTTGCATACAAATTCTTCATTAACAATAATTTCCTCATGAATATGTATTACTTAACCGATTTTCTGATAGAAATGCCTTTTCATGCCTTTGCAAACAAAGTAGACACAGAACAGGTGGTTCTAGCTAGGAGCCTTCTGATCAGGGTCAATTCAGTTTTGTTATGGACAATAAAAATCTGATTCTGCAGTTTCTGTCATTGCCACAAATACCTGTGTTCATAATGCGATTATAAAATTTAATTTTATCAATATCTATGATGTCATTTTTTATTTCACAAATGTTATGGAAGTAAGTGTGAAAACATCATTTGTCATGTTTGAATTACGTAAAACTTGTGTAAAATTAGAACTTCATGACTTCAATCCTCTTCAAATATTTTTACATGGCCATATATATAACACTTTAACATGTTGCCCGTCACTTGAGAGTTTATAATGGGTCAGGACTGTACTGTAAAAACTCAACAATTTGAAACTTTAGTAATGAAGAATTAATGCCTTTTTAGGCAGGTGGCAACTTAATGCAGGGTGAAAGTCATGCAGAAAGCTCCTAGAAGAGCTTTCTGCATAATGCTGCCACCTGTCTTAAAGATCAATAATGATATGTATTTGAGAGTTCGAATAATCGAGATTTTACTGTATGTCTTGGTAAACCGATGACTAACACAATGAGATGAGCAATAATGCTCACTCACACAGGTATTTGTTACATGTACTATTTATACACAGGTTTGGATTTGTCAGAAACCAAGAAAACGCATTTTAAATACGCATTTTAATGCCTTAGCAAACAGAGTAGGAGCTATTTGATCAGGGTCTGCTCTGTTTACTTATTGAACTATGTAGATCTGATTCTACAGTTTCTACCATGGTCAAAATTTCCTGCATTCATGTACCATAATGACAGTCTAATTGATATTCAAGATGTCATTATTTCTTACATGACTATTCATGGAGCAAAGGCTTAATGAGCGTTTAGCCCATCAGTTTTTTTCAGCAACTTGTCATCCTTTGTTCTGTCATTGTTGGACGGAAAATCTGACACTTTAGACACGAAAGAAGAAAAATGAAGATTTAAATTGGAGACATACAATGCTTTGCCTGCTGTCAAAATGGTGTCTGTTTTATCTCTGATCTGTAACATTTTTTATTTATTTCTGATTCGTTTAAGCTTTTGAGAAACTATTGACCGAGTGTCACACAGCTTGGATCCTGGCTGTTTACAAATGTCAGTCAGGTTGGACTTATGATGAGGCAAAGGATTACAGTAAAACCTCTCTATAACAGCCACTAAATTGTGTTAATTAGTTGGTATTTAGGGCAGGTGGCTGCTTAAAGCAAGGTGAAAGTAAAACAGAACGCTCCTATAGGAGCATTCTGTTTTACTTTTACCTTGCTTTAAGCAGTCACCTGCCTTTAACACAAAATACTTGATGTAATTTAGTGGCTGTTATTGAGAGGTTCTACTGTAATATCAAACTTAAACCCTTTTCCTCATGTAAACCCTTTGTTCATTCATTTGCAGAGTAGACCCAGATCAGACGGCTCCTGTTGGAGCCATCTGATCAGGCATATGCTTATGAAATTATAATAGATCTGACTACAGATTCTACCAATACTGAAAAATTTAATTTGTTGGTATGTAGGGCAGGTGACTGCTTAAAGCATGGTGAAAGTAAAACGCTCCTATAGGAGCGTTCTGTTTTACTTTCACATTGCTTTAAGCAACCACCTGCCTTTAACACAAAATAATTGATGAAATTTAGTGGCCGTTATAGAGAGGTTTTACTGTATCATATAGGGTTTTAGTTGTTTATTTCATCCATAGTTTCCCTAAGACTGGAGTGTTTGTTAGAGCGGATTTATTTTTTAGGAAGAGTGTGGTATGTCATATGCAAAAACCAAGAGACCTTTTCCCTCGCTGAAATGGCTCAAATATCATCTGACTTTATCTCCATAATTCCTTCCAAATCCTCTAAGACTTCCAATCAGTCTATTCTCACTGTTTTCATGAAGTGACTATGGATAATTAGTGTATATTATATACGACTAAATCCTTTTGGAAATTGTGAGAGAAATTGATAGTTTGATGGGAACATGTCAAATGGAAGCATTAGCGACTGTCGGGGTTTGGTCTAACTGGGAAAGTTGCGGCATACAAAAACAGTTTCTGCTTCTCGTCTAATATAAATAATTTCCTAAAATACAGTTTATTTATTGCTCTATTCAAATCCAGATCTAAAATGTCTGTATCTGATCTGATAATAATCTTTTAGTCCATTTATTATGTGCGCCTTTTTATGCATTTGCAAACAAAAGTAATCCGATTTGGGTCTACTCTGTTTGTAAAAATGTCTCTATCAGGTAAAGGGTTAACATATGTATAGCAACATGCAAAATGCTAATGATGAACAGTACTGCATAAACAATTACAATTTAGCCATTGGCATGCTACAGGCAAGTGTGTGTCATAATCAACACAAATAGTCCAGACACGACATCAACTAATTCTGAATGATTTTCAAAATAGTTTGAAATTCAAGTTGCCCAAAAATTGCTTGAAACTGTGGCTGCACTCTGCAAGAAATATTGAGAAAATTTTATGAGAACTTTTTTTTACTAGAGAAACTGCTCAGAATGTGAAACACCTAACGGAAATAAGACGTAGATAAGTCATTTCCTGATAATATTTGATGCATTGCCAAGTCAAATGCATGCCTGAACATATAATGATCATTGTCCAGTTTTATCAACCCTTTGCTCCAGAGATACAGCTATTAATGCCTACGCAAACACAGTAGACCAAGATCAAACTGCTCTTGTAGGATCAGGGTCTGCTTTGTTTGCTTATGAAATTACAGAACTTTAGTGAGCAAACTCACATATACCCCATGCCGCCACATTGTCAAAGAAAAAGTGGTTCCCCATCACAGATTCCACAGATTACAGAAAATCGAACTCGTCCAAGCTTTATTCATGACAATGCTTTAAGCAAATTTGAGAAAAAATGGTGATAGTGCCAGATCAGCAACTTTGTTTAAATGCCATTGTAAAAATTAAGCTAACCCTTCGCTTGCTGAATTTTAAAATACATTTCTCCTCCTTTACCCATGCCATGTTGTATAATTACATATATCTTCACTGTGTACAAGTATTTCGCTGTGCAATCACTGCTGTTGAGTGCACTGGTTGCACAATCAATTTGTAAATAGTGCAGACGATGTGCAATCACTGCTGTGGAATGTACTGGTTGCACGATCAACTAAGTCTTGTAAATAGTGCAGATACTGATGAGACAGCTCCTGCAGGAGCTGTCTCATCAGGGTCTTCACTATTTACAGGTAGGTATATTGACGTGAATAGCAAGCGAAGGGTTAATATTATAGACATTATTTCTTAAGTGAATATTCATGAGGAAAAGGAGCAATTTCATTCAACAATTTCATTCAACTTTTGAACAAAAACTCAAGAGTAGGAATAGCAGAGTCCTCTATGTTACAAAATCATAACAACAGACAACTGTTGCGTGAGCAGTGAGTTGCATGTTTAAAGTTAATAAGGAATATTAGAATCCTTAGGTAAGACAAAGACAAAGTTAGTGTTAGATCTGGATCCAAACTGTTTATAAAGGTATACAGGATGAGTTACATAAAGGACAAAAAATTAAGTTTGAGTGATGGAACTAACCCATTCCCTGATATTGACACCTTTTGACGCCTATTGAAACCATTGTGATAAATAGAGCATTTGCTCCTATAGGAGCTCTATTTATCACAATGGTTTCAAACTACAAAATTCTAATATTTTCCTTTTCTCTAGTTAATGCTCATTTTCGGTAGATTTATTCAAAGAGGTTGGGTCTAAAAATAGCCTATGGGGGAATGGGTTAACATTCTAACTGTGAAACCTTAATTAACCTTTAGTCATGCCATTGGCTTGACCAAACTTGCATTTGCAAACAGGTTGGATCCAGATGAGATGCTGAGTAACTCGATGTCTCATCAGGATCCAAGCCGTTTGACATTCAGTCAACAGTTTCACAAACGCTTGTACGAATCAGAAGTCAGTCAAATATGCGAGATAAGAATTTTGAGATGCATAATGTTTTCAGCAATGGTTAATGTACATGCATGTTGCATTCAGATGAGATGCAAAATAATACTGCACCACTTCAGGATTTATTTTAGAAATTGTACCTGATGGTAATTTTGCCAGACAATTACTGAGGAAATAAAGAGTTTAAATTATTTTAAATCTCTGACCTCAAGACTAGTACTGACAAATATCTGGGGGTTGTTTTTGACCACAATACCAGGAACTTCATTGACACTTGATATACGGTACTCTAATTAATCTAAGTATTGAGACAACCAATCTCTCTATTCCATGGGTTTTACGTCAGAAAAGGTAAGAAATGGACTCATCACTGACCACAATACTAGGATCTCCATAGATAGTTGACATACTCGAATTACCCTAAGTATTTGGACTTTCAGTGGTTTGTGAAGGAGAATAAACCATTCTGAAATCTCCAACTCAGACCAACATGTTAGCAAATAGTGAGACCCTGATCAGGTAGCCCCTCCAGAATCAGCTAAAAGTGATCTGGGTCTAGATTATTTGCCAAAGTTTGTTCAAATATTTATGGAAATTAGAGCATGTACCAAAGCTCCACAAAAGATATGTAAATTAAACATTTTCAAGAGTAGCTAGCTCCTTTATATCACAATAGTTTTCTTCTCAAACTTATAAGAGAAGGGTAGCAAATCAAAATGACTAGATCAACACTTAAGATCAGTCTTCTTGTCTCTAAAACAGCACACTAAGCAACACAAATACATATGCATGTCATTTAACCATTTAAATGATATAAACAAACATGTTTTCATATCTTTGCAAAGTTTGCAAACAGGGTAGACTCAAAACAGAGATGGACGTTTTCTTTTCATATGATCAATATGAGTTTCCACTGTACTTAATTAAACTACTGAAACTATCGATTGTTGAATTGACTATTGGGGATAGTTCTCGATAGTCAGAATTACTATCGAACTATTACTATTGCAAGCTCAACTATTGCGATAGCTCGATAGTTCGACCTATTGTTATACCTCTACATGTATTGTGACAAATCTTTAGAATCGTCTTGAGGAGACAAATCTAAAGAGTGATCACAGTATAGGGTTTGTGGAGAAATGACGATTTTAATATTTGGGTATGATTTTAATACTTGGGTGGGCGTCTTAATCTGCATCTCTGAAGACCATGTTATTGCTTCATAAACATAATTACAAACCTGATTCATTGAAACTCGACTTAGTTAACCCTTTCCCTCATATAAACGTGTTTTCACGCATTTGCAAACAGAGTAGACCCAGATCAGACGGCTCCTAGAGGAGCCGTCTGATCAGGGTCTGCTCTGTTTGCTAATAGAATTTGATAGATCTGTTACATTGCTTTCTAAAATGTCTACAATGTTCCACCTTGCATATTTCTTTATAACTATTTTGTTAATGAATATTCATTAGGTATTGGAATTTGAAATAAACATAGAACAGGGAAAGGGTTAAAACCAGAGACAGTAGATAATATTTCTTTTGTAAACAGAAAGTCTTGCTAAACAGAAGACAAAAAAGTCCTTCATTTGTGTATTTAGGTAAGGATATGATGTTGATTTAAACGAATTCAATTTAAATAAGAACAGAGGAAGATTGTTTCCTCAGTAACTTTTCCAAGATCAAGACTACACTAATTAATCAAAGTATTTTGACAGGCAAACTTAGACAAATAGTGCAGACAGAGATCAAGTGGCTCCTGAAGGATTTATTTGATTAGGTTCTACACTATTTGTTTACAATGTCAGTCTAGTTTGAAGTTATCAAGTTACAACATGTGTTCAGCTTTACAAAATTGGAGAGAGGGAAGACTTCGCATCCCAACACTTAACCCTTTACTCTATGAAAAAGAAAATTGTAATTATGGAGTAAAATGTTAATGTAATTGCGGTAAAAATTAAGCATCCTTGTTTGACTGCACCCATATGACATTATCCAGTACTCAGCCTGACTCACTTCATATCCTTCATCGACTTGTGGGCTTGTTACCTCACTTTCAGAATAAAAAGTTACCTCTTCACCTCATATACATGCTTTTTTTTACACCTTTGGAAACAACAGTAGACTCAGATCAGAGAGTTCCTGCAGGCTTCTGCACCGTTCATCATTTAAAATCCTCTGTAGTTAAGCCATTCCACTTTGAATATGTATAATTCAAAGGAATAGCCCTTTATCTGATGCAGTTTATGGTCATAGCAGAAACTGTGTAATCATTATCTATATCAAATTAATTCATTTGTAGACAGAGCAGACCCTGATCAGACCACTCCTACAGGAACCATTTTATCTATGACTGTCTCCTCCGTTTTCAAAGGTGTTAAAAGGTGTATCTATGAGGTATCAAAAGGGGCTAACACTGTCTAATAAGGGCACTGATGAGCAGTCATCGAGTAAAGTGATCACAAGATGCTGATCAACAGCAACAATGCAGAGAAAAAAAACGAAAATGAGAGGAAGATGCAAGTAAACTAGCTGCCCCATTTTGTGGGTTATGAAGTGTATGGTGCTTAGGAGCGCCTGTCTACAAATTGATAGATAAACCTTACCTATCCTCACCACAACACATCTTATTGCTAATAAGCCATGACAATGAACTCATTTAAAGCTACAGTAAAACCCCTCTAAACTGGAATTATTGTAGAGAAGAATTTAGATACTTTTAGGCAGGTGGTTACTTAATGCAAGGTGAGAGTCATGCAGAAAGCTCCTAGAGGAGCCTTCTGCATAACTTTCACCCTGCATTAAGCTGCCACCTGTCTCCAAGACCAATATTTATACTTAATTGAACATCCGGTTTAGAGGGGTTACTGTATTTCACTTCTAAAAGTTTGCAATTTGTTCACAACCCTTATTGTTAACAATTTGGAACATCACCAGACTCTGGTTTACTCAGCTAATTTGACGTGGGGCAAGTTTTGTTGAATTATAGTACCGTATTTCCCCTATCTATAGCGCCCTCCCTAATAGTAGCTCCCCCCCCACCCCCTTATAATATACGCTTGGGAAGGCCATCGGGGATCAACTTACCCAACCCACCTTGCCTTACCTCGAGGTCAAAATGTTGGTGAAGAAAACAAATCTCAATGCATCATCAACAGTAATACAGTATAACCTCTGTTGATCGGCACCCCTCTTAACCAGAAACCCCTGTTATCCAGCACTGCTGTTTGGTCCCGGCAGTTTCCCTATTTGTTTTATGTATCCAAACTCTCTCTTGATCGGAACCCCTGTTAACCGTTAACCGGCATACCTTGACAGGCCAATAAATGCAAATTAGCGTTTTTTTCACATCTTGTTATCCGGCGGTTTGCTGACCTGTGATCATTGACAGTAAGCGCTTTACATTCAGGTAGGTGATAAGTACCGTTAATGGGCCTAGGGTAAATTGACCGTCCTTTAGATTTATATTGTTATCGTCATTGAAAATGCATGTATGTACTCATGTAAAAAATGGCAATACCAAATTATTTAGCGTCCGGATCTACGCTGTTTGCTAATTGTGTAAAAACCAGCAGTGATGGTCCGCATAAACATTTACCTGTGTAGAATCCGAACTTGTTAATAAAATATAGTATGAATGTTCCTGTGTTTTAGTCGAACCCTTTATACATGTGTGTTTACTTCCGATTGTACGCTTAACACGTTATGCCTATATTTTACATGTACGTGTAGTTCAAAAGAAATAGACAAACAGCGTAGATCCAGATCAAATGGCTCCAATTTAAATGGAGCTATCTGATAAGGTTCAGCGCTGTTGTATATATTTATATGTAATTTGTAAAGTGTCATGTTGGAATTCCCCTCACAGCGAAAAATGACTTGCTGGAATGAAATTTGGGTACGTAAACTTGTGAATCTAGGCATAATTCTGTTAACCGACACCCTCTCTTAACCGGCATACTGACGTGGAACCATGGGATGCCGGATAACAGAGGTTATACTGTAATTAGGGAAAGCAAATTACACTGAAACTATTTCATACTGTTGTGGCATAGGCTATTTTGTTTCTTTTCGACTTGCTATGATGGCAAAAAGCGCTGGTATCTTATTATTCGATGCTGTAAACCAAGTACATGTCACTTCTGCAAGCAATGCGGTTTTCATTTAACACCGACACATCTATGTATCGCTCTTTAATTCTAATTGTAATTTTAAAAACTGTCAAATATACTGTGTTAGGTCTCACAGTGCTTATGTATTAACCCATTACCTCATAGGCTATTTTCAGATACAACCTCTTTGAATAAATCTACAGAAAAGGAGCATTAACTAGAGAAAAGGAATTTTTTTAGAATTTTGTAGTTTGAAACCAATGTGATAAATAGAGCATTTGCTCCTAAAGGAACAAATGCTCTATTTATTACAATGGTTTCACAAAGTGACTTTTACAGAGTCGTCAAGTTAACATTGATCTGACTGCAGTTTCTGCAATGACCAAAAATTCACATGTTAATAATTATGATATTATACAAATTAATATGCATGATGTCACTATTTCTTACATGAGTATTCATGAGGTAAAGGGTTAAGATGATAGATTCTAGCAGACAAGAATGTAAAAGAATTAGGTAAAACATACCTCAACATAAGTATCCCATAAGAAATAACGAACTTGAACAGTTCACACGAGTTCAATACCACACATCCTCTGAGAACTACAATTTTCACATAAATTACCCAATCATAGGAAACAGGACTTTTGTCAGAGATCAACCTTGAGAAGAATTGGCAAGAATCTGACAGAGAGAGGGGAAATCAGTTGAAGAGAAAATCATTCAACCCATAACCTGCTTAACCCATTCCCGCATATTGACGCCTTTTGACGCCTCTGTAAAAGTCACTTTGTGAAACCATTGTGATAAATAGAGCATTTGCTCCTATAGGAGCAAATGCTCTATTTATCACAATGGTTTCAAACTACAAAATTCTAAAAATTTCCTTTTCTCTAGTTAATGCTCCTTTTCGGTAGATTTATTTAAAGAGATATGGTCTTAAAATAGCCTAAGTGGGAATGGGTTAATGATGAAAACTGGCTCCACTCTTTCTGAATTATAATAAGTAATCCTTTACTCAATAAATACGCCTTTCTACATTGCCTTTACAAACAGAGTAGACCCAGATCAGAAGGCTCCTGCAGGAGTTGTCTGATTAGGGTCTGCTCTGTTTGCTTATGATATAATAATATAGATATGATTCTACAGTTTCTGCCATGGCCAAAAATTCATGTGTCCATGTGCCATTATAACAATTCATGTAATTAATATTCATTATGTCAGTACAGTAAAACTCCGCTAATGCGACCACTTAATAAAGAGCCACTGGTGTCGTCTAAAGCTATAGGAGCTTTCTGCATAATTTTCGTCCTGCATTAAGCTACCACCTGCCTCTGCCACCCAGAATTATGCTCCTTTTTGGTGGTCGCATTAGCGGGGGTTTACTGTATTTCTTATATGAATACTCATGGAGTAAATGGTTAAACAAGCAAGAGCACCACATTAGGATGCCAGTGCTGGTCTGGTCGAATGTAGTCCTTGTGACGGTGAAAAAGTGTGTGAAGTTTCATAAGATTTGTATAAATAGTAAAGAAGTGATAGCCAACACTAAAGTTTCCAGACGACAGCGATGATGTCAGAGTTACGACAATAGCTCAAATTTTTAATCTTTGAAAAGCAGACCAGCTAAAACTTGCATAAAAATTCATCAGTGGAGAAAATGATTTTTATGACAAACAGTGCAGACCCTCCCATCTATACCAGTTTATAATGCATTTTGGCACCATTTTGATAATTAAAATTAGCCTGACATAGTAGACCCTGATCAAAAGGCCCATTTGTGATCTAGGGTTGCCTCATTGCCTATGTTTGTCAGTCTGAATACTTAGGGTAATTATGGAATTATCATGAAGCAGACTAAATGTCATGTCAGTGATACAGAAATGCAATAAAAGGTTCAAATAGCTGAGAGAGACAAATTAATCATTGTTAATAAGTATCAAGGGTTGTAACTCTGTAATGACTCAACTGATCTGGCTGAATACCAATCTTGACTGGAATATATTGACCATAACATTTTTATGGTTGGGAAAAAACAATCTTAAGTTATACCAATGGCAGATTCACTTTCGTAAGATTTAAACCAGAGTTTAACCAGGTAGCTAGAGACATTGGAGTTATTATAGTCGATTATGCAAATAAAAAAAGTTTGGCTCTTGCTGAAGTAGAAAGCAGTTATCAATATGGGCCCAGATGCCCAGATAAGGTTCATAAATAAAAACATTTCAAAATAAAATTTAATCCTATATATATATTGCAACCACTCTTTAGAATCTATAAAGTGGTTACAACATAGGGTTTGGTGGAGAAATGACAATTTTTGTATTTGAATACAATATCTATTGCTATGGTGAATGTTTCATGCCTACTGTAACTATGTGTTCGGGTAATATATCCAGTAAAAAGGCCAGAAAGACCTGCAGAAGTGTGACGAAAAAAGCATGGCAAAAAAAGTATGACAGACACACAGGTAGACAGACAGACAAGCAAGAAATGTGAGAAACTGCATTACAGCTGGATTTTTCAACTGAAAGACTTTCACCCAAGCTATCTGCATACCAAATATAAATTGTCTAGTATATGTAGTTCAAATTTTTTTTTTAATGACAGCCAAGTTTTCAAAATAGTGACCTTGATCTGATTTCAGGCATCTTTATGTCATCTGTAAAGTCCTTACCAGAGCTATCTGAATACCAAAGGTGTATTGCCTAGCGTTTATGGCAATTTGTTAAAGTAAATGTTAAAAATAGCCAATTTTTCAAAATAGTGATCTTGACCTTGACCCAATTTCATGTATCCTTAATTGAAAGGCATTCACCAAAGATCATCTCCATACCATATATGAATTGTCTAGTATATGTGGTTCAGAAGTTAAGACAAAATGTTGAAGAAGTTTTTCAACGATGGCCAACTTGTCAAAATAGTGACCTTGACCTTGACCTAATTTCAAATATCTTTGTATCAACTGAAAGGCCTTTACCAAAGCCATATGCATACCAAAGATGAATTGCCTAGCATTTGTAGTTCAGACGTTATAGCAATGTTAAATTTTGTTAAAAACGGCAAAGTTTTCGAAATAGTGACCTTGACCTGATTTCATGTATCCTTGTATCCAGTGAAAGGCCTTCACCCAAGCTACCTGCATACCAAACATGAATTGTCTAACTTAAGTAATTCAGAAGTTATAAGCAATGTTAAAGTTTTGTTAACGACGGCACGCCGCTGACGCCCAACCGGCCAACCACCTGCCCGCCCGGTTTTCGCTAAACTATAAACTGAGATTTTTCTTGAAAAATGAAGATAATAAAAATGGAGAAGTGATCTCCAAGTGTAACCCTGCTGAAACAGATGACGACATAAAACATTATAACAACAAGTATGTTTACTCACATAACATTTGTTTCCTTGGAAAAGATGATAGGCTGATTGAAAGTTTTTTGATTTGATTGAAACAGATCTATGACTGATACAGGCATACTAAACAGGAAATATTTCTCCACAAAGCCCCCATAGACCACAAGTCTTCTCAGCCAATTTATACAGTAGTTGTATTGTGAAATATGAGATAAAACATGGGATATGTATTTACATTATTTAACCTGCTCTAAAAACTACTTTTCAAACACTTTGGGTGGTTGTATTTTAAATGTTAAATGGTTCTTCCATTCTTTTTCCAAAAAAATGATCCGGATTACAATAATTTGGATTTTGATGAGACACACAATTACTCATCATCTCATCCAGATCCATACTTCTTGCGAGGATTATCAAAAGGTATGCCACAGCATGCTCAACATTAAATGAGGTCTGTGCAGTTGAGTTTGATAGTGTCTGGGCGGAACATCCCTTGATGGATTTTGTTTCCCATTTGTGGTTTTTTAAACCCTTAACTCACTGTGAAAAAAATTATGTCTGCTCAAATTTGAATCTGGTGTAATTCTGACAACTTCCAATTTGATCAAGTTTGTGAGAAACTATCGACTGATAGTCAGACAGCTTGGATCCTGATAAAAAGTTGATTACTATTTGTCTCATCTGGATCCAAGCTGTTTGCAAATGCTAGTCTGAGGTCGTTAATAGTGGAAAAATGGTTAACAGGGAGGTTAATTTATCTTACTTCAAGTAAAATCCCCAAATGGTTCTAAGTTTCTTTATCTATAAATTGACTTGTTGTCCTATGAGGATTAACTTTTGCTCAAGAAAAATAAAGACACTTTTATATCAGATTATATTTTCTATGCGAGATATCGGTTTCATAGAAAAAACCTGTCATTACAAATATACCAGTGAAAACCTGAATTGTCAAAAAGGCCAAGGTTTCCATAGATCCTCAGTGATATTTTCTAAGAAAAGTGTCACTTGACAAACAGTGCAGACCCTGATGAGGTTTTTTAACCATTTCCCTGTTTGCAAAGGTCATTAGTGACTCATGTCCTCAACTGAAAGAGTTAAATCTCTACCTACGGAATATTCAAGTAAGAAAAAATGACAGCACAAATATTAATTGGAGGATTTTTTACAATGGAATTTTAACCCTTCGCTTGTTATTCGCGTCAATATACCTACCTGTAAATAGTGAAGACCCAGATGAGACAGCTCCTGCAGGAGCTGTCTCATCAGGGTCTGTACTATTTACAAGTTGATTGTGCAACCAAATTGCACTCCACAGCAGTGATTGCACAGCGAAATACTTGTACACAGTGAAGATATATGTAATTATACAACAGGGCATGGGTAAAGAAGGAGAAATGTGTTATAGAATTCAGCAAGAGAAGGGTTAAACAAGGGCATTAATCTTTTACTCTGTCAAAAACCAAATACTGCACAATCAGATCTATATTATTCCACGGATTTACTTTACAAACCATAGGGGTCTGTATCGCTCCCTGGGATTCTATAATTTGACTTGAAGACGAAATGGTATGTCCACTTCATAACAAACCACTGTGAAGAATGGAGATTCGGTGTGTGAATACTTCGGATAAATTAAAAGTACATCATTTCACAATTACTTTACTTCATATTATCGCCTTTTCACACACTTGCAAACAGAGCAGACCCAAATAGGACGGCCTCTATAGGAGCCGTCTGATCAGGGTCTGCTCTGTTTGCTTATAATGACATGATACAGATCTGATTCTACAATTTTTGTCAGAGCATACAATTCCCTGAAAATTTCACATTATGAAAATTCAGCTAATAAATATTCATGACATCATTATTTCTTACATTGATATTGAATGGGGAATGGGCTAAGACTTGGACATGCATCGTTCACATGTTTAAAATATTAAAATTTTACTACAATCTATATATATTTGTTTTAAGCATTAAGTTATTTACATAATATGGCATGTTTATTTACATTTAAGCTGTTCAAAGTGGAACCTTACATTGAGTGTCACTTTAAACAATCCCATTGTTTGGTGTATCAGCTATTTATTTGGACAAAGTATTTTGCTGAGGCCATAATTTCCTATGCGTGGGTCTTCTGAGGATAAACAGTTTTCCTTCAACTGAGCAAAGCGACAAGTACACAAATAGTACTGATCCAGATCAAACCCTGAGGAACGACGCAAAATATTCTTATGTTCAGCTTGCAGTTTCTTTGAAGACGAAATTTACAGAGAATGTTGATGTTGGTTCAACAAGATACTTTCAAAGTTGACATAAATTTCCGACCTTGAAAGGATATAAATTTTGTTCGAAGTCATTGAACTAGAGACCCCTGTGACTTATCCACAACAATAGCTGCAACAAGTATTTTATCCTAACTATAGACAGGTGTTTAATATCAAAGATCGAAGTGTGATTAGAATCTATCGATTTATCTGATTTATTGATTGTCATTGTTTCAGCTTCAGGCTATGTAGACATTATAGGTAATTCAAATTGTTACTAATATCTGTGTGATACATTTAAATGAGAATTTTGGATTAACCCTTTCCTCATATAAATGCCCTGTCACACCTTAGCAAACAGAGTAGACACAGTTAACCCTTCCCTTGCTGAATTTTAAAATACATTTCTCCTTCTTCACCCATGCCCTGTTGCATAATTACATATATCTTCACTGTGTACAAGTATTTTGCTGTGCAATCACTGCTGTGGAGTGCACTGGTTGCACAATCAATTTGTAAATAGTGCAGACCCTGATGAGACAGCTCCTGCAGGAGCTGTCTCATCTGGGTCTTCACTATTTACCGGTAGGTATATTGACGTGAATAGCAAGTGAAGGGTTAAGACACCTCCTATAGCAGCAGTCTGATCTGGGTCTGCTGAGACTGTATGCTTATGACATGATATAGATCTGATCCTATAGATCTTATCAAAGCCAAACAATTCCCTTGAATATTTTACATTACAAACATTTGGTTAATAAATACCCATGATGTAATTACTTTTACATGAATATTGAGCAGATAAAGGGTTAATGTGTCATTATGCAGAGTATATCTTAACAGTATCAAATCTGTAAACAATGGTACCTTAATTGTCTATTGTAAAATAATGAGCCATAAAATGTATAGGGTCTTATCCAGTAAGCTGTAAACTGAATCTGCCATAAATATCACTGGAGTTGAATAACCCTTTACTCCATGAATATTCATGTTAGAAATAACTGATTATTAATTAGATTATTTTTTATAATGACAAATGAATACAGAAACTTTTTGCCATGGCAGAAACTGTAGATCTATATAATACCATAGGCAAACCCTACAGGAGCCGTATGATCTGGGTTTCAGAGCTCCAGATAAGATGCGTAAATTAAAACATTTTCAAGAATAACTTCTTTTAAATATTTCTCCACCAAACCCTATGTTGTGACCACTCTTTAGAATCGTCTTTTCCAGGCGATTCTAAAGAGTAGTCACAACATAGGGTTTAGTGTAGAAATGACGATTTTAGTATTTTAGTACGCACCGTTATCTGTAGCTCTGGGGTATACTCCGTATGCAATGGCATTAAAAAAGGCATATTTATGGAGTAAAGGGATAAGCTAAGGTCAAAACATAAAAAGCTAATTTGCAAATTATAAGATGACAAAGATTACAGCCAACTGTATTCGAAATCCAGATTTGGTGGATCAATTTGATACCAGATGAATAATTCATGCAAGAAAGTGACTACAGTAAAACCTCTCTTTAACGACCACTAAATTACATCAATTATTTTGTGTTAAAGGCAGGTGGATGCTTAAAGCAAGGTGAAAGTAAAACAGGACACTCCTATAGGAGCATTCTGTTTTACTTTCACCTTGCTTTAAGCAACCACCTGCCCAAAATACCAACTAATCAACACAATTTAGTGGTCATTATAGAGAGGTTTTACTGTATATGAATATTAGCTGAATTTTGATGATCATGGATTACAACAAGAGACGTTTTGGCCCTGGAAGAAACAGTAGAATTAAATCTAAATTACGATATTTCATAAGCAAACAGAGCAGACACTGATCAGACTGTTCTTCAGTTAACCTAATGAATAATCATGTGACAACTGTGTATTCATGAATATTAACTAACTGAATCTTTTTATAATCACATACTGAACAAGGAAGTTTTGGCCATGGCAGAAACTGAAGAAAAATATCTATATTGTTTCATAAGCAAACAATGTAGACCTTGATCAGACAGGAGCCATCTGATTTGGGTCTAATCTGTTTGAACCATTGTATATAATTGTTTACTATTTGTAAACTGTAATTTCAGGTGCAACTCTGGAGAGCAGTGTTTGATAAAGGGCCGATTTATCAAGAATTGTGAAAACATGGTTGAAGAGTATATGTTGGTAGAGTATTAAGAATAAAATGTTATATATTTGTACTTTATAAAATGTTAACACTAAGTGCATCATGGGAAGATTAACTAGTTTTAGTTCTCTGGTGAAACATCTCATAGATAGTAATATTATAAATCCTTTCTTTTTCCAAAATTCTGGGATTTTTTTTTTTTACAAAAAAAAAGTAACATGACAAACAGTTCAGACCCTGATGAGAGGGCTCCTCTATAGGTGTTCTCATCCAGACACACACTGTTTGCAAAGGACATCAGCAACTTGTTTCCTCATAGTGAACGAGTTAATCAGATGTTAATCAGGACAGTACTTGACCTTCTTAAGACTTTATCATGGTGTAACTAGGTTTGTTATTAATTGAGTGTGAACTATTTCCCCCAAGGTAATCACTTTGGCCACAGATACCTATGATAACTTGTCTATCACCATTTTATAACAGGGTCACGAACCCAGCTTTTTGCCGCACATGACAAATTATAACCCCAGGCATGTCATAATTCTTCCATAAGTCATTAAAATCTAAATGTTAATCTAAATCATCTACCTCTTTAGATGTTAGCAATGAATATGATGAGACTGATTCCCATGCAAGCAGTTTGGATCCAGATGAGAAGCTTTGTAAGTTTGCCTCCCATCATAATTCAAACTAGGTCACACCCTGACAGCACTTTTATTGAGAATGCTAACATTAACCCTTCTCTTGCTGAATTTTAAAATACATGTCTCCTTCTTTACCCATGCCCTGTTGTATAATTACATATATCTTCACTGTGTACAAGTATTTTGCTGTGCAATCACTGCTTTGGAATGTACTGGTTGCACGATCAACTTGTAAATAGTGCAGACCCTGATGAGACAGCTCCTGCAGGAGCTGTCTCATCTGGGTCTTCACTATTTACAGGTAGGTATATTGATGTGAATAGCAAGCGAAGGGTTAATACTTGTTTTTCCAGATGATAATCAGTAAAGAGTTAAAGGTATTGACTAATGAAGGCTGGTGATTTAAATTCCATTTGATTGAAAAGAATCACCGTAAATTTGCATTTGAATTTAAATGACAAAACAGTAGTATCTAAGTTGATCAATAATACAAGGGCACAGAATGACTGAAAAAGCAACTACTGCTACCATTGAAGGTGATTAATACATCCACAATACCATATTGATTCTCCAATTTTTGTGAAGTCCCATGAAAATGCAGCAAAAATTTGAAGACACAGATTGCTCTATAAGGACATTGCAAATTCCTGAATCTGAATGGGAAAATATTTATGTCACGCAATTTGCCTCAACATGTCGATCACTTTTGAGAATTTTCAAGAATATGCAGATACGACTTTTTCTCCACAATGTAACTGCAAAATCCAAATTGATCTCAAGTTGGCTATCTTGAATTTGATTATATAAAAATGATTTGTTACACACAACTGTTAAATCATGTTGAACATCAGTAACGTTTTATGGAAAACTGTGGAAATAGCCTGTTCCATGTTGAAATTGCAAATTCCAAGATGGCTGACAGTCAGCCATCTTGAATCTGATCAGAATTAAAATTGTCATGCACTGCACCTCGATATGTCAAATCACTGTTGTCAAGTACAATTGCTTATCATGTCAATTATTCAACAAAACAATTGCAGCAAAAACTATAGAACTAATTTGCTCCTCAATCTATTTTACCTAAATCCAAGATGAATGCCAGTGTGGACCATTTTGAATCTGATGGGTGGGGGGGGGGGGGGACATAATGTTGCAAACATCTACACAACCATGTGGGCCACTTTCGTGCATTTTCAATAAAATGATGTAAAAACTATGGTATTAGCACATAAACCCTTTACTCCATAACTATTCATGTAAAAACTAATGATATCATGAATATTAATAAGCACCCGGGCACGGGAAGATTTGGCCATGGCAGAAACTATAGATTCATATCTCTGTTAGAGCCGTCTGATCTTGGTCTACTCTGTTTGCAAAGACGTAGAAAGGCAAATTTATGGAGTAAAGGGTTAATGTAACTGCAAAATCCAAGATGGCCACCATTATCTATTATCTGTGTGTATATATATTGCTATTATATTTTTATCTACTATCTGCAAATTTTTTCTTCAACTCTATTCAATTAAAATTTTCTCTTGTTTGCTGTTTCTTCATAAGGTTAAATGATGTTTTTTCTTTAACCTTTACTGTGTGATACACATGTCACCAATGTCCTATACAAACAGTGTAGACCTAGATGAGACGATTCCTAGAGAAGGCTTTCATCAGGGTCTGTGATGTCCGTCATGTTACACTTTTCTTTAGAAAAATCACTAAATATTTACTGTTACAAGCTTGACCTGTTTGAATTTTGGAATAGTCCATTTGAAAAGTAAGCATTGTAAGGGTTAAACCTCTACCTAATGAATATTTATGTAAGAAATAATGACTCTATGAAAATTAACCCTTCGCTTGCTATTCACGTCAATATACGTACCTGTAAATAGTGAAGACCCAGATGAGACAGCTCCTGCAGGAGCTGTCTCATCAGGGTCTGCACTATTTACAAATTGATTGTGCAATCAGTGCACTCTACAGCAGCGATTGCACAGCGAAATACTTGTACACAGCAAAGATATATGTAATTATTCAACAGGGCATGGGTAAAGAAGGAGAAATGTATTTTAAAATTCAGCTAGCGAAGGGTTAATATAAGCTAATTTTCTAATGCGACATTGTGAACTGGGGAAAGTTTTTACCATGGCTGAAACTGTAGAACTGGGTCTACATTATTTCACAAGCAAACGGAAAAGTGCCTGATCAGACAACTTCTGTAAGAGTTGTTTGAACTGGGTCTACTATCTTTGCGAATCAGTAAAAATGTATATCAGGTACACGATGAACCCTTTCTCTCATATAGACGACTGTTTCTACGCATTTGCAAACAGAGCAGACCCTGATCAGATGGTCTCCTGTTTGCTAATGGAATTTGATAGATCTGTTTCTTTACTTTTATAAAATGACTACAATGTTCCACTTCCATAATTCATTATAACTATTTTGCCCATGAATATTCAGTAGGTAATGAAATTTGTAATAAACAAATTACAGGGAAAGGGTTAAGAAAACTATTTGAAACCTTTCAAAAGGGGGAAATCATAAGATCCTAAAAACAAAAGAGTGCTCCCGTATAAAAACAAGCCAAGTGAAGTACTTAAAGTCTCATTCAGAGTATAATTTACAGATGATTAAATAAGTCATCTCTTCCTATTTCATCTCACGTTCCAGTGTGAAATTCGAGCTATCTTTATAATGCACTTAAGCTTCCATGATATATTGCTCTTGATATATGACTCCACTTGACACAGGCTAAGCAAGAACAGTATACCACCGTGTATGAACACTGTCATATTTCTTTCCTTCATGAAACATAATCATTTACAAAATATCCTCTCTATAATAGTCACTTAACAATGTATATGATCAATATCCATGCAAGAAATAATGACATCATGCTAGATTAACCCTTTCCCTGTTCTGTATTTAGGCCAAATTTCAATACCTACTGCATATTCATGAACAAAATAGTTCTAAAGAAATATGGAAAGTGGAACATTGTAGACATTTTAGAAAGCAAGGAAACAGATCTATCAAATTCTATTAGCAAACAGAGTAGACCCTGATCAGACGGCTCCTCTAGGAGCCGTCTGATCTGGGTCTACTCTGTTTGCAAATGTGTGAAAACACGTTTATATGAGGGAAAGGGTTAATTGTTATAATAACACATGGATACAGGAACTTTTGGCCAAGACAGAACCTGTATTTTAATCACATCAGCCAACAACAGACTCTGATCAGACAGCTCCTACAGGAGCCGTCTGATCTGGGTCTACTCTGTTTGCAAAGGTATACGTATTTATGGAGTAAACAGTTAACAATGAGCCTGATGAATAATCATGTAAGAATTCATTACTGCATGAATATTCATCGACTAATTTTTTATAATTACACATTAACCCTTTCCCTCATATTGACGACTTTTGACGACTCTGTAGAAGTCACTTTGTGAAACCATTGTGATAAATAGAGCATTTGCTCCTATAGGAGCAAATGCTCTATTTATCACAATGGTTTCAAACTACACAATTCTAAAATTTTCGTTTTCATTAGTTAATGCTCCTTTTCAGTAGATTTATTCAAAGAGGTTGTATCTAAAAATAGCCTATGAGGTAAAGGGTTAACTCTTTCCACACTAGTGACAAAACCATGGTTACCCATGCAAACAGTTTGGATCCAGATGAGAAGCCGCATAATGCCGCATCTCATCAGGATCCACTATGATTGAAACTTTGACCATTATTTTAACAAAGAAATGAGAGAAATTTTCATTTAAGAATTGAAGCAGACAACAATTGTTGCAGACCAAAAATTACTTTGCTTGCTAAGAGGAACATTTTACAAACAATGTCTCAACCAAGATCAGAGGGCTCCTAGAGGAACTCTCTGATGAGGGTCTGCCCTGTTCAGGGGTTTTTCACCTTCTATAACAGAGGCCTGTAAAAGGCCTCTTCCGAATTGAAAATTTCTTTAAAATCATGCAGTTTTCCCAAAAATCCAAACTTACACCAGCTTTTTTGTTTCCCAAATCAGCAATTTTAGCGATAATTCTTCCCAAAATCAGCAGGCTAAGGCCCCTTCCCAATTTAGAGAGAAAAAGCCCTGCTGTTTGTCATTCAAAATCCTCTCACAAAGCTTACTCTTTCATACACTATGGACTCCACTGATAAACAATGAGGGACTATTCCACTACGAACATTCATAACTTTTGTCCTGCATTAAGCTAACACCTGTTTTCAATATCCAGAATTATATCTCTTTTAAGTAGTCGTATTAATGAGAATTTACTGTATTAAGATTTATAGAATATGTTCACCAAGCCCTTGCTATCATAGTTTGCATTAAACCACATAATAATGACAATCTCTTCAAAAATAACACGTCCGGGATGAAATAAATCATTCAGAAAGACGAGACAAGCCCATGGACATGTTTTATGACATAAATACCACGTTTACACATGTACATTTATTTATCCCAACAGACCTTATTTCCTTGTTGAAATATTTTAAAAACAAGAGCCGCGTGCGGCACCAACGCTAATGTCTGATTTGGTACTTGTCCAGCTAAATTTAAAAAAATTGAAAATGACAAAGGGGCCATAACTCCAAAATTTTGAAATCAGGAGTTATGGTTCTTATGTAGGGGCATTTCCCTCAATGAGATCTACTAGCCTATGAAGTTTCATGTTGATACCTCTTATACATTTCGAGTAATTTCGAGTAAGTTTTTGCACGCGGACGACGATGACAATGACGACTATGACCCAGTGATCACAATAGCTCGACTTTTCTTCAAACAGATGAGCAAAAATTACATATGAAGAAAGGACCCCTAATGCCTTACTAGCATGCAATACACACTTTTGCATGTTTTTCATTATTATTAAAATTATTTTGATTATTTCACATTTAACAAGGAAAGAGTTAAATGTTTCATCTGAAAACATTGTAGACCAAGGGAGCCCTCTAATCTGGGTCTGCATTGTCATTCAAAACCATCAAACAAAATTTAATCCTTATAATGGACTGTTAGACAATGATGGATCATTTCACTTTATAAATTCAGATCAGCCATAAGCAATGACAATGGACAGTGAAACTTTCCTGCCCATCATTCATAGACTTTGCCTTGAAATTGGTTTGAAACTTGAAGAACATTGCTCAGTTTTTCAATGGATGCAGTCAATATAGAAACAAGCAATATAACCTGGGGTTATAATGTAGATGCATACTGGTTTGAGGTCATTATTCTTTATTACTGGTCACTGGTATTCACGTCATATTGATGATAATAGCCTTATCAGAATCTATTGCTTCCGGACAAGTCATTCACTTGATATGTAAACAAAAACAACTAATTGTCAGTAAACATTCAATAGTACAGTACATAGTGCCTTAAACCTTTCCCTGTTGAATAGTCATGCAAGAAAAAATAACATCATGAATATTCATTAAATCTTATAGACAAACAGACACGGGATATTTCAACTATGATAGAAACTGTAGAATCAGATCTACAGTAAAATCTCTCTATAACGGCCACTAAATTGTGTTAATTAGTTAGTATTTGGGGCAGGTGGCTGCTTAAAGCAAGGTGAAAGTAGAACAAAACGCTCCTATAGGAGCGTTGTTTTACTTTCACATTGCTTTAAGCAATCACCTGCCTTTAACACAAAATACTTGATATAATTAAGTGGCCATTATAGAGAGGTTTTACTGTATTATTGTTTCATACATAAACAGAGCAGACCCAGATCAGACCACTCCTACAAGAGCCATCTGATCTGGGTCTGCTGTTTTTGCACGGACGTGAAAGTGTTTATATGAAGGAAAGGGTCAACCTTTGAATGCTTTCAATCTTTGCTTAACAACACAATCCTTTCATTTACGAAAGGTTATGATTTGTGAGAGGACACTGAATGGCAAACACTGCAGATCCTGATGAAAGGATACCACTAGGAGTCTTCAAATCAAGGTCTACACTGTGTGCAAATGCCACCCCCCCCCCATTCTACAGCTTTTTTTTTACCTTAGCAAGCAGAGCAGATCCAGACCATGATCAGTAGGCTCCAGTAGGAGCTGTCTGATCAGGGTCTACTCCGTTAGCTTATGAAACTAGCAAATGTGATTGTTCAGGATTTTTTCAAATACCCAAACTTCCTGTGTAAATATGCAATTATCAAAATTCAGCTAATAAATATCTATTATGTCATTATTTCTTTCATGACTATTCAACTGAGAAAGGGTTAACCAATTCCCAAAAATACCACTGATTATAAATCTGTTACAAGAAAAGAAGTTGATCCTTAGACAAACATTCCTAAGATTCTGGATTTTCTCTTGTATGTCAGCATCAGGATAAATCATCAGAAATACAGTAGAGCCTGCCTTAAGTGGCCATCCATTTATTGAACATAGGAGTCTTAAAAGCAGACGGTTGCTTAAAGCAGGGGAAAAGTTATGCAAAAAGCTCCTATAGGAGCATTTTACAATACTTTTGACCTACATTAAGCTACCACCTGCTTAACAGACCACTAATTAGACCTCTTTTTGATGGTTGCTTAAGACAGGTTCTACTGTAGATCAACCCAAATTCCTTGCATAGACATATCAAGAAGTAGGTTGTCTAAACCTTATATGATCTTTCCTTTTTTTCTTAATTTTGTACATAAGTACATTAATTACGAAATTTAGAACTCAATTCATTTTTCAAACAGACCTGTTCAATTGGGCTTGTAAGTCACCCATAAAAAGTCTACAATTACATTTTTTTCTAATCTAAAAGTATATATATTCTGTACTTTATAATCAACATTTAGCTGTTTGTATTATAAACTAAAAGGGTTCATCAAACTCTCTAAACCCTTGAATGCAGGAAACCAATTCATTAGCATTTGAAAAGAGTGTATTTGCAGATCAGAAGGCTCTAAGACAAATCCTTCTGATCAGCCGGTCTGCACTATTTGCTGAAATAAATCCTATTCTTCTAAGCCAATTGTACTCAGATGAGAGGACTAGAAGATGTCGGCAATTAGCAGAGTCTACTTCTGGTAATATTCGGCATGAAAAGGGTTAAGAATCCAGGAAGACAACTTCCCTAAGTCTCTCACAGTCTATTTATCATCCAAAATAAACTCAAAGGATTACCACCAACCTGTACTCTGTTTGTCTCTCAGCATAATTATGAAATTTCACCATCTTTATCTTCATCTTCCAGAAACCTTAGGATCAACCAACATCCAGCAAACACCGTAAGTAAACAATAAGTATCCCTGTGAGTAAATACTGCTTAATTTTGGTGATGATATATTTCGTTTTTATCAGACTCTCTCAGCACGGGATGAATGATGATAACAACACATGAGAATAGTTTGAGGATCATACAGTTAATGATGTATCACTAGTGCAAAGCCAACTCATACCTCTCTGATGAATGGGACACGTGCTGCTCGCGTTTTATCCTGTATCATGGGAAAATACAAACAAGTTTCAAGGGCCACTTGTTGGCCCCTCATAGCATTTTGTAAACAGTGTCTGCTGAAAGACTAACATATGGCGGAAATGTCTTTGATAGTTTTATTTTCAACTTACTGCACAAATTACAAAAATGCAAATGTTTAAGTTATTCTTGAAACTACAAATTAACAGTCCTATATGCTTACTCATATCTGAAATTCCAGTTTGTCTTCTTTGCATGTTTAGAAATTCTCTTTTGAAAATTTGTCGTCTGCAAAATGTTCATTTGGTAGATTTTTTCCATTTCTTTTCTAAACCTATTTGACATTTTCTTTCATATAAACACTTTTTTTTACGCATTTGCAAACAGAGTGGACCCAGACCAGACAGCTCCTGTAGGAGCTGTCTGATCTGATCAGTCTTCTCTATTTGCTAATTAGGAATTTGATAAATCTGTCTCTTCACTTTCTAAAATGGCTACAAGGTACCACCTTCCAAATATAATTTTGGCCATGAATATTCAGCAGGTATTGAGATTTGTAATAAACATAGAACAGGGAGAAAGGGTTAAAGACTGTCAACAGTTTGGATCAATACTGAATTTTTAACCCTTTACTCCATGAATATTCATGAATGAAATAATGACATCATGAAAATGAATTAGATTGCTATAATATAGTACATGGACACCGGAATTTTTGGCCATTGCAGAAAACTGTAGAATATCATATATCTGTATTATATCATAAGCAAACAGAGCAGCTGACCCTGGTCAGACTCTGTTTTCAAAGGCATAGAAAGGCGTATTTATGCAGTAAAAGGGTTAAATGTACAATTCCAAAATTCAAACTGGTCAAGCTTACAAAGAATATATAGGGATATTGTTTAGGAAAAGTGTAACATGACAAACAGTGTAGACTCTGATGAGAGGGCTCCTTAGGAGAATTCTCATTTGAGTCTACACTGTTTGCATAGGACAGCAGTGACTTGTTTCCCACACTGAAATAGTTAAGTGATATAAAAAGCATCATTGTTATGTCAGATATTTGAATAATGCCAATATTTAGACCAGTTACTAATGATTCTGTAATAGATGATGACTTTGAAGGGCATCCACTATCTTTTCTATTTATAATTGTGAATAACTGAGTGGAATTTCCTGTCCATTATCTACTAAATATAACTCCTAGTAAACAACCGTTCTCATCACTGAATGAATGGGTTATATTTGTCTCGATAAGCACATGACAAACAACCTCCATGTTGCATAACTTTCAGCACATGCCATTAAGTAAAACAAACAATGAATATTATTGATTTCATTATTTCTTAAATGAACAATCATGGAGTATAGGGTTACTCATATGGCCAGCTAACAAGTGCGGGAGCCAAATAAAGTCAATTAAACTCCTTCTTTGTCAATGTTGCATCTGTGATTACCTTGTAACAAACAGTTTAGACCCACACATCAGAATCCAAACTGTTTGTTACTGTGACTAAAATGAAGAAGAATGAAAAATGTAGCAGACGACAAAGTTTGCAAATAACAACATCTTACAGTGAACGTGTTAACATGAATTGTCATTTACATGAGCTTGCATGATTACTGAAATGAATATTTATATTCTATTACCATGCAAACTGTTATGTTGTGTCCTTTAATGTTAACCATATGAAAAAGTGAGAAAGTTTGTGCACTGGCATCTGCAAACAGTGTAGACCAAGATTAGACGGCTTCTTTACAGAAGTCCTCTGATCAAGGTCTTAATTGTTTGCAAAGATGGTAAATGACACATGTATAATTATGGAGTAAAAGGTTAAGTTTAATCAAAATAATTATAAGTTTATAACAAGAGTGTTCAAAAGAACACGTCACCTGCTGGGAGAAGTGTTAGAATAAAAAAAAGAAAGTGTGACGGATGGATGGACAGACTGACAGATAGACGACGGAAAAGTGATCCCTATGTAACACATTGCCTCTCAGCAGGTGACACAAAAATACACTCTGATTCCAAATTTTCAGAGTCAGTGGCCCTTTATCAAGGAATACAAATTTCTCTGAAGCTCCAAGTAATATTCATTTTTTAAAACACTGAAATGCTTTCAATTGGATTGTTACAAGCTCACTGATATTTTACAAAGCTTGATAATAATGAAATGGACTAAACTCTGAATTTGAGCAAATCCCAACTGCTTCAATATCGAAAGTTCCTTCTTCTTTTCAAACCTATTAATCTTTTCCCTCATATAAAAGCGTTTTCATGCTTTAGAGTAGACAAAATTCATCCAATTAATATTCATACATTCATTATTTCTTACATGAATATTTATAAGTGAAAGGATTAATTACCTGGCACTGTATCTGACCTGTATCTAAACCATGTACAAAATGTACAGTAGAACCTGTCTCATCAAACAGGTCTAATTATGGGTATGTAAGGCAGGTGCTAGCTTAATGCAGGTCAAAAGTAATGCAGAAAGCTCCTGTAGGAGCTTTCTGCATTACTTTTGCCCTGCATTAAGCAAGCACCTGCTTTTTAAGACTCCTATGTTCAATTAATGAATGGCCACTTAAGACAGGTTCTACTGTAGTAACAGACTTTGCCATGAAATGCCAACGGTCCATGGGTTCACGGGTATAGCAGGACTAATTTAATGGGTGTGTACCAGTTTCAGTTACAAACACGGGGCCCTGTTTCTGGTCAAAATTATCAGAAGTCTAAATCTTCTCATTAATCTAAGCTATTAAAAGATAACGTTGGCATGTGTTACTTAACCTCGTGATATGGAGATAATATAAAAGTCCTCCGGATTGTGAAGAGCTGAATCTCCTTTATCTCTCCATCATTACGAAATTAAAACTTTATCATAAATTTATTACAAACCTTGATCATGTTTGTCCTTGTCATGTACACAATTTGTCATAACATTGTATGTAACAGTGGTGTTCTTTGTGAACCATACTCAAGGATGTCAGATATTTATATAAATAAAATATATATATAGAAACCCTTCTATTTAGAGTCTCAGCACTGGAGAAAAAGGCATAGACATTTGAAAGCCATTGTATGCTGAAATATGATATGTGACTCTTCTATCAATATCTATGAAGTAATCCACCACCAAAAATGCTTTCATAACAGAATATGATATTTATGGCAAACAGTGTTGACCCTGATCAGGGCTCCTACAGGAATGTGCAGGATGTGCCTATCATGAGTTCACCAGAGTGAACCCTTTCCCTGTTGAATATTCATGTAAGAAATAATGACATCATGAATATTAATTTTATTAGATGACTTTTTACAATGGCATAATTATGAACACATGAATTTTTGGTATTGGTAGAAACTCTAATATAATTTCATATGCATATACAGAGTAGGCCCAGATCAGATGGCTTTAACAGAAGACTTCTGATCTGGGTCTACTCTGTCTGCAAAGGCTAGAAAAAAAGTGTTTGTATGTGGGAATGTGTTACAACCTTATAAAACTGAGATGATGAGCAAAGATGAGCAAAAAAGAGCAATCTCTCATTACTCCAAACTGCTTCACTATCTCATGCAATTTTGTAATAAATTCGAAAAAATGAAGCAGACAATTTTCCAGAGCAAAGTTGCTACAATAAAACCTGTGTTAAATGACCAACAACTGAATATTATTATCTGAGTCTTAAAAAGCAAGGGGCTGCTAGTAATACAGGGCAACAGTAATGCTGGAAGATCCCTACTGTCCATATGCCCCTTTAACCCTTTGAACACTGTAAGCATTTGAATTTTGCAAACTGTGTAGACATAGATCAGAGGGTTCCCAGAGGAACATGCTGATCAGGGTCTGCACTATTTGATAACCAAATTCCTCTAGCAAATTTAAACCTTTCCTACTGGATTGATTAGACAGTTACACACTGATAGAGTATTCTAACTTGAATATTCAGCATTCAAAGGATTCAACCTTCAGTTAATTGAAATTCATTGTTTCATTGATAATCCATGATATAAAGGTTTATTAGCTATCACCTGTCTTACAGACCTAAACTTAAGATTTCTTTTGAGTGGTCCACTAACACAAGTTTAATCCTTTCCATCGTACAAAAACTTTTTCTACACCTATATGCAAACAGAGTAGACCCTGATCAGACAGCTCTTGTAGGAGCTGTTTGATCAGGTTCTGCTCTGTTTGCTTATCAAGTTCTAATCGATCTGACTACATTTTCTACCAGTACCAGACCACAATGTATGCATAAAAATTATGCCATTATAAAGATTTAGCTGACAAATATTCATGATGTCATTATTTCTTACATGAATATTGGTTAATAAGTGTAAAGCTTGATTTACCCATTCTTTCCGATAGTCTTCAGCGCCGATACAAAGTTCTTCAAGTGTACTTTCGGTGAAGACACTTGTATATCCATTCTGTGAGATTTTGAGTACGTTTTCTCCAGCATCACATTGTAGAATCATTTATCACTGTATGTTTTTCCTATATCGAACTCTACATTCAATAGATTGTCGACAGCTTGTCATTTGTCATAAAACAGTAGAGATTATTTTGCCGGTTGTAAAGTTTGGCCTTTCTGTATTGTTCACTGCAAAATAGTTTATGGATTCATTTGATCTTTAACCTGGTCATGATGAATACATATTGTTTGGATCCAGATGAGACACTGAGTAGCAAAAGCATCTCATCAGGTTCAAAACTGTCCGACACCCTGATTGTGTTGTTGAAAAGAAAAACATGGTACATCAAGTTTGGGATTGAAGTAAATGGTATTTTCTATCAATAAATGTTCACTTAATTAGCAGCCTAAACATGAACATTAGTTTTGTTTACTTGCGTAGGCAGTGTTTATCAATTAAAATCAACAATCATATTGTGGTTTTTCATATAAATTAATTCTTATATGACAAACTTTCAAGATTATTAGATATCTCTCCTCTGCCATTACTATATTTATTTCATACATATACACATGTTTAACCCTTTCCCTCATATAAACGTGTTTTCACGCATTTGCAAACAGAGTAGACCCAGATCAGACAGCTCCTAGAGGAGCTGTCTGATCAGGGTCTACTATGTTTGCTAATATAAATCTTGAATATGTCATACAAACAACTTAATTTCCAAGATGTTGAAGAATTCTAACAAGAATTTTCATGAAGTATAATCGTATAATAAAAAGATGCATGATATTTATTAAGCTACAATATTTCTGGTTTTTGTTACCACAGATATAACAAGCCTGGGACTTTTATATTGATGACTGAATGGCTACTGAAATATCTCTTCAGGTTATACGTTCTAATCTATATGAGTATTTATGTATCTTAACCAGTCTATTGTTTCTGAACTTGGTTTTCCAGTTTAACCCTTTCCTTCATATAAACAAACGCCTTTTCACACATTTGAAAACAGAGCAGACCAAGATCAGACTGCTCCTATAGGAGCCTTCTGATCTGGGTCTGCTTTGTTTGCTTTTGACATGATGTAGATCTTTATTTCTACAGTTTTTGTCAAAACAAAAAATTCCCTTGAAAAGTTAACATTATAAAAATTGAGATATGAATATTCATGTTGCTACTATTTCTTACATGAATATACTGACAAAGGAAAGGGTTTAATGCCATTACAAACAGCGTAGACTCAGATCAGATGGCTCCTGTAGGAACTGTCTTATCAGGGTCTGATTTGTTTGCTTAAGGAATAATATAGATCTGATTCTACAGTTTCAGCCATGGCCAAAATGTTCTTTATTCATGTGCCATTATAAATGTTTATCTAAATAATATTAAAACATCATTATTTCTTACATGAATAAGTGATAGGTTTAGTGCTTTTTCTAGTAATTTTGTAACACTGTCATGTGGGGTTTTCACTATCAAGTCAGATGATATTCACAAGCAGGATAGGATATGACAAGATTATCCCTTTTATAATGTATCACAGGACTAAATCTCATGATGCGACATAATTAAATTCAAATAATCCCCCTCACATGTTTTGGGTTTTCTAATGACGTTCGGTCAGACTCTCTTTGAACTATCACCTATGCTTATGCACAAATTATTTTGAGTATCCACAATTACACTGCTGTCTTTCATCCTTCATTTTTCACATCAGTACACTCACTAGGAACAAATTAACAGTATCGTTTTAAGTATATCCAGTGCAACACTTGAAATATCTAGAAGTTGATAAAACACTGAACCAACACAACACTAGTCCAATTAATGCCACTTGTAGCTTGTTAAACGGACCACAAATAAAAATCTCTGTCCAGTTATCAAACATTAAAATCTCCAGCTGAAGATTTATGTGTTTTATCCAATATAAAATCTCAAGCAACTAGTATACTGACTTTTCCAATCTACTGTAACCTATGTTCCATCTGGGTCGACCAATAAAAATACTGACGTACACAGATGAGATTAAAATAACGGTACTTGATTGAAAAGTTATGATGTATGTACAATACAGGCACTATTAATATTAAATATCCAACACTGTACAGTCATTAACATTGACAAGTCAGGTATATTTAACTGTACTGTAGTAAGCTATTTAACAGTACGAGCTTGTTTTACCTGTGGGCGGGGCTTAAGCCATGAGAAAATCGCTGACTCGTAACACCTGTAGGGCACAATGTAAAACATGCACCTTGATCATCTGGACATCAGGTCTTCTCTAACATTTTTACA
This sequence comes from Azorinus chamasolen, assembly GCA_963576725.1. Taxonomy (NCBI): domain Eukaryota; kingdom Metazoa; phylum Mollusca; class Bivalvia; order Cardiida; family Solecurtidae; genus Azorinus; species Azorinus chamasolen. The sequence goes on from OY755249.1 coordinate 49,531,345, forward strand.
TAGATTAACTCTGCATGCTTTAGCCCAATTCATGCAACAAGTATCTATACATTATGAATAATTATTAGCTGATTTTTTTTTTATAATTACATAATTATGAACACAGAACTGTTGGCCACATTAGAAACTGTTATATCAGATCTATATTCGTAATCCATGAGCAAACAGAGCAGACCCCAATAAGATGACTCCTAAAGGATCGTCTGATTTGGGTCTACTCTGTCCGCAAAGGTGTAAAAAGCTTACGGAGTAAAGGGTTAAATATAATATCAGCTGAAACTCTTCTCTAATCAGTTTTAAACATAATCCGATTCGCCTCATTTTCTTGGAAGCTGTTGGCTGAGTGGATCCTAGCTGTTTACAAATGCCAGTCACGTCCAGATAATAGCATTAGAAAGGTGAAAGGGATTGGAAAGTTATTTTATCTTCCCCGAACTCAATTAAATTAAGACACAGTAAGGCCCAGAAAAGGATTAAGGTTAGGGGTGCCTTGAAATCACTTAACCCTTTCCTCCATAGGCTATTTTTAGACCTCATAACCTCTTTGAATGAATCTACCCAAAAGGAGCATTTACTAGAGAAAAGTAAAATTTTAGAATTTTGTAGTTTGAAACCATTGTGATAAATAGAGCATTTGCTCCTATAGGAGCAAATGCTCTATTTATCACAATGGTTTCAAGAAGTGGTTATTACAGAGGCGTAGAAAGGCGTATTTATGGAGGAAAGGGTTAAGGTACAGACATAGAAACAAAAACAATTCAAGATCCTCACCGTTGTAAAACCCTTCCAAATCCTTTACCTGATGAATATTCATATAAGAAATAATAATATCATGAATATTGATTAGATGATTTTTATATCATTTGAACACATGGAACATTTTGACTTTGGCAGAAACTGATCAGTCTTCACCTACAGGATAATACCCCACAACTACAGTAATGTGTCTGTAAGATACTGTAACCATTCTCAACAACTATAGCCATGTGTGTGTGATACTGTAATAATACCCCACAACTACAGCAATGAGTAAGATACTGTAAACATTCTCAACAACTATAGTCATGTAACTGTAAGATACTTTAATCATACCCAGCAACCTTAGCAATGTGTCTGTAAGATACTGTAACAATTCCCAAACACTATAGCCATGCAAAATGTAAGATACTGTAATAATACCCAAACAACTACAGCCATGTGTCTACGATATTGTAACCATTCCCAATAATTATAGAGCTCTATGTGCCTGCAAGATATTGTAAACATTTCCAATATCTACAGTTATATGTGTCTACGATATTGTAACCATTCCCAACAAATATAGCAATAATTATGTCTGCAATATATTGGAACCTATGATTCCCAACATCTGTAGCATACATGTGATAAATTTTTCGAGGCAAAGAGGGAGATTAGCTTTTCAAATGAGGGAGATTGGGTGTCAAAGAGGGAGATTTATGCGGATGGAACATTTTGGAGTTATTTGTTGGTATAATAGGTCAGAGACCTATATTTATATGTCTCTGAATGGGCAAATATTAAAAGAACACTCCCTCCCCCTTTACCCCTGGTTGAAAGGGAGGTATGATAAAGGCACTTTTATGCACGACAAACCATCTTATTTACTAGGGCATTGGAACTTTTTTGCCTATCTAGCACATTACAACTGTGTAATTTAGTCTGTATTAATTCTATTTATATCCTATTCCTTATTATAGTCTGTACTATTCTCTGTTCTACATCCATCCACATCTACTATATTTCCCATTCCTTTCTAATCCATTCCATCCCATCCTCTTATCTATTCTAGTTCCTTTGTGTTTCATTCCATTATATTATCTATTCTGTGCCCATATAAATAATAATCTATTCTAATTACTATTCCTTTCTATTCTATCTTTTGTATGCTAGTATATATTACCATATACTCTCTTCTAATTACTATTTCTTTCTATTCCATTCCATTCTGGCCAATGGATAGACTTGTGTTTATTATTAAATAATTATTCTTTTTACTGGTCAATGGATAGACTTGTGTTTATTATTATTATTTTTACTATCAGTATTTATATTATTCTCATTCTTATATAATATTATTATAATTTATTGACATTATTGTTTTTATTATTTTCATTTATTTTTGTAATGCAATATATCCAGAAATTTATATTCTGAAATAAACACAATACATTTGTCACTTTCTGTCCGAAATATGGTACTATCCAAACACTAGTACACTGTCTTTGCATTTTGTAGTTTCATTTTCTGTTAGAAAAATGCTTCCAATCTTCTCATTTTTTGTGTATTTGACATCATTATATGCTATACTCAATACATACACAATTTTATTTGAATATATTACCAAATGTCTGTGGAAAACAATGTTTGTGTTTGCCTCTATGAAATGACACATTTCACCGCTCGAAAAATCCGTGGTTTGAGGCAACCAATTTCGAGTTCCATCTTTTCTGATAAAAGCACATTTTGATTACAGCTATGCTATGTGGACATTTATAAATAAACTTATAACCTAAATTAATTTAATAAAGTAACTATTTAGATGTTTAGCCTCAGAATTTGAGAAAATAAGATTTTCTTCAACAGAAATTTAGTAGAATCTGACCGTGAAGAAAAAAACATACATGTAATGACGACTGTGTAATACACCAGAGCCATATTCATACACGATTGTTTCTGTTACGGAATACACACATGCCAAGGTAAATAACACACCATGCTGACCATTTAATCCCTTTTACTGGGGGTCACAATTACTCAGCATGGTATTTAGGGCATGCTGCAGTGGTCTTTGATAAGGGGCAACATGGCGACGTACTACAAAAGGGACACAGCGCTGTGCCTGCCATGATAAACAGGATAGTAAATAAGTCAACAACACTGGTTCTTTGAGGCGTCTGGCAAGCGCTTATGTCAAAAAATGATAGAATATGAAGTGGGAAAAAATAAAAATCATTTTTATTCAGAAATCGGGAGATTTCGTCTCCCGGCCGGGACTTGCGGGAGTTGGGCTCAAATCCGGTAGTCTCCCGCACAATCCGGTAGTTATCACATGTATGCTGTAGCCATAATTATGTCTGTAAGATATTGGAACCATTCCCAACAACTTTAGCCATAATTATGTCTGTAAGATATTGGAACCATTCCCAACAATTTTAGCCATAATAGTGTCTGTAAGATATTGTAACCATTCCCAACAACTTTAGCCATAATTATGTCTGTAAGATATTGTAACCATTCCCAACAACTTTAGCCATAATTATGTCAGTAAGATATTGGAACCTAATTCCCAACAACTTTAGCCATAATTATGTCTGCAAGACATTAGAACCATTCCCAACAATTTTAGCCATAATAGTGTCTGTAAGATATTGTAACCATTCCCAACAACTTTAGCCATAATTATGTCTGTAAGATATTGTAACCATTCCCAACAACTTTAGCCACATGCCTGGAATATATTGTTACCATACCAAACAACTTTAACCATAACTAGAACTATCACTGAAGGTGATTAATACCCCACAAACGTGACTGTCACAAATAAAACAAGAGGGCCAAGATGGCCCATAATCGCTCACCTGATTACCATAGATTTAAGATTTTTGAAGGGTAGCCCATGGGAAGGGTCAATATTGACCTTAGGGACAATATATGAACAATGTTGATAGTGGATCATGAGCAATGGATCATGAGCAGTGGTTCTGCAGAACAAGATTTTCAAAGATTTAGTATGTTGATTTTATCAAGACAATGATTCTGACCAATGGAGATTGGGCTAAAAATGTGCTCTCTAAAGTAATTTTTCTAAGATTTAACCTAGTGACTTACTTTATATTCCCACCCAACCCATGATCACACTCAACCTTGATAAAAATGTGGCCACTGGAGTGTAAACTAGATTTCTCTAAGATATGACCCAGTGACCTACTTTTTGACCTCAGATAACCCATTTTCAAATGTGTCCAAGGTTTTATTAGGACAATCATTCTGACCAACTTTCATAAAGATTTGGCTATAAATGTGACCTCTTGAGTGTTCACAAGGTTTTCGTACTATTTGACCTAGTGACCTAGTTTTTAACCCGACATAACTCACTTTCAAACTCATTTGAGATTTTATCAAGACAATCATTATGACTAAGTTTCATGAAGATTGGACTAAAATTGTGACCACTAGAGTGTTCACAAGGTTTTTCTACTGTTTGACCTATTGACCTAGTTTTTAACTCCACTTGACCCACTTTCGAATTCATCCGAGATTTTATCAAGACATTTATTCTGACTAAGTTTCATGAAGATTGGACTAAAATTGTGACCACTAGAGTGTTCACAAGGTTTTTCTACTGTTTGACCTAGTGACCTAGTTTTTAACTCCACTTGACCCACTTTCGAATTCATCCGAGATTTTATCAAGACATTCGTTCTGACCAAGTTTCATGAAAATTGGACTAAAATTGTGACCACTAGAGTGTTCACAAGGTTTTTCTACTGTTTGAACTAGTGACCTAGTTTTCAACTCCACTTGACCCACTTTCAAACTCGTCCGAGATTTTATCAAGACATTTATTCTGACCAAGTTTCATGAAGATTGGACTAAAATTGTGACCACTAGAGTGTTCACAAGGTTTTTATACTGTTTGACCTAGTGACCTAGTTTTCAACTCCACTTGACCCACTTTCGAATTCATCCGAGATTTTATCAAGACATTTATTCTGACTAAGTTTCATGAAGATTGGACTAAAATTGTGACCACTAGAGTGTTCACAAGGTTTTTCTACTGTTTGACCTAGTGACCTAGTTTTCAACTCCACTTGACCCACTTTCGAATTCATCCGAGATTTTATCAAGACATTCGTTCTGACCAAGTTTCATGAAAATTGGACTAAAATTGTGACCACTAGAGTGTTCACAAGGTTTTTCTACTGTTTGACCTAGTGACCTAGTTTTCAACTCCACTTGACCCACTTTCGAACTCGTCCGAGATTTTATCAAGACATTTATTCTGACCAAGTTTCATGAAGATTGGACTAAAATTGTGACCACTAGAGTGTTCACAAGGTTTTTCTACTGCTTGACCTAGTGACCTAGTTTTTTACCTCACATTACCCATTTTTCAAACTCCTCCGAGATTTTATCAAGACAATCATTCTGACCAAGTTTCATGAAAATTGGGCTAAAAATGTGACCTTTAGAGGGTTCACAAGGTTTTCCTACTATTTGACCTAGTGACCTAGTTTTTGACCCAACTTGACCCACTTTCGAACTCGTCCGAGATTTTATCAAGACATTCATTCTGACCAAGTTTCATGAAGATTAGACTACAATTGTGACCACTAGAGTGTTCACAAGCAAATTGTTGACGACGCACGACGCACACCGCACGACGGACGACGGACATTCAAGTCTCCCAAAAGCTCACCCTGAGCTTTGCTCAGGTGAGCTAAAAACTTTGTACAATTGAAGGGGCATAACTCTGTAAGGAAATAGATCAACTTTAACTATTTTATTATTGGATGCCCATCTCCTCTTCATGATAAAGTATCATGTCAAGTTTCGTACGATTCCAGTCAGCAATCGCTGAGAAACCATGCGGAATAAAAGTCAACAGACAGACCAACAAAAATTTTTAAACAAAGGGGCATAATTTTGTAAGAAAATCAATCTGCTGAAAAACTATAATTGGATGCGCATGTCCTCTTAATGATAAAGCATCATGTCAAGTTTCATTACCATGTAGAATAAAAGTAAACAGACAGACCAACACCATTTTTTAAACCAAAGGGCATAACTTTGTAAGAAAATCAATCAGCTGAAAACCTATAATTGGATGTGCATGTTCTCTTTATGATAAAACATCATGTCAAGTTTCATTGGATTCCAGTCAGCGGTTACTGAGATGCCGCACGAAAACAAAAGTCAACAGGCCGACCGACGGCCAAACTGACTCCTAAACTTTGTTTGCGGGGTTATAAATATGTCTGCAAGATATTGTAAACACTCACAACAACTACAGCCATATATGTCTACAATATTGTAACCATTCCCAACAACTATAGCCATATGTCTGCAAGATATTGTAATCATTCCCAACAGCTATAGACATAAATATGTCTGTAAGATATTGGAACCATTCCCAACAACTTAGTCATAATTATGTCTGTAAGATATTGTAACCATTCCCAACTAATATGACCATAATTATGTCTGTAAGATATTGTAACCATTCCCAACTAATATGACCATAATTATGTCTGTAAGATATTGTAACCATTCCCAACTAATATGACCATAATTATGTCTGTAAGATATTGTAACCATTCCCAACTAATATGACCGTAATTATGTCTGTAAGATATTGTAACCATTCCCAACTAATATGACCATAATTATGTCTGTAAGATATTGTAACCATTCCCAACAACTTAAGCCATAATTATATGTCTGTACGATAACCATATCAAACAGCTATAGAAATGTCTGTAAGACGTAACCATTACCCAATAATTATAGCGAACAGACACAGGAATACGGCATTCACTGAAACACTTAGTCTTGAACTGAACTAAACTAATAAGGTCACAGATGTCAAAGGTGTCAAAGTCACCAAAATGCCATGCTACACCTTGTACCTACCAAGGTGTGAATGTGTTTGTAGTTTCTTGACCATACCAGTAATATTTGAAATTAAACTATTTTAACCCATTGAATATAGGAAACATAAGTGTACTGGCATTTTCAAACAATTAATGCAGCCCCAGATCAGACCCTTTCCTTGTTGAATATTCATGTAAGAACCCTTTCCCTGTTGAATATTCATGTAAGGAATAATGATATTATGAATATCTAACTGTTGAATATGAATAATGACACATTTTTTTATTGTATGGAAACTGTCAGATCATAATTTCATTAGCAAACACAGCAGACCCTGATCAGACAGGTCCTATAGGAGCTATCTGATGTAAGTCTACTCTGTTTGTAAAGGCATGAAATGCTTTTATATGAGGGAAAGGGTTAAACACTGTTGGGCCATTCTACTTTGGATCATTCAGTATTCAAAGACATTACCATTATATTGTCCTCTAATTTACACTGTTGTAACAGTGTTAAACTTACAAAAACTCGGTACTACAAAATTTAGTAATTAATAATTTGTCTTTGTAGGCAGGTGGCAGTTTAATGCAGGATGCCCTGCATTAAGCTGCCACATAGGTGTTAAAGGTCAATAATGGTACATATCTGAGTGTTCGAATAATCGAGTTTTCACTATACTTTCAAGATTTTTCAGATATTTGCATACCTGGTTAAACCAACCTTATGCAGAAACATTTCTCAGAATTCCCTATGACCTGAGAGTTTACTCAGGGCAAAAAGATCACCATTTACCTACTGAGTATTCAAAATGAAATAGCCCAGCATAGTCTTATCAGCAGACTTAGTATGAAAGACTCAAAGGATCTGAATGACAAACATGGCAGACCCTGAGAGGACTCCTCTTAGGAGCCCTTGGATCTGGGTCTACACTGTTTGTCAATGCCAGTAAACTCAGTTCTCGCATTCAAAGGGTTAGAACTAAATACATTATATCAGAAATCAATACATATCTCAGGTGGAAACAAGTTTGAAATCCGTGCACACGCACATAACATGTCAAAACCTCATAAAACATGGGGAAAAAATGAGTCATCACCAGGATTTGAGAAACCCTTATAAGCCTACATAGAGAATAAGTGTCAGTGATCCTAATCATTTGTTCATTGTGTGTATCGATGAAAATTCCACAAACCTATGGTATTTAATCTTTCAGGAAAAAGTGAAAACCTGAATTTACTGTTACATCCAATAAACAACAAACTGTCAGAGGTGTTCTGAAACCAGTAACTGTTGACGGTTACAGCTTCTAATGTTATTAGCAATCGTCACTAATCCTTTAAATGCCAGACAAAAGTTTACCAGCATTTGCAAACAGCGTTGAGTAATCGGAGGTCTACTGAATTAGTCATCTGATCAAGGTCTGCACTGTTTGTCTTTCAAACTCCTATATTAACTTGGAAAATTTAGTTTGCTCTCTCAGTGGATTATATTATCAACCCTTTCAGTGCTGCAAATTAGCCACTACATCAGTGTTAACCCTTTCCCTCATATAAATGTGTTTTCACACATTTGCAAACAGAGTAGACCCAGATCAGAAGGCTCCTACAGGAGCCGTCTGATCAGGGTCTGCTCTGTTTGCTAATAAAATTTAATAGATCTGTTTCTTTGCTTTCTACAATGTCTATAATGTAACACCTTCCATATTTCTTATAACTATTTTGTTAATGAATATTCGGTCGGTATTGAAATTTGGCCTAAATATAGAACAGGGAAAGGGTTAACTGTATAGTCCCCTAAATATGAAAGGCTTAAACTTGGTACAGGATTCTGAATGACAACCAGTGCAGACCCTGATCAAAGAGCTTCCCTAGAAGACCTCTGATCTGGGTTTACACTGTTTGCAATTGCATGCATGTCCTTGATTCACAATGTTAAATGTTCTGGAATCAGCAGGAATTTCATGCTGCATTTCATTCCATTACTGTGAGAGTTACAAGCGAGATTCGTGCTGTTGCTTCTTCAGCCATGAGATTGAAGAAGTCTGGCATGACATTGCAGAAACTGATTCAATCATCGAACAAGAGGGCCACGATAGCCCGGTTACCCTCACCTGTTTTCAAAGGGCAAGTGATCTATTATGTACAGACAACCAAAATTGTTCCAGCCGCTGTATTTCACTGGAACATAATATTATGCAAAAGGTTTTTTTTCTGTTTGGGATTGTGAACAACTTTTGCAGCAGTTCAAATCCATTTTGAAAGAAATTTACCTAACAGTCACTGTGAAATAAGATCAAATTAAGGTCAGTGGTTTAGGAGAGGATGGTGTTTAATATATATAAATTCTAAAATCTGATTTTAGCTCCAATTATCCATTTGAACTATTTATACATTTTCGCAAATGTTGTGCACCAAAATGATGTCAGAATCAGAAACATTGTGGCTTGAAACTAACTCTGTGAAAAAGAACTAGGCAAGGAAAGAGTTCTTTGTACTAAACAATGAGAAAATTTTGGTTGCTACAGAAAACAATGGAAACCCATCTGCTTACCAGAATCTGTCGTAAAAATCAATTACCTTATATATATGAGCGCCTTTTCTTGCTACGGCAGAATTTACTTCACAAGCTACTCACTTCTTCTGTGCCTATCTTTTAATAATTATTATTATATCAGTTTATCCAGTTCATCTTCTAACTAATACCTCAACTACATCTTAAATTCACTTAAAACTTCTTAACCCATTCCCACATATTGACGCCTTTTGACGCCTCTGTAAAAGTCACTTTGTGAAACCATTGTGATAAATAGAGCATTTGCTCCTATAGGAGCAAATGCTCTATTTATCAATGGTTTCAAACTAAAAATTTCTAAAATGTTCCTTTTTCTCTACATAATGCTCCTTTTCAGTAGATTTATTCAAAGAGGTTGTATCTAAAAACAGACTATGAGGTAATGGGTTAATTTCTCATTCTGCTCTTCCTTCTTTACTTCCTAAGTTCTTCCTTAAATCTTCACTCTCATCCTTAATCTTAAACCTTAACCTTCATTCTCCCAGACCTTAAGCTCAACTCTACTGTTTACTTATTTTAACATGACTGTCCTATAACTATTTTCTTAACTTCACCATCCAACTTCAATTCTGTCTCCTTTCTCCTGATTCTAGCCACACCTACTCATAATTCTTATCAACCAATCATATTCTTCCATTCATCTTTCATCATCCATCTTTCATTCTGTACAAATTCTTAATTACACTAATTATTGCCTCTCGTACTAATCTGTTGTCTCCAGACCTTCAAACCTAAATCTTTGTTTGCAGCTTCGTGTCACCTTTAGAGGTTTAGCCACTGCTTAACAAACTCTTATTTGCACATACTGGCCAGACTGACCTAATGTTTGTTTACTCACATCCAGGCAGTCAAAGACATATCATTAGCTCTTTTGTAAACTAACTATATTTTGATAAGTCAAATTACCAAGCATTAAGCAGGATCCATACCTTCTGAAAGCTGAGTCTTTAGATATCAATCAGTTATCACCTGTGACTTATTAACTATCTGTGCAGACTCAAAACTGTACTCAAATCTACAATTTCTGAAAGTCCTATAAAATCAATATTTCGTAATTCAAATCTTTGTCAACATTATAGAATAAATTAATACAAATTTCAAATTATTATATAATTTTCATAACTCTGTGACATATAATGTACCACTCATACTCATTTCAATGTACATGTATGTCAACTATTACACAGTCCAAATTTCCTTTCACATTTTTTGTTTGTTTTATTACTTTTAACCAACTAATTTCAACCATATTTGTTAAAACTAATTAATATTCATAGTGTTGTTCCTGAACTGATTTGGAGTCATCAATGGAGTTTGACTTAACATGTTTTCTGTTGATTTGTTTATAACAATAGATGAAGTTTTCTATCTCTTAACAAAATGTGTTTGTGATACACTATGCCTCCAATATGACCTGTGACCTTGATGTATGACCTTGACCTTCACAATCACGCCTAAAAATGTTCGCCTTCATAAGTTGCACATGCATACCAAGTTCGAAGTATGTATAAGCAATCATAGGCAACAAAATTATCACCAACATTCATGTTGGTGACAAACAGACAAACCAACCAACCAACAGACAGAGCAAAAAGGAATATGACCTTTGACCTTGATGTATGACTCTGACCTTAACAAGTCACTCCTAACAAGTTTTGCCTCCATAAGTTGCACATGCATGCCAAGTTTGAAGTATGTATGTGCAACTGCGACAAAATTATCGCCAATGTTAAGGATATAGGGGATCAGACTCATTTATATACTTTTAACCCTTTACTCCATAAATATGCCTTTCTATGCCTTTGCAAACAGAGTAAGCCAAGATCAGATGGCTTATTTAGAAACCATCTGATCAGGGTCTGCTCTGTTTGTTTATGAAATAATATATATATGCAGGGCAATCCCAATATCTAACAACACTGAGATATTGTGAACTAATTAAAAATGTAGACAAGTCAATGAATACATAACAAACAGTTTCTGATCAGCGTCAGCACTGTTACCATTAGTTACAGATCAAATGAAATTAAAGTACAGAGTTAACCTTTTTCCTCATTATAAATGCCATTGAGGTAACAGAAAACCCAGATCAGATGGCTCTAATAGGTATTTGTTTGGAAATATGTAGATGTGATTATGCAGGATCAGCCAAAGTAAAACAAAGTAACATATTCATGTACCATTATAAAATTTAAGCTAATAAATATTCATGATGTCGTTATTTCTTACATGAATACTGAACAGGTAGAGGGTTCTGATCCTATATTCTAATGTAACCATGCACTAATCTGTGTCAACACGTTATGCAAATCTGCTAACCTGCAAGCTTGCCCATCTGTAACTCATTTAATGTTAATGTCATTTAACCCTTCGCTTGCTGAATTTTAAAATACATGTCTCCTTCTTTACCCATGCCCTGTTGTATAATTACATATATCTTCACTGCGTACAAGTATTTCGCTGTGCAATCATTGCTGTGGAGTGCACTGGTTGCACAATCAACTTATAAATAGTGTAGACCCTGATGAGACAGCTCCTGCAGGAGCTGTCTCATCTGGGTCTTCACTATTTACAGGTAGGTATATTGACGTGAAGAGAAAGCGAAGGATTAAGAAATAATAACACCATGAATATCTATTAGCTGAATTTTTATAATGGCATATATATGCACAGAATGGTTTGGTATAGGCAGAAACTGTATAGTAAGATCTGCTATAATTTCATTAGCAAATAGAACAGACCCTGATCAGACAGCTCCTATAGGAACCATTGATCTGGGAAAGGTGTGGTAAAGCATTTATATATATGAGAGAAAGGATTAAGGAGAAATAACGGAATGTTTTTTAGAATTTCCATTTTTAATACCACAGTCATGCTCTGGCTTGTCCCCCCCCCCCCCCCCCCCCAACACACACACATACACTCTCTCTTAACCCTTTCCCTCACATAAACGTGTTTTCACGCATTTGCAAACAGAGTAGACCCAGATCAGACGGCTCCTAGAGGAGCCGTCTGACCAGGGTCTGCTCTGTTTGCTAATAGAATTTGCTGGATCAGTTTATTTGCTACCTAAAATGTCTACAATGTTGCACTTTCCATATATCTTTATAACTATTTTGTTAATGAATATTCAGGAGGTATTGAAATATGAAATAAACATAGAACAGGGAAAGGGTTAAATCTTTCCTTCATCAATATTTATGATAGAATTAATGACCTCATGAGAATTAATTAGATTAATTTGTATAGCATATCGGCACAGGAATTTTGGCCACGATAGAAAACTAGAATCGTATCTATATTATATCATAAGCAAACAGCTGATCCTGATCAGACACTTCCTATAGGATCCATCTGATCTGGGTCTACTCTGTTTGCAAAGGCGTAGAAAGGTGTATTTATGGAGTAAAGGGTTAAAGCTCAACCCATGACAAAAAGAAGCCCTACCCTTAATAATCCAATTATACAATTACCTACTAAGTGAAATTACTCAAAGGGTAATTCTGCCACATTATAAACCCACCTGTCAAGGATTTTCAATGCCTGAATTGCTACCTTTCATTTTTTGCATGTTATAGGCAAATTCTTGATTACCTGTGTAAACAGTTTGGATCCAGATGAGACGTGGAGTAACTCAATACCTGCTCAGAATTCAAACTAAATGGACATTATGATTGTATGTTTTGGAGAAATGAAGAACATTAATTAAATATTGTAGCAGACAACATGTTTTGCAGACGATTATTACTAAGTGTACAAAAACTTATAATCTTAGTGTATGTTAAAGTTCTCTGGAGATGAATCATTTGAAATCCTTTCAAACATTTTTCCACTTGAAAAGTCACTAGTAACAAAAAAGTTTCAGTTTTAACCCTTATTGTGTGTGACACAAGTCACTTAAATGTCCTTTGCAAACAGTGTAGACCAAGATGAGAGGGCTCCTAAATATTCCCTGTAAGCTTGCAAATTGACCAGTTTGAGATGCTGAGTAACCCAACATCTCATCAGGATGTGCTACTTATATCTGAATATAAACAGATGAAAACAACTTTGAGAATTATTGCAGAAGACTTATTTTTCTCTGCAGATTACAATTTCTTAGCTTGCAAAGAGTTAACCCTTTCCCTGTTCTACATTTGTTCCAAATTTCAATACCTATTGAATATGTATGGACAAAATAGTTATAATGAAATATGGAAGATGGAATTTTGTAGCCGTTTTAGAAACTAAAGAAATAGATCTTTCAAATTCCACTAGCAAACAGAGCAGACCCTGATCCTCTAGGAGCCATCTGATCTGGTTTACTCTGTTTGCAAATGCATGAAAACATGTTTATATGAGGGAAAGGGTTAAATCAAATTACTCTAAGTATCCTAAGCATTTGGATAAAACAAATGTAGGTAAATATACAAACCCAGATCAAACTGCTCCTGAAACACCAGCTTCATCCGAGTCTACACTATTTGCTATTATGACAGTTTAACCCTTACTGCGCGGGACACGAGTCACTAATGTCCTTCGCAAACAGTATAGACCCAGATGGGAGGGCTCCTAGAGGAGCCCTCTCATCAGGGTCTGCACTGTTTGTCATGTTACACTTTTCTTTAGAAAAATACGCACCATAAACTTGACCTAACACTCCATTTGAACATTCAGCTATCAAAATGTGCCTACTAGTATATTATTCAATTTCACTAACCAGTGTAAAGGGAGGGAGTGGATGTCTAAATACTTAGGGTAAATGTAGGAGATTCTATCTCAACTCTCAACACAAAAAGACTTAATACAAAAAATATCATTTCAATATTTCTACATACATGTTTGCAAACATTTCATTGTGAACAAAGACTTCAAGGTTTCCTAATTAACCCCTTCCCTGTTCTATTTCAATAACGTATTTAATATTCGTGGACAAAAAAGTTATAATGAAATATGGAATGTGAAACATTGTAGCCATTTTAGAAGCTAAGGAAACAGGTCTGTCAAATTCAATAAGCAAACAGAGCAGACACTGATCAGATGGCTCTTACAGGAGCCATCTGTTCTGGGTCTTCTCTGTTTGCAAATGCATGAAAAGGTGTTTATATGAAGGAAAGGGTTAAAGGTTTTGGGTAATTTCCATTGGTCTTCAAAACAACATCAGCTTAGCCCTTTCCCTCATACAAATACCTTTTCAAACAGAAAAGACCCATATTTGACAGATCCTGTTGGAGTCGTCTGATCAGGGTCCACTCTATTTACTTATGGTGTTATATAGATATGATCCTACAGTGTTTGTCTAAGCCACACATTCCCATTGAACAAATGACTTTATGAAAATTAAATTGAGGAATATTCATAGAGAAAGGGTCCCCATTCCTCCATTTGAAAACAGCCATCAGTGTCAAAGCATTAAAATGTTAACCACGTGTAATCTGAATCAAAACTGTTTCATAGAGTAATTTTGACCAGTAAGACAGTTATCAGACAATATAACAAGAGCACTGCATGCAGCTGCAAATGCAAATAGTTGTGTGAAATTTCATAAGATTTACATGAATTGTATCCCTTGTGATGGTGAACAAGTGTGTGAAATTTCATAAGATTTACATGAATAGTAAAGAAGTAATAGCCAATGTTAAAGTTTCCAGATGACAATGACAACAACAAAATGGATGCCAGAAATACATTTTTTTAAAAATAATAATTTTAAAAACAAAATTAATGTGCTAAAAAAAATATATATAAAAAAGTAATTGATAAATAGTTTTGCTCATCTACTTGAACTGCTAGATGTTTCCTCAACCACAAAAATGGATTATCTCAACCCTTCTCCCGTCTGATATTCATATAAGAAATAATGACATCATGTATATTTATTAGCAGAATCTGCTAATAGCTAAAACAACTGCAGAATCAAATTTATATCTTTTCAAAAGCAAACAGAGCAGACCCTGATCAGACGGCTTCTATAGGAGCCGTCTGATATGGGTCTACACTGTTTGCACACGGGCATTTATACAAGGGAAGGGGTTAAAAGCATGATAAATGCATTCAACAGTTGTCAGTATAAGGTGGTAAAAGTATAATAGATGGCTTCAACAGTTGTAAGCATATGTTGAAGTCATCTTGCCCCTCTGAATACCATATCATTTATGGCAAATTCATCAATTGAATTTTTGGACCCAGTCATTTTTCATGCTGAGAAGATATAAACCATTGACATCAATTATTGGTTCAGCAAACATTGCAGACCCTGATCAAAGGACTCATTCCTTCATTGTTTGCCCATAAAGTCCCCTGACTATGTCATTGCTTGAGTAAACGTTTTTACTCCATAGATATACAATTCCATAAGCAAACAGAGTAGACCCTGATCAGAAGAGTAGACCCTGATCAGATGGCCTGATCAGGGTCTACTCTGTTTGCAAAGTGTGGAAGGGCGTATTTATGGAGTACAGTGTTAAGAAATTTCTCCTTCTGTGTAGGTGTGTTCTGGTATTTCTGGAGTAATTTGCATTTCATAATTAGTTGACAGTAGTAATTTTACCAATTAAAGTAACAATTTTAAATACTGTTCTCACCATAAATAGACAAAATAATTACTGACAGCATAATTATCTGTAAATATGTCACCAACAAACAAGAGCACCCCAAACCAATGTCAATGCTAACCTTGTAGTGAAAAGTGAAACTTTTCAAATTTTGGAAAGGGAAATAAGATGTACAATAGGGTTTATAGCTCAAGGTCAGATTGCAACCATTGTTGCTATGACAAGTCATATTTTTTATAATTGTACAAATTTCTAGAAAGAATATCATGTAGACTTAACACACATTCAGGCATACATCAAAGTTATACTATAAAAGAAAATGTGTCCATGGGATACGAATGCCCCTGCACTACAGACCTGAAAAGGGGAGACACGGTACAACCCACTATGATTATGCAGCAGACCAATTTATATGAAATAATTCCAGCATACACAAGCCATGAAAGCTTTAGACAACAATTTTGTGGGACGGATGTATGGATGGACCAAAGTAAGGACAAGGGTAAAACTTAATGCCCCAATCACCTAAATAAGGAATGCACATCTGCACATAACCAGCAATATTTAATGTGAAGTTATTAGGCTTGGACTCTTACTTACAGAAAAATGCGTATGACAAGTTCACAGAAGAAGAAGATGAAGGAAGAAGAAGAAGAAAATGCAGAAATAATATTTTATAATAAAAGATAAGACAATACAAATTTAACAAGAAAACTGACTAACGTCAGAGAGGGCCCTGTAATCAAGGGCAGATAACTCTAGACATACACTGGAGACCCGTTACAACGCGGGTGTACTGGGACATAAAATTCAACCCGCGTTATATACGGAACAGCGCTGTAACGGTTTTTTTTTATCTGGGTACTTACATAAACCCCCATCATCCTAAAATAAACTAATTTCGAACGAAACTGACTTGTTTACTTTGATTCCCCGCCCACTCACATACTGAAAAGGTTCAACATAATTATACAAAATTACAAATTAAATCGAGTATGATTTCAAGCAACCAAGTATATTTCATAAAACAAGGTAATTGCCTCTGGGCCTGTCAAACCCCTAATCCGATTAAACCTGCTGTGTAAAACAATAAACATGGCTGTCACTGTTTTCAGAAAATGAAAGGTCACATGTGATGTCGCGTGTGATTTGTTAGGGTTTTAAATTTCATTTGATTGGTCAAAGGGTACACACCCTTTTCTGCAATAGCATATAACCTCCAACCCCGCACCGAGTTAGGGGTTTAGATTTCTTAATGATGTTTGTTTTTCATAATTAAAGTGTGAACTTTTGTGGCTTTGACAGTGAAAAAATTCAGTACACTCGCATCTCAATTATACACACAATTGATTTGTAACAAAAGTTATGCAGTTAAGCTTTTACTGGTTCCTGTGCTATTAGGGCATCATGCGCATGGTACGAGCCGGTAATCAGCTGTGTGTATTACATTCATGGCGGCATATATACGAGTTGATAGTTGTCAGTTTTTCACACGTAAGATTGTCTTCAATTGTTTATGTAGGGACCGGCGTTTGATTTTATCCTTTAGCCTGCTGCGGGCGGATAAGTTTACCTAAGTTTATTTTATGTTTCATTGCGATATTCAATCATATTATAAATAAGGTATTTACAAAAAAAGATTCGGCGACACAGACCACCCGCGTTATATCGGATACCGCGGTAAAACGGTCCACGTTATAACGGATTTCCAGTGTAGTGATCTGATTCAACCCCCAAACTATAGACATCTTGCTCTGATGACCCTTAGTATATGCCCATAATATGAAACCAATATATGAAGTACTGTTTGAGTTATTGAGTCACATCAAAAGTGTTGATGGATGGACAAACAGACAGACAGATGGACAGAAAGACAGAAAATGTGCTTCCTACAGGGCTCCTGAATTTTCAATGAAGGGCCCTAGAATTAGGTCCCTTTGATAAGAAATCTCAGACAGGCTTACTCTAAATATCAACAGTTCTTGCCTGGTGAATAAAAAAATTCTTGGCATATACATGACTATATCTTAACCCATTAACACATATTGACGCCTTTTGACGCCTCTGTAAAAGTCACTTCTTGAAACCATTGTGATAAATAGAGCATTTGCTCCATAGGAGCAAATGCTCTGTTTACCACAATGGTTTCAAAACTACACAATTTTAAGTTTTTCTTTTCTTTTCTTTAGTAAATGTTCCTTTTTGGTAGAATATTTATTCATAATCAGAGGTTTGGTCTAAAAATAGCCTATGAGGTAATGGGTTAAATCCATTTACTCCAGTATCATATAGGCTAAATGTGTTTAACTCTTAATGTACCGGAACCGAAAATAGTGTAAACCCAGATCATAGGGCTTGACCCTAATCACGGTCTGCACTGTTTGTCATACAAAATCATTTTCTTCAGTAATAAATTTTGATAAGCTTATTGGTTGATTAATATTCAGAAAAAGAAGAGCCAATTTTAATTATTCAAGAGGTTTAGGACTAATTGACTTCTAAAGAAAAGTGTAACATGACAAACAGTGCAGAACCTCCTCTTGGAGTCCTCTTATCTGGGTCTACACTGCTTGCAAAGGAAATCAATGACTCATTTCCCTCATTGTAAGGGTTAAACATTAAATGGTAGATAAAATAGTGAAGTAGCCTTCTTTGATCTTGGTCTACACAGATCACCTATGTCCAACGTTTTATGCGATCATGGAAGTAAATGATTTAATAATAGCTTGCAAATGACACGCTACAAGCCAAACGTTTAAAATGTTCTGCGGAATAATTCTATTTTAGAAAGCAATTTAAATGCCCATCCGTCAGTAATTAAATAGCTTAATTAGATATAGAGGAAATGATCTTGAAAATTCGTGTAGCAATCAAGTGTTTTTCGTTTTTTTCCAGACACTCTCAAATTTATAACATAAATGCCACTTGTTGGATTCCATAACTCGCACAGCCTATACATCCAAGGGGGACTTGTTCAAAATTTACTGAGTATTTTAATTCTTTCCCTGTTGAATATTCATGTAAGAAATAATGACATCATGAATATTCATTAGCTGAATTTTTATAATGGCATATGTAATTAACTCTTTCGGCGTCAATGTCGCCTGTTGGCACCATTGAAAACTTTTCAAGGCGGCATCTGACCTGGGACTTCACTGTTTTCTGTATTATTTTAGCCCAAGCATACAGGTTTTTAAAAACAAATGTTTTACTAATATACCTTTATTATTTAGTTTAGAATTATATTTAATATGAAATTATTATTGCTGACGACACTTTTAAATTTGGCGCCAAAAGAGTTAAGCAGGATGTTTTGGTTTGGTAGAAACTGGAGATTCAGATCTATTATCCCTTAAATACTCCATTAATATGCTGTTTGCTAATGAAATAATATAAATCTGATTCTTTAAGTAACAGACAAAAATCTATGTCCAAAGTTTCCTGTGTCAATGTGACATCATACCAATTAGTATAATCAATATATTAATGATGTCATTATGTATTACATAAATATTCATGGATTAAAGTGCTATAATTTCGTAAGAAAACACAGCAGACCCTGATCATCATATGGCTCCTATAGGAGCTGTTTGATCTAGGTCTATTCTGTTTGCAAATGCATGAAATGGCAAACACTGTTTTCTGCTAAATTACTCAAAATAAATATTTCTTTCATAATTTTCTTTTCATATCAAGCAGTTTCAGGGTCCTGATGAAGCATCATGTTACTTTGCATATTTATCTGTATCCAAACTGTAAATATTATTAGAAATTCACTGCAAAAGGACAAAGTATTATACATTACCTGAAAAATATTTTCATTCTTAGGCCCAAGCTAATATTTTATCAAAACATTGAAATAATGCTACATGTATCATCAGAAAGACCGTTTAAAACAGATTAATGTAAGCAGGAAGTATTACACACCAGAAAAAAACACTGCACTGTGTTAATCAAATATTTCTAATAGTAAAGTCAAACCATGGAAATAAATTCAGTTACTGTGGTTAACCTTTGTCAAACTGAACAAGTATGTCTATTTAACTCTAAAAAGTTCAACACTGAATTTTCAAAATGGACTACTCCAAAATATAATAAAAGGTCAAGCTTACTGCCAATATTCAGGGATATTTTATATGACAAGTGTAACATGACAAACAGTGCAGACCCCGATGAGAGGGATGTCTCATCTGGGTATACACTGTTTGCAAAAGGACATTAATAGTGACTTGTGTCTCACACTGGAAAGTTCTACTTCAATCTATTGCAATTTTTACTTATTATTCAATCAATCTTTTGACAAGCTGTAGGTCCAGTTTCAAATAGTTTGGATCCTGATGTTACACATCAATTTACTCAAGATCTCATCTGGATCCAAGCTGTTTGTAAATGCGATTTAGGTCATGCTTAACCCTTTGCTTGCTATTTGCATCAATATACGTACCTGTAAATAGTGAAGACCCAGATGACACAGCTCCTGCAGGGTCTGCACTATTTACAAGTTGATTGTGCAACCAGTGCACTCCACAGCAGTTATTGCACAGCAAAATACTTGTACATAGTGAAGATATATGTAATTATACAACAGGGCATGGGTAAAGAAGGAGAAATGTATTTTAAAATTCAGCAAGCGAAAGGTTAGCAGGGTAAATGTCAATACAAAACTTCTGTAACTGGGAATTCAAAACATGGAGTGATCCACAGCTTATCCCTTTACTCCATGAATATTTATGTAAGAAATAATAAATTATTGTTATAATAGCTCATGAACACAAGAATTTTGCTACGGCAGAAACTGTAGAATCATATCTATATCACATCATAAACAGAGCAGACCTTATAGGAGCCATCTGATCTTGGTCTACTCTGTTAGCAAAGGCATAGAAAGGCTTTTACTCCATGAATTGTATTTTACGGCACTTAATAAGGTCATATACCCTAATAGGTCATATAGCGCCACCTTTACTTCATGAATATTAATATCATTAACAGTCATGATGTAATTTTTTCTAACATATTTACTCCATGAGTATTCATTGAAGGGTTAAACGATACTAACCGATGTAGGAGGGAAGTTGATGTTTAACCCATTCTCTCATAGGCTATTTTTAGATCCAAACCCTTTGAATAAATCTACCGAAAAGGAGCATTAACTAGAGAAAAGGGAACTGTTTAGAATTTTGTAGTTTGAAACCATTGTGATAAATAGATCATAAATTTTGCTCCTATAGGAGCAAATGCTCTATTTATCACAATGCCTGTACGAAAACTTCCAGGCGGAATCCGCCAGGAAAAAACAGTGATTTTCCAGGCGGACTAAATTGTCCGTGTGAAAACAGCTCAGTTGACACGGATTGCTATTTTTAGTAACATTTAGACGGAATATCACACGACATATTTAAATTAGTCCGGGTCATGTGACCTATTCCGGGCGGAATTTTTAAAAATCCGGGCGGAATTCGAAATGTTGTTTCAAGAAATCCAGGCGGAATTGTAAAAATTCCAGGCGGAATCTGAAAATGTCCGGGCGGAATTTTTTAAAAATCCGTGTGGAATTTTAAAATGTCCAGGCGGACATTTTAAAAAAATCCGGGCGGAATTGTAAAAATTCCACACGGAATCTGAAAAAGACCGGACGGAATTTTTTAAAAATCCATATGGAATTTTAGAATGTCCAGGCGGAATTAAAAAAAAAATCCGGGCGGAATTTGAAAATGTCCTGGCGGATTTTTTCATAAATTATTAGTTGTTTCATGAATATTCAGTATTCAGTCATAATTTATTTATTTTTATTCTTATTTTATTTTTTTTGGGGGGGGGGGGAGGGGGGTGTTATGTTTTAAAGTAAAGTTTTGGTGAAAAAAGGAACTGCATGCAATGATCTATGAAAATTTATAAGCAAACAGAACAGACTCAGACAGCTGTCTGGTCTTCTATGTCTGCCCATATGAGAAAATGATGGATTATTAGGGAGAGGGTTAATTATTATCAGTCTCTTAGATCAGCATTTAATCATTTTTTATTTGTAAACCTTAATATTGAGATATTGGCTGTTAGCAACATGTCATTATCACTTGAATTACGCCATCAAATACACAAATTTTAAAATTTATGCACATTATGTATAAATAAACAAGAGGGCCATGATGGCCCTGAAATCGCTCACCAGAGGGAAAGATTTTTAAAGTTTTAACTATATGTATGTTTCTAAACAAAACTGGACACCTGTTTTGTGGGGTGTTATTTGACCCTTTGTGGATCCAAACTCTGTGCCATACCTGTTGGTCTTAATTCTGTTGAAAAGGGCCAGGAAGCAGTCGATCTTAAATAAACTTTTGGACCTTTAAAACCCTTTCCTTCATATAAATGTGATTTGATGCATTTGCAAACAGAACAGACCCATATCAGATGGTTTATATAGGAGCTGTCTGACCAGGTTGTGCTCTGCCGGCTAATAGAATACTCTTTCCTCCATAAAAACGCCTTTCTACGCCTCTGTAATAGTCACTTAATTAAACCATTGTGATAAATAGAGCATTTGCTCCATAGGAGTAAATGCTCTATTTATCACTGGTTTCAAATCTACACAATTCTGAAATTTTCCTTTTTTCTAATTAACCCTTTCCCTCATATAAATGTGTTTTCACGCGTTTGCAAACAAAGTAGACCCAGATTTACCTCTTTGAATAAGAGACAAAATTTCTAACAGATGACAACCCTATCACTGCTTAGCATGACTTGACTGAAATTAGCACACAGTTTGGATTCTGATCTGACGCATACCGGTATGTAACTTTATATGTCGTTTGTATATGAGTAATATTACTCCTATGGTGCAAATGCTCTATTTATTACAATGGTTTCAAATCTACACAATTCTGAAATTTTCCTTTTCTCTAATTAATGCTCCTTATCAGAAGATTTATTCAAAAAGGTGGGATCTGAAAAAAAGCCTTTGTTCTACGCCTCTGTAACAGTCACTTTATGAAACCATTGTGATAAATACAGCATTTGCGCCATAGGAGTAAATGCTCTATTTATCACAATGGTTTCAAATCTACACCATTCTGAAATTTTCCTTTCCTCTAATTAACCCTTTCCCTCATATAAACATGTTTTCACGCATTTGCAAACAGAGTAGACCCAGATTTACCTCTTTGAATAAGCAGACATCATTTCTAATAGATGACAACCCAATCACTGCTTTGCATGACTTGACCGAAATTAGCACACAGTATGGATTCAGATCTGAAGCATACAGGTATATAACTTTATATGTGGTTTGTATCTGAGTTAATTTACTCCTATAGAGCAAATGCTCTATTTATCACAATGGTTTGAAATCTACACAATTCTGAAATTTTCCTTTTCTCTAATTAATGCTCCTTATCAGAAGATTTATTCAAAGAGGTAGGATCTGAAAAAAGCCTTTGTGATTAATAGAGCATTTGCTAACCATTATGATAAATAGAGCAAAAGCTCCATAGGAGTAAAATTTGTTCTATTTATCACAATGGTTTCAAATCTACACAATTCTGAAATTTTCCTTTTCTAAAATTAATGCTCCTTATCAGTAGATTTATTCAAAGAGGTAGGATCTGAAAAAAGCCTTTGTGATAAATAGAGCATTTGCTCCATAGGAGTAAATGTTCTATTTATCACAATGGTTTCAAATCTACACAATTCTGAATTTTTCCTTTTCTCTAATTAATGCTCCTTATCAGTAGATTTATTCAAAGAGGTAGGATCTGAAAAAAGCCTTTGTGATAAATAGAGCATTTGCTAACCATTGTGATAAATAAAAGCTCCATAGGAGTAAATGTTCTATTTATCACAATGGTTTCAAATCTACAAAATTCTGAAATTTTCCTTTTCTATAATTAATGCTCCTTATCAGTAGATTTTTTCAAAGAGGTAGGATCTGAAAAAAGCATTTGTGATAAATAGAGCATTTGTTCTATAGGAGTAAATGCTCTATTTATCACAATGGCTTCAAATCTACACAATTCTGAAATTTTCCAAGAAACAGGAAAATAGCCTATGAGGGAATGGGTTAAAAACAGTGTGAACAAACAGACACTAATTCTGAAGCAGACAACTTCATAGAATTTTGACCAGGAACTTGCCCTCTCAAGTGATTGCGTAACACAGATGGAGTGCTAGCTCAGAGGAACCTTTATAGTGTAAAAGTCAATTTTAAAGTATAACCAACAGGGCAGGGCCAATTTTAACCACAGAACTATGATATTAACCACTGTCAATAAGGTATACTAAGTAAATCTATACACCAAATATCTAAGCTCTGTGACATGTAGTTTTTGACAAGAAGATTTTTGAAGTTTTCCCCATGCCTAACCTAAGTAAGCCCAGCATTCTGCTACTTGTACAGAAAACAACAGTCAGCTAGAGAAAACTGGCCACCCCTGGGACCGTGGCGGGGCCAATTTTGACTCCAGGGACATAATTTATATAACTTTTGTAGAAGACCTATAGGTGATGCTATGTGCCAAAGATGAAAGCTGAGAACCCTGTTGATTCAGAGGAGAAGACTTCAAAAGGTTCAAATTGTTGACGACGCACGACTCACGACAAACGCCGACAGACGACAGACATCAGGCGATCACAAAAGCTCACCCTGAGCACTTTGTGCTCTGGTGAGCTAAAAAGCCTTGGTAGGTAAAATGTTCATCATAAAATGAAAAGTATTGTTTATCCACAATATAAGTAACTAGCCAAATAAAGTGTTCAATTTACTATAAGCAGCAGTGTTATCATTTTTATGCCCCCGCCTTTAGGGCATTAAGTTTTACCCTTGTCCATCTGTTTTGTCAAAGACTTCTTCACCTGTAAGCTGGAATGGTTCGATATTTGCTCTGAAGCATAATCATGGTGAATTGTACAGTGTCTCCCCTTTTCACGTCTGTCGTTCATCGACTTCCTGTTTGTCGACACTTTGATTGAATTTTGGTGATTGTTTGATGACAAAAGAAATCGTCAAAGATTTCTTGCCTTGTGTAAGCTGGAATGATTTGATATTTGGTCTGAAGTATAACCATAGTGAGTTGTACCGTGTATCCCCATTTCAGGTCTGTCTTTCATCAACTTCCTGTTCGCCGACGATTGATTGAATTTTGGTGATTGTTAATGACATTTTTTTTTGTAAAAAAAAAGGCAATTTAGAAAAACCTGGCCTGGGCATTTGTGTCATATGGTCAAATTTTCTTTTATTTATGTCTGGGTTTCATGGAAACCCAAGCATCAGCACACTTTTGGTGATTGTCTAGATGATGTCTTTCTCCGGAGTCTTGCATTTCTCTTGCACATATTCTGAAATGTAAGAAAAAAAGAGAATATTGTATATATTTAAATTCTTTCCCCATCTGATGTGAATTTAAAAGACTGTGGAAGAAATTTGCAAACAATCTTGGATCTAGATGTGCACCCTGCACCTTATCTCTATCCAAGGCATTTGACACTCGGATATATAGCAAAATATTGGATTTTTTAAAAATTGTACCTGATATATTTATCTTTGAAAACAGTGTAGATACATAAATACTTAAACTGCTCTGATCTAATATTTCGACCACTAAGGGCCTTTGTCAAAGATTATCATGTCAAAATACACGTCACATTTTTGTTACATGCATTCAGCCATAAAATCAAAGAGAATAATGTTGATCCAGCGTCGTCATGGTGACATTGGGTTGTTTTTTTAAAATGTCATGACGTCATCAAAATGACGTCATGGGTGCAACGACGTCATGCATGCATTAGCGCATTATCCTCTTTGATGTTACAGCCAAATGGTCTGTAGGTTCTCAGCCTCCATATCCAATCAGTTTCATGGATCTGTCTTTCAGTTCTACATGCATGGAACATCCGTTTCAAAACTACAAATCTCACATCATCACTGCTATGACCACCGATTCCAAAATGTCTATTTATTGGCTTCTCTCTCTCATGCCTCACATCACTCAAATGTTCTTTCATTCTCTCCCGAATTTCTCTCTCAGTTTCACCCACATACACCATTATATCGCAAATATAATGCAATCTAATTTGGGTGTACTCAATAATTTGCTTGACAGAATATTGTATTCTATTAATGGAAAACAAGTAAAAGATTAACAGTTACGTGTAAAAGCAGTTACTGAGTCTTTATTCCACAGTAAAGTTAAGTTCTACTGCTATAGATGTACAGAATAACGGCAATAACTTAGCAGCAATTGTTTGAATCGTACAGGCTTGTGTGAGGGATATTCAGCTTAGAATGAAAGTCCTGTCATACAATATTTAAATGTTGTTGCATTCATTCTCAGTGTTGTTATACCTTCTGATCCTTCAAGATCATGAATTTCAGTACTTCTTGTTCTGAAAATCGAATACCGCTTAAGCCGGTGCTAGGAGGTGTGAGCAGTGTTGCACTTTCAATTACTGCTCATGAATAGACTCAATAAAACCGAGTCTGCAATTTTCTCTTTTTGTGTTGCAATTATTGCTTTCGGGGGATCACCACCCTTCAGAATTTATCACATATAATTCAAGGCCTAATGATTTGATTCATCCCAATTCATACCCAAATTAATGATTTATTGCTGCTATACCCACTGGTATTTTAAGTAAATTATTTATTGTGCCCATCTTATTGTGTATTGGTGTATAATTATATTTGTATTATTTTTTTTTTAATTTTTTTTTTACATCAGGATCTTTATCAGATGCATTAAAACACATGTGAATTAAATATTGAGTTACATGCACAGTACCAATCACTCAGAATGCTGTTTTCACTTACTTGTTATGCCGTTAACACTCCTTCTATCCAGGGCTGGCTTCTCCTTTGGCAGAGCTCCTAGACATTACTTCATCTGAGAAGTACACTGCATAACAGGCGAGTTAGTGCAGTGTCACTTCCTTTTGATGTCCAGCTGACAGATCTTTACACGATATCCTGGTAGCAGATCAGCCTCAACATCTGTACTGTCAGCCTTAAAATTAAACATTATCCAATAAGCACCAGTTACTTAACAAGAGCTGTCCGCAGACAGCGCGCTCCACTTTCTTTAGTGCTGGATAGTGTAGTGGAAGTCTAAGTAAGAAAGGGGAGATAACAACAGCAAAATTAATTTTAGGGTTACCTACCCTTGTGAAATGGGTTCCCCTTGTGATAGTTAATATGTACACCAAAGATGAACCAAATATCTTTGACAGTTTCTGAGACATGGACCTGAACATAAAACTTAACTAACAATGAAAATTCTAAGTCGAAAAAGGGGCATAACTATGGCAAAATTAATTTTAGAGTTACCTACCCTTGTGAAATGAGTTCCCCTTGTGATAGTAAACATACATACCAAATATGACCCAAATATCTTTGATGGTTTCTGAGAAAAGGACCTTAACAAAAAGGTTAACCAAAGCCGACGCCGACGAGAGGGCCATGACAATACCTCCACTTTTTGAAAAAGTGGAGCTAAAAAGGACTACATGTATACATAGACTTATGATAAAATAGTGTCTTTATGAGTATGCTGCAAGACATGACATGAGTTTTTAAACAGTGTCACAGCAAGGCATCAGGGAAATATTTCAACTATCTATAATTGCTGCAGAGTGTACTGTAAGTCTGTACTAAAAAGTGTAGATCTTGATGAAACTGTCTGCTAACATTGGTCAATCCTGTTTGCATTAGCCCAAACAACCACTTCATTAAAACATTATTCGTGAACACTGCATGTAATTACATTTTTCTAAAGAAATTTTCATAAAAATGCTTTTAATAAAATCTCGCCAAGTGCTGAATATATTCTGTGTATGCCTTGATCGTTTTTGGACCGAATCTTGGCCGATTCTACCAAGGCCGAAACGGATTGGGTCGGAAACGACCCGATGTCTTGTTGACGTTGTACGTGAGCGGTCCTGTCGATGCATATGGTTTGGTTGTGAAGAAGAAAAGTGCGCTGACACTTTATACAAGTGCATGATTTAATAAATTGTTTGAGATAAAATTTCCAGACGAGTGTCTTAACTTCTAAACTTGAGACCGGATAATATCATAACAGATATGGATAATAGCCATCGACTTTCGTCAATAATTCAAACTTCCGACTTAAAAAAATAATAATACGTGGTATTTTATATACTGATACTCACCATTCATTCTTGCATGTACTTTTTGTAGCATATGGTGGATGTTTTCATTCTAATCGAGTCGATTTTCTTTATCTAGAGAAACGTCCATGCTTTGAAACATTCAAAATGGCGCCGGTTCGGAGTAACATGTGACCCCGAAAATTTGAATATTTAGGGCCGGGTGCAATATGGTTAAAATTGTTTCCGAGATATGATATATACATCAAAATAAAGCTTAAAGTGCTTTTTCGTATGGTAGATGGTGCATTTTGAAAAAATGATAATTTTTCGAACAAAATGGATTAAACTTCGAGGGACTATATCTTTGCGTAAGAACAACTTAAATTCATGCACAGCTTGCACCTAGTGACCTTCAATTCGTCACACCCACAAAACTATTATCAAAGGACTGTGTGTACACATGCATTTTTTACCCCCTGAAACTGTAAGGCATAGACCTTTGATATTTGGTATGAAGCATGATCTAATGGTCCTCTACTAATATTGTTCAAATGATGACCCCTGGGCCGAAAATGGCCCTGCCCCGGGGCTTATCAGTTTTTCATAGGAAAATCTTTAAAAATCTTCTTCTCTGAAACTGTAAGGCATAGACCTTTGGTATTTGGTATGTAGCGCTATCTAATGGTCCTCTACTAAGATTGTTCAAATTATGACCCCCAGGACAAAAATGGCCCCGCCCCGGGGCTTATCAGTTTTTCATAGGAAAATCTTTAAAAATCGTCCTATCTGAAACTGTAAGGCATAGACCTTTTATATTTGGTATGTAGCATGATCTAATGGTCCTCTACTAAGATTGTTCAAATTATTACCCCTGGGCCAAAATTGGCCCCGCCCTGGGGCTTATCAGTTTTTCATAGGAAAATCTTTAAAAAAGTCTTCTCTGAAAATGTAAGGCATAGACCTTTGTTATTTGGTATGTAGCATCATCTAATGGTCTTCTACTAAGATTGTTCAAATTATGACCCCTGGGCCAAAAATGGCTCCACCCCGGGGCTTATTTGTTTTTCATTGGAAAATCTTTAAAAATCTTCTTCTCTGAAAATGTAAGGAATAGACCTTTAGTATTTGGTATGTAGCATCATCTAATGGTCCTCTACTAAGATTGTTCAAATTATAACCCCCAGGACAAAAATGGCCCCGCCCCGGGGCTTATCAGTTTTTCATAGGAAAATCTTTAAATATCTTCTTCTCTAAAATTATAAGGTATAGACCTTTGATATTTGGTATGTAACATTATTTAATGGTCCTCTACCAAGATTAATCAAATTATGACACCCGGACCAAAAATGGCCCCGCCCAAGGGCTTATCAGTTTATCATAGGAAAATCTTTAAAAATCTTCTCCTCCAGAACTGTAAGGTCTAGGCCCTTGATATTTGGTATGTAGCATCATCTAATGGTTTTCTACCAAGATTATTCAAATTATTACCCCTGGGTCAAAAATGGCCCCGCCCTGGGGCTTATCATTTTTTCATATGAAAAGCTTTAAGAATCTTCTTCTCCAAAACTGTAAGGCAGAGACCTTTATTATTTGGTATGTAGCGCTATCTAATAGTTTTCTACCAAGATTGTTCAAATTATGTCCCCTGGGTTGAAAGTGGCCCCGCCCAGGGGCACGTCAGTTTTTCATAGGAAAGTTTTAAAAAATCTCCTTCTCTTAAAAATCTTTTAAAGTCTTCTCTGAACTTGTAAGGCAAAGACCTTAGATATTTGGTATGTTGTATTATCTAATAGTCCTCTACCAAGATTTTCAAATTATGAACCCCGGATCAAAAATGGCCCGCCCTGGGGCTTAACAGTTTTTCATAGGAAAATCTTTAAAATATTTTCTCCTCCAAATCTGTAAGGTCTAGACTCTTTATATTTAGTATGTAGCATCATCTAATAGTTTTCTACCAAGATTTTTCAAATTATGCAATCTGTCATTGAAATCATTTATCTGTTACAAACAGGTGAGCGATTAAAGAGGAGGTCCCTACAATGATTGCATATTTTCAATAATATCATAAAACTTGGTATTTGTTATGCTCTATCATTATTATGAAGGTTCCCAATTTGAACTTGTATCGAAAAATGCCCATGTGATACAAATAACCCGATTTCATCAATAACTGATAATTTTTGTTCTACAACACAATATTATCGACCTCTTCCGTAAATTCTTCCGCGTTTTGCCGATGATCACCCGATCTCTCCATTGTTTACGTAATAGCTTTATCGGAAGTGGTCGGAGAATCGCGATAGGGCGAACAGTTACGAAACTAAAACTCAACCCGAATAAAACTGAAACATCGGGGAATAAAACCGGGATCAGCGATATCAAACACATGGATGTTTTGTCATTATAAACGGTAATTGGATGGGGCTTTTTGTGATATACTACTTTTCAGCATATAAACAAATGAGTCTTGTATATTTTAAGTGTTTATGAAACGCGTCAAATGTAGGGACATCCCCTTTAAGGGCCATCATGGCCCTCTTGTTTATAATTTATATTTCTGCCACTTTACCAAACTTTAAGACTCAATTAAATTTCACACTTTCCTGAGTCAAATATTTCCAGTACTGAAAAATTCTAAGCATGAAAATGTCCATGTGTATTGTTACTTTTTTTTTTTTTATTAAAGTATGAAGTTTCCGTGCTCTCAAAATGTTCAAGTATTAAAAATCCGTGTGGGAGTAATGTTCCTGCTGCTTATTTTATCAAAGTATGAAATTTCAGTGTTCTCAAACTGTCCAAGTATTAAAATTCCGTGTGGAGAAAGAAATTCCAGGTGGACATGGCAGAAAATCCGTACGGACATTTACCCTGTCCACACGGAATTGTTAAGTTTCCACACGGACATTCTCAAAAAATTCCGTGTCCGCCTGGAATCCGGGTGGAATATTGAGATTCCGTGTCATTTCCGCCTGGAATCCGCCCGGAATCCGCCTGGAATCCGTGTGGATTTTTCGTACAGGTAGTTTCAATAGGTGATTTTTACAGAGGCGTTACTAGAAAGGCTTATTTATGGAGAAAAGGGTTGACACAGATTTTATTGACCATGAATATTAATTAGATGAATTCTTATCATGGCATATGAACAGTTTTCAAGCCATAGTAGAAACAGAACAATTTCATTAGTAAACAGAGCAAACCAAGACCGGATTGCTCCTAAAGAACCTTTTGATCTGAGCCTACTTTGTATGTGAGGATACATCTATTGAGCAAAGGATTAATCTGAACCTTCTGATCTGGGTCTACTTTGTTTGTGAAGCTGCATCTATTGAGTAAAGGATTAACCCTTCACCCTCATGTAAATGCTTGTTTGAACCTTTGCAAACAGAGTAGCCCCAGATCAGACTGTTCCGGCATCTGCTCAGGGTCTGCTCCGCTACCTCTAATGACACTGCATGACTCTACAGTTTCTGCTAATACGAAAACAACCTGTGTTCAATATGCCATTATTTTCATTAGGCCTTCGCCTCAGATATACAAGCATATCACTCTAGTGATCCATGCAGTCGCTACCTTTAACGAAAGATTTTTACCCACGTGACCTAGCCTATAATTATAAGATGTACGAGAACCCGTGCCCTCTCATAGTTACTTTAGCGATCCAGTCGCTGATATATACACTTGGTGTACGCTGTACATTTGGTAAGTCTCCACGTGTTGAAATTGATTGAATTTTTCGTTGAATTTTTCGTCTATCTTTTTCTCTTGCGTTGTTAACGCGTTCGGTTTTCTAGTAGAGATTACTAGAAAGTTTTATCTTTTATATTTTAGCCCTGCGACTTTAGAGCTACTTTTTTGTAATAGGTTTGACGATGTCAAATCGGAAAAGAGTGAGGGGGCAAGACGAAGTCTTATCATCAGATTCTGACACTGATTCTAGTACTTTTTCTGGTTTCTGGCCTATAACTCCAATAATACCCCCATCCTTCACAACAAGTGCTTGGATGGGGGTTCCATTATAAAAAGTCAGTTACTAAAATTTAATGTTCATCTCATCGGGGTCTGCTATGATTGCTTATAACATAATATAGGTATGACACCATTTCCAACATTACCTGTGTTCATAATTATGTCATTATAAAAATTAATCTATTTAACCCTTCGCTTGCTATTCGCGTCAATATACCTACCTGTAAATAGTGAAGACCCAGATGAGACAGCTCCTGTAAGAGCTGTCTCATCAGGGTCTGCACTATTTACAAGTTGATTGTGCAATCCACAGCAGTGATTGCACAGCGAAATACTTGTACACATTGAAGATATATGTAAATATACAGCAGAGCATGGGTAAAGAAGAAGAAATGTATTTTAAAATTCAGCAAGAGAAGGGTTAATATTCATGATGCTGTTATAATTTCTGGTATATATCATTACTGGTTACAAACCCTTTGTTTTAACGTTTTGACTGTGGGACATACATGCACTAGCATTTGCCAATAGTGTAAACCCAGATCTGAGGGCTCCTACTGGAGCCTTCTGATCATGGTCTCCACTGTTTGTCATTCAAAATCATCTAGCAAGTTTCTTTCCCTCATATAAATGTGTTTTCACGCATTTGAAAACTGAGTAGACCAATATCAGAACTTTTCACCTGGCTCCTATAGGAGCTTCTATAGGAGAATGCCATTATTAAAATGCAGCTAAATATTCATGATTTCTTATACAAATACAGAACAGGGAAAGGGTTAAGCCTTTTATACAGTATGGATTCTATAGTTGACACTGACAGGCTGTTCCACTGTGATAGTTCAGCTGTGATCTTCATTCTGGGACAAAATGTTTTTAGCTGACATCAACTCTCACACTGTATATGGATATCTAGAGGTATGCCCCTTGTGTAAATTAAATGTTAATTTTGTATGATTATTCAAAATTATATTTCAGATATATTTATATCATTGTATTACATAATGATCAACTGTAAAAAAATCTTTTAATTAGCAGCTGTAAATAACATCTTGTGGTGAGGCAATTCTTTTAATGTCACTGCAGCACACCTTCAAAAGTACTCAAAATATGAGAAAATGACATTAGTAAGCCTTTCCTAGATA
Organism: Azorinus chamasolen; assembly: GCA_963576725.1. Taxonomy (NCBI): domain Eukaryota; kingdom Metazoa; phylum Mollusca; class Bivalvia; order Cardiida; family Solecurtidae; genus Azorinus; species Azorinus chamasolen. The sequence goes on from OY755249.1 coordinate 49,564,268, forward strand.
ACCCTACCCTTTTAGTTTTTTGCAAACAGAGAAGGACTTCTCTGTTAACTTATACTGTTTGCCACAAAAATAAATTTCCTTATTTTATATCTTAACCCTTCACTTGCTATTCACATCAATATACCTACCTGTAAATAGTGCAGACCCAGATGAGACAGCTCCCGCAGGAGCTGTCTCATCAGGGTCTGCACTATTTATAAGTTGATTGTGCAACCAGGGCACTCCGCAGCAGTCATTGCACAGCGAAATATTTGTACACAGTGAAGATATAATTATGTAATTATAAAACAGGGCATGGGTAAAGAGGGAGAAATGTATTTTAAAATTCAGCAAGGGAAGGGTTAAAACAAGTTTAAAATAATTACTATTCATAATGGACGGAGTCTTGCATGAATATTCATCAAGTAAATAGGTTAACCCTTTCCTAGCCTGTTCTGTATTTATTCCAAATTTCAATACCTACTGAATATTCATAAACAAAATAGTTTTAATGAAATATGGAAGAATGGAACACTGTAGCCATTTTAGAAACTAAAGAAACATCAAATTCTATAAGCAAACAGAGTAGACCCTGATCAGATGGCTCCTATAGGAGCCATCTGATCTGGGTCTACTCTGTTTGCAGATGTGTGAAGTAAAGGGTTAAATTATGAAAATGATACTTAAAATATTGTTAACCTTTAAAGTGAAAGGAACCGAGTATACAAGACCTTTGAAAACAGTGTAGACCATGACCAATGTCTCCTAAGGGAGCCCTTTCATCAGAGACTGTAATGTTTGTCCATCAATGATACAATATTTTGTATAATGGATTTCAGATAAGGGATTTCAGCCAGTTTTAACTCTTCTGCAGGTTAAGGGTTAAAATCCAATCTTGCAGTGGTCTAATCATATACCTGTATGTTAGGATCACTTTAGAACTTGCAGCAGGCAAAAAGATGACTGTTTAGCATGTTAAAAGTTAAAATGGAAATCTCTTAGAAGTTATTTAACCCTTACAGCGTGGAACACAAGTCACCAATGTCCTTTGCAAAAAGTGTAGACCAAGATGAGAGGGCTCATAAAGGAGCACTCTTATCAGAGTCTGCACTGTTTGTTTTCTTACATTTTTTCTTTAGAAAAATCCCTAAATAATCACCTTAAGCTTGATGTGTTTGAATTTTGGAACAGTCCATTTGAAAATTTAGCATTGTAAGGATTAACCCTGTGAATGCTATATATTCAAAGTGGAATGACCCATCAATATTTAACTGAAGTCCATTTAATAAGAAAGTCTTAAATTTGCTAGAGGATTTTGAATTTTGACAAACAGTGCTGACCCTGAGGATCTCTCTGATCTGGGTTTATACGGTTTTGTAATGCCAGCGCACTCATTTTCCCGCATTCAAATGGTTAAAGAATTGGTTCCTGAAGCTAAAGCGTGTAGGAGTGATTTAGGATTGGCAGAGTCGGTGACATTAACCAAGAAAAGTCCAGAAAAACTATTTGCAACAGTCGGGGACATCGAGTATTGTCTGCAATACAATCATATTAACCCTTTCCCTCATATAAACGTGTTTTCACGCATTTGCAAACAGAGTAGACCCAGATCAGCCGTCTGATCAGGGTCTACTCTGTTTGCTATTGGAATTTGATAAATCTGTTTCTTAACTTCCTAAAATTGCTACAATATTTCAACTTCCATATTTCATTATAACTATTTTTGTTCATGAATATTCAGTAGGTATTGAAATTTGGACTAAATATAGAACAGGGAAAGGGTTAATTAACAAATAGTTTAGCTGATGAAACACCTAATTATTTGATTTCTCATTGGGATCCAATGTGTAAATCCAGTTTTGAATATATATATATCCTTTTCCTCCTGGAATATTCATGTAAGAAATAATGACGCTATTTGAATATTAATAATTAGATTAATTAGTTTTAATAGCATTTGGACACAGGAAGTTTTGGCCATGGCATAAACTATAGAATCATATCTATATTATATCATAAGCAAACAGAGCAGACCTGATCAGACAGCTCCTATAGGAGCTGTCGCCATCTGATCTGGGTCTACTATGTTTGCAAAGGGGTCAAAATGTGTATTTATGGAGTAAAGGGTTAAAGCCATTGCGAATGGGGTAGACCAAATTTGATGACTACCTGTAGCAGCTGTCAGATCAGGGTCCGACTCAGTCTGTTTGCTTATGCAATAAAATATATCTGAGTCTACAGTTTCTGCTATTGCCAACATTTTCTGTGTTTATCTAATTCATCACATTTATATTCATGATGTTATTTTAGATGAATATCCATGAAGTAAGGATGAACTTTTTGTACGTTAGCGGCAAAACTGTGATTACCTAGAATGCAAACAGTTTGGATCCAGATGAGAGGCGCATAATACAGCCTTAAAATTTATTTTAAGAACTGAAGCAGACAACAAATGTTGCAGACAAAAAATTACTTTTATAACCCTTACAGTGTGGGACACGAGTCACTAATGTCCTCTGCAAACAGTGTAGATCAAGATGAGAGGGATCCTAGAGGAGCTCTGTAATCAGGGTCTAGTTGTTACACTTTTTTTTGCAAATCCCCAAATATTCACAATAAAGTTGACCTGTTTAAATTTTGGAATAGTTCATTTGGAAATTCAGCGTTGTAAGGGTTAATAATGTAATCAGTGAGAGAACACTTGAAAATAATTCATGACTCCAGCACAGGGCCATCCAGTCAAATTTTATCCATTCCGATGCCGAGTGACGAGCCTGAGCTTTGGAAACACTTAGTGTCAAATCTATCTATTAACCCTTTCCTTCATATAGATACTTTTCTATGCATTTGAAAACAGAGTAGACCTACTGGAGCCATCTAATTAGGGTCTGCTCTGTTTGCTGATGGAATTTTATAAAGCCATTTCTTCAATGGTTTAACCTTTCATTTTTTTTCATTAATATAAGCTTAATTTTTAATTTTTGCATGTGAACAAGACAATTATTGGCCATTGCAAAAACAGTAGAATCAGATCAGTCTATTTACTATTCCATATTACGCAAATACAGCAGACCCTGATCAGATGGTTCCTTCAGGAGACATTAATCACTAGTTTTCTTAGCAAACAGTGTAGACCCAATTGAGAGGGCTCCTAGAGGAGCTCTCTCATCTGGGTCTACACTGTTTGTCATATTACACTTTTCTTTTTAAAAATTCCCTAAAATTTCATTATAAGGGTGAATGCTTGAATTTGGGACCATCTATTTGAAAATTCAGCATTGCAAGGGTCAAAAGACATTTCTCTGGAGAAAATGATTAGCAATGTTCATGCCTACAGTTAAATGATGATTATAAAAGTTATGCAAAAGGTTTAGATCCAGATGAAATGAAAAGTAACTCAGCATCTCATCAGGATCCAAACTGCTTGACACTCTCAGATCTTGGTCTTGGGGAAAAAATGGAGAAAATACATGTTAGGAATTTGTAGCATACAAGAAATTTTGAAGTGGACAGTTACTCAGTGTACAAAGAGGCATATTCTAAAGCAACACAAAGCAACATAACGTAAACAAGTCGGTAACTGTAAAAATGTCACACTTTCTTCAGGTTGAGTCTTTGGAAAGCTGTCTTTATGCCTGTAGCCAGGAAACTCAGACAAAGCTAAGCTTTGTGTCGTTCTCAGTAATCAGCTCAAAAATATCTGCAGTCGTGGAGAACATTTTCTCAACAGATAATTATATTTCAAACCTCCCCGCCTGCAATCAGAGAGTTGTCTGCTAGATAAGAGATACTACTTTTAGCATGTTAACATATCTTTTAACTCCTTACTAGATGAATCTGCCTTTTTACATCTTTGCAAACAGAGTAGACTAAGTACAGACAGTACTGATAAGGGTCAGCTCTGTTTGCGTATACTAGAGTGAACGAATTTGTTGTCAAGATATCATTCAATTCACAGCTAGAAAATTATACAGACACAGTGATGCCCCCCGTGGTGGTGCTTGACAATGAAAAACCTGTGACAACCACCTGCACATACAAATGTGACAGGCAGACAGACGGACAGGTGCAAATCCTGCTTATCGTCAGCAGGGGCATAATAAAAAACACCATCATCTTATATACACTCGACATTATATATTATGAACATACCATACAATTATCAGAGCAACAGATAGTTTCAACCCTTCGCTTGCTATTCACATCAATATACCTACCTGTAAATAGTGAAGACCCAAATGAGTCTCATCAGGGTCTGCACTATTTACAAGATGATTGTGAAATCAATGCCGTCCACAGCAATGATTGTACAGCGAAATACATGTACACAGTGAAGATATATGTAATTATACAACAGGGCATGGGTAAAGAAGGAGAAATGTATTTTAAAATTCAGCAAGCGAAGGGTTAACATATTTTATTTTAATTTATATATAATTAATACTGGAAATGGAAATGGGGGGGGGGTTAACTTATGCTAGCAACATTAGTTTCGACCCAAAGAAATTCCATACAGCAAAAGATAACAAGAGTTGTGTGGGGTGCAAACGCTCATCTGATTTGCTGCTTGTCTAGCTAAATTAACAAGATTTGAAAAAAAATAACGTGCCCCAACTCCAAAATTTTGAAATCAAGAGTTATGGTTCTTATGTAGGGACCCTTTCCTCAATGAGATCTACCCACCTATGAAGTTGCATGTTGATATCTCTTATACTTTTTGAGTAATGAGCTACATTAAAGTTTTTGCATGCCGATGGCGAACAACAACTATGTACGACCGAGGTGATCACCATAGCTTGACTTTTCTTCGAAACAGCCGAGCTAAAAATGTGCATTCAAATACTAAAATCGTCATTTCTCCAAAAAGCTGCATGATCTAATCACTCTTTAGAATCATTTCTAAGAGACAATTTTAAAGAGTGGCCACAACACTGGGTGTATTGGAGAAATAAAAGAATAATTCTTATGCATCTTATATCTGGGCCTCTGCATAATTATATGTTTTATAGCTGATATACATTTTTGCCATTTATGAGATTTGATTTAACATTAGCTCTTACATTCACTCTTTCTACGCCTTTGCAAATAGAGTAGACCCAGATCAGACGGCTCCTATAGGAGCCGTCTGATCAGGGTCTGCTCTGTTTGCTTATGATATAATATAGATATGTAAAGAAAGTTCTAAATCATTACTGTAGAAAATTTGATCACATCTTAGTTTCGATGACTGCTGTAAGACGTGAGTAAATTTTCAACAGTAGTGATTTAGAACTTTCTTTACATTGGATTTAACCTACTGAATGAACTCTTTCAAGAATAATATAGATATGATTCTATAGTTTCTGGCATGGCCAAAAATTCCTGTGTTCATAAGCTATTACAATAACTAATCTAAGTTATATTCATGCCATCATTATTTCTTACATGGAGGAAAGGGTTAAAAGGTTTCACGTTTTACACCGACACCTGTCACTGGGATTTTTTAACAGTCAGATGTGGCAGTGGTTGTCTACCTTGTATCAGTTTATTTCCAGATTTTTTTTGCGTTATCAAATTTTGGATACAAGTGTCATGCTTGTATATTTTCGTTGCAAATTTAAACCTTTATGTGAGGGAAAGGAATAAATTAAACTTTTGCTAATAGTGTAGATCCTGATCAAAAGCTCCCGACGACTGAAAGCAATATGTTTTGTTTATGCTGAATAAAGTATTTGTATTTTCCTCCATGAACCTATAGTGAAAAATGAAAAACTAATACTAATAAAATACCAGAAGCACAGACTGAACCATCTGATCAGGATCTGCTCTGTTTGCTTATGAAATATTAGAGATCAGATTCTACAATTCTATTTGTGTCATGGTTAAAATTCACTTGTTCATAATCCCATTATAACTATTCATGTAAAGAAACAATGGCATCATGAATAATTATTACCTGAAGTTTTAAAATGGAGAAAGAACACAAGATTTTATTTGGCCATGGCAGGAACTGTAGAATCAGGTCTTATGTAGTTCTATAAGCATACAGAGCAGACCTTGATAAGAAGGCTTCTACAGGAGTTGTCTGATCTGCAGCTTCTCTGTTTGCAAAGGCGTCAAAAGATAAAGGTTAACCCTTCCCTTGCTAAATTTTAAAATACATTTCTTCTTCTTTACCCATGCCCTGTGGTATAAATTACATATATCTTCACTGTCTACAATTATTCCTCTGTGCAATCACTGGTGTGGAGTGCATTGGTTGCACAATCAACTTGTAAATAGTGCAGATCCTGATGAGACAGCTCCTGCAGGAGCTGTCTCATCTGGGTCTTCACTATTTACAGGCAGGTATATTGACGTGAACAGCAAGCGAAGTGTTAAATTTCAACTAGAAATGTGTCTAGCAGACATGGATGCTCTCCCTTACATATGTGGTGAAAATAATTCATAGTATGAGTCAAGACAAAACCTATAGCTCAAGTTTTACTGAGTGCATTATATTATCAATTATCATATCCATACAGAACAACAGATAAAGATGCATTATATAACTCAAATACTAAAATCGTCATTTTTCCACCAAACCCTATATTGTGACCACTCTTTAGAATCGTTTCTTCGAGTTGATTCTAAAGAGCGGTCACAAACTAAGGTTGATGGAGAAATAAAGAAGTTATTCTTGAAAATGTATGAATTTATGCATCTTATCTAGACATCTGTCCATATCAAAGATGATATCATAATCAATTATCTCATACAGTTATGCATGATACAAAGAATGTGAAACAGACTTATGGATGATGGTAAATCTAAATGCCACACCCTTTCAGAGGCGTAGGTATCAAACTTGAAGACCTTGATCACACAACATATATATTTCGCACAGCTGCTGGTCTGGGTCTGAACTGATTATGATCACAAATTTTTATTACGGTGCAGCACACAGCTGTTGTGTCCTTTATAACTAGGTCAGAGAATTTAACCCTTTACTCCATAAATCTGCCTTTCTACGCCTTTGCAAACAGAGTAGACCCAGATCAGACAACTCCTATATACCGGTATGCTTAATTGGATTCTATAGTTTTTGCCTCAGCTAAATGTTCCTGTGTCCATGTGCTATTATAACTAATTAATCTGATCAATATTCATGATGTCTTATATTTCTTACATGAATATTCATGGAGGAAAGGGTTAAATGATGAATCTTCCAACTGGAATGGTCCAACATTGTTCATCAGTCCATTCACTATATTAACCCTTCTCTTGCTGAATTTTAAAATACATTTCTCCTTCTTTACCCACACCCTGTTGTATAATTACATATATCTTCACTGCGTACAAGTATTTCGCTGTGCAATCACTGCTGTGGAGTGCATTGGTTGCACAATCAACTTGTAAATAGTGCAGACCCTGATGAGACAGCTCCTGCAGGAGCTGTCTCATCTGGGTCTGCACTATTTACAGATAGGTATATTGACGTGAATAGCAAGCGAAGGGTTAAAGGATTAAAGATGCAAGAGTGTTTTGAATCCTGCAATATACCTTGTTCAAGGGTTCCACTAAGGAGTCCTCTAATTTGGGTCTACATTGTTTATGACAGTTAACTGAAGTCTTCTTTATTCCAGGAGTTACAGGAAACTGTAAAATGTCCCATAAACTTAGATCCTCTAGGTCGTAAGCTTCAATTAAAATCAAACATGTCAGACAGACCCATATTTTGAAGCCATGAATTGAAGATAATTTCGACATACAAAAGGCCCATTATACAGTTACAGTTTTTATGGGAATTTTGAATTGCAAAGAGGCTCAGATCTAATTTATTTTTTATATTTCTCCTAAATATAGTCCAAAAACAGATGCCTACTGTCTTGGAAATGAAGAATCTTCCTGCTCACTTTGCCCTTCGCTTGCTATTCACGTCAATATACCTACCTGTAAATAGTGCAGACCCAGATGAGACAGCTCCTGCAGGAGCTGTCTCATCAGAGTCTGCACTATTTACAAGTTGATTGTGCAACCAGTGCACTCCACAGCAGTGATTGCACAGAGAAATACTTGTACACAGTGAAGATATAAATTATGTAATTATACAACAGGGCATGGGTAGAGAAGGAGAAATGTACATGTATTTTAAAATTCAGCAAGCGAAGGGTTAACATCTGTTGCCTGTAACACACAGTCATCTGCTTCAATACTCATTTGATATTCTTCCATTTCTCCTAAAACATAGTATCCAACAGTTTAGATCCTGATGAGAGACTCTCTTACTCAGCATCTCATCTGGCTCCAAATCTTCTTTTTTAATAGGTTTCCATGAATTCATCCCTAGCAAATTCAGGCGAGAAATAAGGACATCATGAATATCAATTAACTGAAATTTCATAATGGCACTATGAACAGGACAGAATCTGTAGAGTTAGATCTAATACGTCAAGCAAACAGAGCAGACTCTGATCAGCCGGCTCCTATAGGATCCATCTGATATGTGTCTACTCTGTTTGCAAAGGTGTAGAAAGGTGTATTTATGGAGTAAAGGATTAATGAGAATCAGATCTGATTCTACACTATTGACAGCTCCTGCACAAGATCTCTGATCTGGGTCCCCTCTGTTTACAATGCATGAGGGAAAGGGTTAAATCACTAAGACATATACTGGTCTAACCTTCGATATTTTCATAAAACTCAAAATATCAACCTTTTTCCAAATATCGACCTGAGATTTTTATTTCTTCTTGCTTAAGCGACTTCATAAAGGTGATAATTGATGAATTATCCTTACATGCTGTAGACATGATGGTTGGGGACCAGAAAAGTTGTATTACATCCAGAATATTTTATAAGCTTGTTACATCATTCTGGAGAAGTAACCATTGTGTTATGCAGAAACTGCACTACCAGTATCACTAAAAGTGATATATCATTAACCCTTTCCCTTATATAAACGTGTTTTCATGCATCTGCAAACAGAGTAGACCCAGATCAGACGGCTCCTAGAGTCTAAGCCGTCTGATCAGGGTCTGCTCTGTTTGCTAATGGAATTAGATAGAACTGTTTCTTTACTTTCCAAAATGGTTACAATGCTCCACCTTCCATATTTCATTATAACTTTTTTATCCATGAATATTCAGTAGGTATTGAAATTTGGAATAAACGTAGAACAGGGAAAGGGTTAACCCTTACTCCAGATTTTGATACCTACTGAATATTCATGGACAAATAATTTTAATGAAATACGAAAGGTGGAAAATTGTAGCCATGTTAGGAAAGTAAAGAAACTGATCTTTCAAATTTCATAAGCAAACAGAGCAGACCCTGATCCTATAGGAGCCATCTGATCTGGGTCTACTCTGTTGTTTGCAAATGCATGAAAACACGTTTATATGAAGGAAAGGGTTAGTATCAATACAAGTTTGCATTTACTGTAATCTTTTGATGAGATGGGTGATCAGTTGTCATATTATCAGCAATCAGTTGCAATTCCGTCACCAATTGGTTGTCATTTGTTACTGTGGTCAGCTACCACCAATTGATGGTTGGCATTCAAGTGCTTACTAAAAATGGGTCAGTGGCTACCAAAAATTGTCACCTACTAACATAGATTAACCCTTTCCTCCATAACACACCTTTCTACGCCTCTGTAAAAATCACCTGTTGTGTTGAAACCATTGTGATAAAAAGAGCATTTTGCTCCTGTAGGACTCCTAGGAACCATATCTATATTATATCATATATATAAGCAAACAGAGCAGACCCTGATCAGTTCATGATGGATCCTACAGGAGCTGTCTGATCTGGGTCTACTCTGTTTGCAAAGGCGTATTTATGGAGTAAAGGATGAAAGGCTGATATAGGAGTTCCATGTTACAAAATCATATTCACAAACGTTTTAGCATGCTGAAATACTACTATCACTACTTAAAATTTGATTTATAAGATGTGAAGCCTTATAATTATCTACATAGCAATATGTGGCTCTCAAATGTTGTCTCAGCCAAACAAATCTGACAGAAACTGTGCACGGTGAACTGTGTTTTTGAGCGCTTGAATTGAGACAAAAACAAAACAGCCAACTATCGATATGAACATTATTATAAAACTGTAAACAGTCTATAGTACAATTTCTTGTGGTTATAGCAATGGTCTTCGTGAATGTAATTTATGAAGCAATTTTGCAAATCAAACACTGATGTCTACCTTTAACCTTTTCCCTCATATAAACGCCTTTGCACACACTTGTAAACAGAGTAGACCTAGATCAGATCTAGGAAGCAAATGTTCTATTTATCGCAATGGTTTATAAAAAGACTTTTACAGAGGCGTAAAAAGGCGTTAATAGAAGGGAATGAGTAAAATGCAGAAAAAGGGTGTACTGGCAAATGTGAACAGTGTAGACCCAGATAAAGGACTCCTGGGAACCTAGTGGTCAGCATATGCAATGATTGTCTTGCAAATTGTACTGAATAGATACTGAATGGACAATATCTTTAACCCTTTCTCTGATTAATATTTTAATTTATATAAGAAATAATGACATCATGAATATTTATTAGGTGAATTTATACAGTGGTAGATGAAATGTGGATTTTTTGGCCATGGCAGAAGCTACAGAACCAAATCTACGCTCAAGTATACGGAGCAGACCCTATCAGATGGCTCCTACAGGAGCCATCTGATCTTCGTCTACTCTGCTTGCAGGGGTGTGAAAAAGCCTATTTACAGTAGAACCTGTCTAAGCAGCCATTAATTTATTATACACAGGTATCTTAACAAAAACAGGTGGCTGCTTAATGCAGGACAAAAGTAATGCAGAAAGCTCCAAAGGGAGCTTTCTGCATTAAGCTGCTACCTGTCTTACAGACCCGTAATTATACCTCTTTTTGATGGCCGCTTATTAGACAAGATCTACTGTACCCTAAGTATTTGGGAACCCAATATTCCCTCTCCACGGGTTTGTTACACTAAATAAGTCAATTTGGTGCTATTTTGAGGACTTAAAAAAATTAAGACTGAAATAGTAGCAAATAGTGCAGACTCTGATCAAACGGCTCCTTCTGGACCTGTTGTGGCTGCAACGTTTCGTCAAAGTTTGTCAATCTGATTAGTTAGATTAATTAGGTTATCATTTATTACAGTATGGTAAAAAATTGAAAATCTTACCAGAAAATTGAAACACAATTCCTCCCAATTCACAGACTTGTTGAAAACCTCTCCACTAATATGGGATAAAAAAAGAAATCCAATACGCTGTGACGCAAAAAGGTTGTCTGAACCTCTATAACTTTGTTATTGACTAACGACAATGCAAGAATACATGCTATACTCAGTAATGTGACATAAATACAACTAACGGTCAGTTAGATTGTCCGGCATGCAACAAGTTCTCTCTTTTTCTCCGACAGTGACAGATGATCTTATGACCACATAACTCATAATGGTCATGTTATTCCCTGTAAGTCCTGTCCTGTTTCGTGTCTGACAGTGGTGCTAGGGCAATTAAACCTCTAAATACGGAAATGAGTTAACTGGCGTAATCAAAACATGTAGACCCAGATGGTACTACTGACCCCCTGATCTAGTATGCACTGCTTGTCAGGATTTAAACCTTTCCCTGTTCTATGTCTATTCAAAATTTCAATATCTACTGAATATTCATAGACAGAATAGTTACAATGAAATATATATATGGAAGGCTGAATATTGTAGTCATTTCAGATGGAAGGCTGAATATTGTAGTCATTTCAGAAAGTAAAGAAACAGATCTGTTAAATTCTGTTAGCAACCAGTGCAGACCCTGATCAGACTGCTCCTGTATGAGTCATCTGATCTGGATCTTCTCTGTTTGCAAATGCGTGAAAAGGTTTTGATATAAAAGGAAAGGACTAAATACTTTTACTCTATAAAGACACTATTTAACCCATTCCCTCACATTGACGACTTTTGACGATTCTGTAAAAGTGACTTTGTGAAACCATTGTGATAAATAGAGCATAATTTATGCTCCTATTATCTCAATGGTTTCAAACTACAAAATTCTAAAATGTTCCTTTTCTCTAGTTAATGCTCCTTTTCGGTAGATATTCAAAGAGGTTGTATCTAAAAATAGCCTATGAGGTAATGGGTTAATGCCTTTACCAATAGTGTAGAATCAGATCAGTTCACTCCTGTAACCTAAATACCATAGATCTGATTCAACAGTGTCTTCCACTACATAACATTCCTGTGCTCATCAGTAATCATGCAAATTCAGCTAATTAATATTCATGATGTCATTATTTCTTACATGAATTTTCATGGTGTACATTGTTAACCCTTTCCTCCATAAATACGCCTTTCTACGCCTCTGTAATAGTCACTTCATGAAACCATTGTGATAAATAGAGCATTTACTCAATGGTTTCAATACTACATAATTCTATCATTTTCCTTTTCTTTAGTTAATGCTCCTTTTGGGTAGATTCATTCAAAGAGGTTTGGTCTAAAAATAGCCTATGAGGGAATGGGTTAACATCGTCTACAAAATTCCAATCCTTCCATACTGCATGGATTTGACTGTTAAACATTAGGATAGACCATTCATAGTTTACATCATCAGAAAAATAACAAGTTGACCCTTTACCTCATGAATATTCAATAAACAAGCAAAAAATGCGGAAACCGCATTAAAGTCGGATTTTTTTGTGTTGACCTTGACCAAATTTCATGTATCCTTGTATCAATTGAAAGGCCTTCACGCAAGCTATCTGCATATCAAATATGAATGGTCTAGCTTAAGTAAATCAGAAGTTATATGCAATGTTAAAGTTTTGTTAACGACAGCAAAGTTTTGGAAATAGTGACCTTGACCTGGTTTCATGTATCCTTGTATCAAGTGAAAGGACTTCACCCAAGCTATCTGTATATCAAAGATGAATTACCTAGCATCTGTAGTTCAGTTAGCATCTGTAGTTCAGTAGTTATAGCAATGTTAAAGTTTGTTAAAAATGGCAAAGTTTTGGAAATAGTGACCTTGATCTTGACCTGGTTACATGTTTCCTTATATCAAGTGAAAGGCCTTCACCCAAGCTATCTTCATACCAAATATGAATTGTCTAGCTAAAGTAATTCAGAAGTTATAAGCAGTGTTAAAGTTTTGTTAACGACAGCAAAGTTTTGGAATAGTGACCTTGACCTTGACCTGATTTCATATATCTTTGTATCTAGTGAAAGCCCTTCACCAAAGCTATCTGTATACCAAAGATGAATTGCCTAGCATTTGTAATTCAGAAGTAATAGCATTGTAAAGTTTGTTAAAAACAGCAAAGTTTTGGAAATAGTGACCTTGGCCTTGACCTGATTTCATGTATCCTTGTATCAAGTGAAAGGCCTTCACCCAACCTATCTGCATACCAAATATGAATGGTCTAGCTCAAGTTATTCAGAAGTTATAAGCAATGTTAAAGTTTTGTTAATGACGGCACGCTCCCCGCCCACCCGCCCGGATTTTGCCAAACTTTAAGCAGAGATTTTTCTAGAAAAATCTGGCTAAAACCTAGAACTATCACTAAAGGTGATGGAATACCCCCACTCTGCAGCCTTGATCACAAATCAAACAAAACCTTTACTTTACCAAAATTTTCTGATTTAAAAAGGGCCATAATTCTGTCAAAATGCTCGTGCTGTGCTGACAAAACCTCGTATAATGAAAATCACTACTTTTCAGGAGAAGCAAAAAACTGATTATTTTTATGAATTCGTCTTTATGTGACAAATAAGGTCTATATTCTGGTACCATATTAAAACACAAATTAATAGATAAAACTTTATTTATTCTATCATTAATAAAACTTTATTTTTTCTATCATTTGGTATGACGATTTTTTAAATGTACGATATTTTTGTACCAAGTTTTACCACTTATAAGATATTTCGTCGTTTATTTTTTATCCGGCGATCATGATATACGACAATTTACATTTCACTTGAGTTTAAGCTTTGTACCTTGACACACAAAGAAAAGGACAGACCTATGCTCTATGTACCACAATACATGCACTGACTTTATCTGCATGTGTTTTGATATGTTTAATGTCATTGCTCCGCATGCTTGAAGAGTAAAATTTATACGAGGTTTTGATATTGAAAAATTCAGACCAATAAATATACGAGATTTAGTCACGGGCGAGTTTTGGCACTTTTCATTGGTCGATTGGGCTGAGATTTTGACAGGATGTGGGCATTGTACATTTAAATCAGAAATCGTGAAGAAACGATTTTCGGCCAAAATGGATATACGAGGTTTTGTCAGCACAGCAACGATATGCTGTATATACAGTGTGTTGGGTCATTAGGAATGAAAATACACAGTATTAGATCATTAGGAATGACTTTTTTTTTTCAGCAGACAACAATTGTATTGCAGATGACAATTACTTGGTATGCCAAACCAAAATGCATCTTTGCCTCAATCTTGCAAGATATGTATTAAGCTTATGCAAGCTTGACAGAGGCTGAATAGTCCAAATTAAGCTTGCAGTTAGTTTGTGCAACTTTGACTAGTAATATGGATTGCTTGCACCTGCAAGCAAAACTGTAAGCTTAATTTCTCTGCAATCTATTCTAAACTGTATTCGGCTGGCAGCAGCAAATTAGTACGAAGAGTTAACGTACATTTGTGAATTAGGTACTTACAAGCATAATAAGTAACTTCCTTATTCAGCATTGTTCACCCTTTACTCCATAGATATGGCTTTTAACACCTTTGCAAACAGAGTAGACCCAGATCAGAGGATTTTTTCAGAATCTGTTGTTTGTTTATAGAATTATATAGATCTGATTCTACAGTGTCTGCCAAAAGCAAAACCATCTTGATTTGTTCATAATTTATACCATTATAAAAAATCAGTTAATAAAATTCATGATGACATTATTTTACTACATGAATATTCATCAAGTTAAGAGTTAAACTACATTTATGAATTAGGTACTACAAGCATCATTAAAAAAAACCTTCCTGATTCAACATATTTAACCTGCTTCCTGCTATTCACCAGAGGTCCAGACAAGATGCGTAAATTAAAACAATTTCAAGAATAACTCCTTTACTTTGACCACCAAACCCTATGGTGTGACCACTCTTTAGAATCCTCTCGGAGAGACGATTCTAAAAAGTGGCCACAACATAGTGTTTGGTGGAGAAATGACAATTTTAGTATGCAACTTTTTTCTGTTGCTCTGATTCACACAAACTCTTTCAAGTATCTGCCAGATCTTAAATTTTGTCCTGCAGACTCACTTTTTTGAAAAACTATTAATGAGTTGAGAGTCAAACAGCTTCAATCCAGATCAGATGTTCAGTTATTGGTCAGATCTGGATCAAAGATATTTGTAAATAATATTAGCAGAAAAAAAGGATCAGCCCTTTACCCTTTAGAATATTCATGTAAGAAATAATGACATTACGAATATAAATTAGATGAAGATTAATATTGGCATATATATGAACACAGGAGTGTCTGGCCATGACAAAAACTATAATCAGATCTAAATTATTCCATGAGCAAACAGTGCAGACCATGATCTGGGTTTACCCTGTTTGCAAAAGCATCCAAGGCATCTGCGTCAGGTAAAAGGTTATGAGTTATTGATACTGGAGTAATGACATCAATTATAATCCACTTGATGGAGGAAATTAAACACATACTATAAAGAAACAGACACGAAATACCAGTTATCCTAATTACCATATATACAGTAGAACCTGTCTTAGGCGATCATTCATTTATTGAACATAGGAGTCTTATAAAGCAGATGGTTGCTTAGTGCAGGGGAAAAGTAATGCAGAAAGCTCCTGCAGGAGCTTTCTGCATTACTTTTGACCTGCATTAAGTTACCACCAGGCTTACAGACCAATAATTAGACCTCTTTTTGATGATCGCTTAAGACAGGTTATACTGTATACTATGTGGACACCCATTCTCCTAGGGCCGTCATCGTAACTTGCGATATCGGTGAATTGTCGATTTCAAAGTTCCGATGATATATCGATACAGAATTTCCAAGCATCGATACATTTTTAATGAAAAAACTAGAATAAACCCTGACTAAATGTGTTTTGCTTCGTATCCATCTGTTTGTTTATTATTGCTCCAGTTCACTTTTCATTTACGGTGTTTGACGACATTAAAAACTAAGGCTTGGGTTTGCACTAAATCCGGGTCAGTTTCGTGAGATGAATACAGTATGCAGCCCATATAAAAGCTCATGTGTTACTCGGACTGATCTTAAGAAAACCTTGTATTCACTTAAATAAAGTCAAATGGATCAAAACGTGATGAAAGTAATGCTACATGAACATAAAATATCGTAGAACCTGCAGTTTACACAGCACCGCGAACCTGCGTCAGTGAATTTACCCTTCCCCATTCCAAGCAACAACAATGGCGACCAACGTTCCGGATTTGAGGAGTTTAGCTCAAAAACCTCGAAAAACGGAGTGACGTCTGAACAAACGTCAACTTTCTGAAGTTCAATGATGAATTGCATAAATCCAAAGTCATATGCAAACTCTGCAGAGTTGTCCTACTGTACAGCGGTAATAAGTTAATAACACAAATACTCATTCGCATGTCAACAGAAACCATTGGTCAGTGAGTACAGTAACTGTTGAGTGCTTGAGGTTGCAAAGTAATTGTTTACAATACCCTTATGGTTTATGCCGTTTTCATTTAAGGCACCAACTAATAGATAAACTCCTCAAACTCCGGAATGGTTGATATAATCCATGCAGAGTAGACTCAATGTGAACTACTTGACCAATCTTGGAATTCTCTGTTTGACATGTCATTGAAATTAGTCTCTATAAGGAAAGGGTATAGTGTGCTGTTATTTCCACATTACCTTCGTATTTTTGTTACAAGAATCAACTATTTATAACAAACTCAGGAAGAGCTTATCTTTTTATTTTATTCTAATGACATTTGCTAGGTGAAGCAGTTAATTCTACACGTTTTACTTGAGAATTTGTAGTGGTTTTGAGTTAATTCCCTTAAATAGTAAATCCAACCGATATATCGTCGATATCTGAGTCATCGATGTATCGATACAGCGAGGCCAATCAATGACAGCCCTACATTCTCCCCTCAAGTATTGTCAATTTGGCATGATTGTGACATATAACACATAGTAACAGAGAGTGAAACCTTTAATCATTCAGGAGCCGTTTGATCTGGGTCTGCACTATTTGCCTAAGTTTGCCTGTCTAAATTGTTCAATATTCTCTTTAATTCTATCCCTGTTGAATATTTATGTAAGAAATAATGACATCACAAAACTAATGTTTATTACTTAAATTTACAATGTATGGGAGTGTATTGGAATTTTGGTATTGGTAGAAACCATAGAGTCAGATCTATTATAATTTCATAAGCAATCTGAGTAAAGCCTGAGGATATATCACATATGGACAAATTTCAGACATTTTTTTTTACCAAATCTGAGGTCAAGGTCAAGGTCACAGAGACACCAAAATTGTATGCAACACTTCCTCTTTCCAAGAAGCACTCTCACAATCATATCAAAGGGGTTGAGGATATAATTATCATCCTGACAAATTTCACTATTTTTTACTAAAACTGCTCAAGGCTAAGGTCAAAGCCAAGGTCACAGAGACACATGGCCTTTAAACCAGTATAGTATGCAAAACTTCCCTTCCCAAGATGCACTCTCACAATATATTTGGAAATCCAAAAGTCCGGACAGAAACGATGGATGGACAAAGTGCGAACCTATGGTGGCCAGTGGGTGACTAAAAAGTCAATAAATATATATTGATGTCCATAAATATTTGAGAAGTAATGAGTTTATAACAATAAACATTTGTCACTACTATACTGCAAAGGCAGCAAAACTTACATGTACAGTAAAACCTATAAAAACTAGATGAACTTGGGAACAGATTGATCATATTTTAGGTGTTCATTTTCTTTCAGGTTGCTGAGAGTACAAAACTATAGCCTAAAGCTTCATAATTGAAATCGAAAAGACGAGATATCAACAAACACTTTTGGTTTCACGATAAATTGAGAAAAGACTTTATTTCTATAATTCATTGTCATTGAAATCTGGAAGATAAAATGATAGAATATAACGGCCACTAAATTACATCAAGTATTTTGTGTTAAAGGCAGGTGGAGTAGCAAACAAGGTCAACTCTCTGATCATTCTGCTCCTCCAGCAGCAGTTTGATCCTGTCTGTTGGTCAGAATACAGTGAAAACTTGATTATTCAAACACTCCAATACGTACCATTATTGATCTTTAACACAGGTGTCAGCTTAATGCAGGGTGAAAGTCATGCAGAAAGCTCCTCTAGGAGCTTTCTGCATGACTTTTATCCTGTATTAGCAGGCACCTGCCTACAAAAGTACATGTAAGAGTCATGCAGGAAACACCACACACAAAACATGCAACCGCCCGAACAGCACCACAACAACCTGCCTATAAAAACATAAATTCTTCATTACTAAAATTTCGTAGTATCGAGTTTTTACTTTATGTATGGGAATTAAGAATTGAGCATGGTCAAGGCCCTTTATGTCACTGACATTTGCTAACAATGCTGCTCTAGACTTTAACCTTTCAAATAATTAATTTTCAAAGCGGAATGATCAATCATTGCTGAAAAGAAGTATCCTTACAGTATGCTTTTTAGAATTAAACTTGTAAAAACATTTTTAATGCAGACGATGACGCCTCCTGGGGTCCTTTGATCTGGGTCTTAAGACTGTGTGACAATACCAGTTACCTCATTTGTCACATAGAAGTGGTCAATGCTCTTTGGAGGAAATACCTTCCATTAGGATTTGCAAGGTATCTACTAATTAGTCCTTTGGATGCATCGGAAATGCATGCACTGGCCTTTGCAAACAGTGTAGACTCAGACCAGAGGGCTCCTACAGGATTCCCCTGATCAGGATCTGCACAGTGAGTGTTTGTCATTCAAAATCATCTAGCAAATTTAAGTCTTTCATACCGAGTGGACGCTATAGTTAAACACTGATTGGCAGTACAGCATTGAAAGGGTTAAATTTTAAACTTTGATGAAATGCACTGGGATATATGTATAATCCAACAACAATGGTCTATCTGGGTTAGATGACTGTCCTGCTCAGCTACAGATTGTCAATGTAACACCAAAGCTATTGATTAGTCCCGATGTCTTGCGGCACCTTACATCTGCTCGGAATTGTCTGTCAAGACGATACTGTTTGCAGGGGGTTTGTGTTTTCATTAGTTACCATGGCAATACAAAATAGACATTATTTGATACATTTTTCATCTAGTGTGTTTATTTTGAAGACAGGAAAGTGAATTAGCTAGCCATAGAAAAAGGCTCTTTAGAGATCTGATGGTCAATTTAGCAAAAAGGATGTGCTTTAGACTAATCACTGATTTTATTATTCTTTGTGATTCTGTTCTACTGAAGCCATGTGCTCTTAAAAACATTTTAACCCTTACCCCACTGAAAAAATTAAAAGTCAGCCCAAATCCTGACCTGGTGCAGTTTTTGTTCAAGATGTTGAAAAACTACTGGCCGAGCATCAAACAGCTTGGATCCTGATATGATGCCGAATTATTCTGCGTCTCATCTGGATTCAAATTGTTTGCAAATGCCAGTCAGTTCACACTTAGGGATAGAAGGGTTAAACTTCAGTATGCTATGGGCAAATTTGTGATTCTTTGGCAAACAGTTTAGATACTAGGTAATCATGTAACTTAACCCTTCTCTTGATGAATTTTAAAATACATTTCTCCTTCTTTACCCATGCCCTGTTGTATAATTACATATATCTTCACTGTGGACACAAGTATTTCGCTGTGCTATCACTGCTGTGGAGTGCACTGGTTGCACAATCAACTTGTAAATAGTGCAGATCCTGATGAGACAGCTCCTGCAGGAGCTGTCTCATCTGGGTCTTCACTATTTACAGGTAGGTATATTGACGCGATTAGCAAGCGAAGGGTTAAGGTGGCTCAGTGGGATCCAAACACTCGGACACTCTCGTCATGTGTTTGAAAATAAATGCTAGAACAAATGTGCACACTGACGTAGACCACATTTACAACATAATATATCGCTCAGCTGGCTAAAGTTAAGGGATAAAGTTAATGAGGGTTTTATTTTTCAAAAGCACTGGTACCCTAATTACCCTACATATCTTAAGAGATAAACTTAAGCAAATAGTGCAGACCCAGATCAAAAGGCTCCTTCAGGAAGCGGTTTGATCTGGGTCTGCACTATTTGTTAGTTTATCAGAATGGTTCTAAATTCATTTATTCAGCTTTACAAATCCGTAGAGAGATGAAGCTTGGGCGTCAAAATACTTAGGGCAACTGGGGTAATTTCATTCTCTGCCCAGTATGACCAGGTTTATTTGTAAGACAAGCCGCTTCACTACATCTGAGATCAAAGAAACAAACTTTTTCAAAGCTGATCCTGATTAAAAGCAGGCAGTCGCTGTAACAAGAATTCTATTATAAGAATAAAAACAGTAATTTGGCATCAATGCTATATCTCAGCAGGAAGACATGTTGAATGGAATTTTAACCCTTCGCTTGCTGTTCACGTCAATATACCTACCTGTAAATAGTGAAGACCCAGATGAGACAGCTCCTGCAGGAGCTGTCTCATCAGGATCTGCACTATTTACAAGTTGATTGTGCAACCAGTGCACTCCACAGCAGTGATTGCACAGCGATATACTTGTACACAGTGAAAATAATTATGTAATTATACAACAGGGCATGGGTAAAGAAGGAGAAATGTATTTTAAAATTCAGCAAGAGAAGGGTTAAAAGAAACAACAAATTATTTCAGAAATAAATACAAGTGTTTATCAGTTAATGTAAGTTGGTTATGTTCCAGCAAATTCAACTGGGTATACAACTGACCGAATTAACTAGCAAAACATTTTATCAGACTATTTCAAATAATTCAACCTTAAACTTTCATCTGCAGAAGTTTAAGTAATTTGTGACCCTTTGCTTCATAAATACTCATTTCTACACCTTTTCAAACAATAGTCATCTGATCAGGGTCTGCTCTGTTTGCTTCTGGAATTATATAGATCTGATTCTACATTTCCTGCATGCTGTGGCAAAACTTTTGTGTAAATACAGTATTCCATTATAAAAATGAATCTAATTAATATTCATGGCATCTTTATTTCTTACATGAATATTCATGGAGTATAGGGTTAAAGTACATGTTTCGATTATTTCTTTTCAAAACCACTACCAGAGTGTCAAGTACGTAAGATCCTGTTAATGCGGAGTATAATCTCACTTAGATTAGCAAAAGTAATCACAAAGTCATCAAGGTAATGGAAAGAGTAAGAAATGTAAGACATGATGACATCATGAATATTAATTAGAGAATTTTTAAAATAGCATATTAACACAATGAATTTTTAAAGAAAGTAGACCAATCTATAGTATTCGATAAGCAAACAGAACAGACCCTGATCAGATGGCTCCTATATATAGAATCCATCTGATCTGGGTCTACTCTGTTTGCAAAGGCGTATAAAAGCCTATTAATGGAGTAAAGGGTTATTAGCCCTGGTAGACTTTGCAGAGTAGATCCAGATCAGATGGTTTCTGTAGTATCTGTCTGATCAGGGTTTTCTTGCAAAATTCTACAGTTTCTGGTATGGCAAAAACATTTCTCAGTGCTCACCAGAGTAGACACCGAGTCAATAGGTCAACTGATCTACTGTGTAAACCAAAATTTTCAGACTGCTGGATTTCACTGAACTTGTAAAATTTTCCTTTCTTATCCTTCGAATGCTGAGTTTTCAGTGTGATCATACTTAAACAATCAATGTGAAAGAGTATAATTTGTGAGAGGATAGAGAATGAAAAAAAAGTGCAGACCCTGATCAGAGGGTTCCTATTGGAGCTCTCTGATCTCGGTCTTCACTGTTTGCAAATGAAAGTACACCAATTTCCTGCACTCATTGAGCTAAAATCTCTTTTAGATTCAATAACCCACTCATGCAGTAGATAAGAACCATTTATATAACTTCTATATAATTTAGAAGGTGATTTTTAATCTATTTTGAGCACCGATGTCTCGCTAATTGAATTATTTATATTTGACACAGAATCATCTAAAAATCATTCCTGTGAAGCTTATGTAGTCATAATCCACTCAGATGTTTAGGAGGGGATTATTCTGACTCTTTACTCCATGAATATGATACTCTGCCTTTCTACGTCTTTGCAAACAGACTAGACCCAGATCAGACAGCTCCAATAGGAGCTGTCTGATCAGGGTCTGGTCTGTTTGCTTATGTTATAATATAGATATGATTCTACAGTTTCTGCCATGGCTAAAAATTCCTGTGTACATGATTGTGCTATTATAACAATTATTTTAATTGATATTCATGATGTCATTATGTCTTACATGAATACTCATACACTAGTTGATTCTATGTCAGTGTCCTGTCAGGACAACTGACAGGTGTGGAAGACACAACCAAAAACTATAGTCCCCTTCGACTTTTGCCGGTAGGGGACTTAAATTACTTAACTTTACATCGTGGAATGGGGAGATAAGTGGTCTGAATGTTTAGGAGTAAATATGGTACTCTTCAGTAGTCTCTGAGACATTTCTAATGAGCAGTTTGGTGAAGATATAAAGCATCTGAAACACACGCCTTGTGTGAAAGATCTGCAAGGATAGACTGACAATGGTCAATTTTATTTTCTCATTCTTAACCATTTCAGTAAAACCTCTCTAAACTAGACATTAACTTTAGTGTAAATATCGATCTTGAAGATAGGTGGGAGCTACCTGCCTAAAAGTATCTAAATTCTTTTCTACTAAAATTCCTGTTTAGAGGGCTTTTACTATACTCCATGAATATTATGTACAAAATGAATATCAATTTGATGTGAAAAATTTTGTAATGGCAGAAATAATAGAATCAGTTCTTTATATTCCATAAGCAAACAGAGCAGACCCTGATAAGACACCCCCTACAGAAGCCCTCTGATCTGAGTCTATTCTGTTTGAAAGTGCGAAATATATCTGATTATTTTTCGTAATTAAAGACATGCAATTATGAACATTATTATTATTCACATAACTTTATAAGGGCATAGCTATGAGAAAAGACATTAGCTGAACGTTGAAAACAGTGTACACTACAGAGCAACAAATAAATGTGCGTACTCAAAATACTAAAATCGTCATTTCTCCACCAAACCCAATGTTGTGACCACTCTTTAGAATCGTCACAAAGAGACGATTCTAAGGAGTGGTCACAAAATAGGGTTTGGTGGAGAAATTAAGGTATATTCTTGATTTTTTTTTTAATGTATGCATCTTATCTGGAGCTCTGACTCTAAATTTAAACCTAGTATTTGGACACCCAATCATCCCTCTTCACCAATTTTTAAAGCTGAATAATTCAATTTGGCACCATTGATTTGAAATTAAACTGACATAGTAGCAAATAGTATAGACCCTGATTAACCCTCATAGGCTATTTTTAGATACAACCTCTTTGAATAAATCTACCGAAAAGGAGCATTAACTAGAGAAAAGGAAAATTTTAAAATTTTGTAGTTTGAAACCATTGTGGTAAATAGAGCATTTGCTCCTATAGGAGTAAATGCTCTTTTTATCACAATGGTTTCACAAAGTCACTTCTACAGAGTCGTCAAAAGTCGTCAATCCTGATCATGGTCTACTCTGTTTGCTTATGGAATAATTATCAATAAAAGAAAATGTGCAATGGGACACGGATTCCCCGGCTGAATGACAGACCTTAAAAGACATGGTACAACTCACTATGATTATGCTTAAGACCAATTATCAAATCATTCCAGCGTAATATTATACAAGACAAACCTTTGACGAAAATTTTACAGTACGGACTTACGGACAAGGGTAAAACTTAATGCCCCCATCGCCTAAAGGTCGGGGCATAATAAAAGGGATATAGATCAAGTCTTAATGTATGAAAAGTTGTTGAGTGTTTGCTCTTGGACACACATTGTTCCATTCCAATCCTTTTCAAAACAAGAGAGTTCAAGGGAATTAACACATGTGTCACATGTTGGCAAATATGTGATGAAAAAAGTGTGACAGACAGAGGGAAGCATGACAGAGAAATGATTCCTAAGTGTAATCCTGCTAAAGAAGGTGACACACAAATGGCAAGATACTCAATTTGAATTCTGATTAAGAGTTACTAAATTACCCAGTTTCTCATCTAAATCAGTAGTATTCCCAAAGATGTTCACAAGTTCTTCCTTAGAGTCAAGGTTTATGAAGAAAACATTGTAGAGAAACAGTTTTGGCACTTTAACCCATTGTGTACTGAATATATAATACATGTAGTTGATTCTTCTGTCTATGAATATTTATGAAGCAAACCAATCGAACAATAATTTTCCTTGCAGAGTATTGTTATTGTGGGAAAAGGTTCTGATTCTGATCAGAGGGTTCCTATAGGAGCCCTCTGATCTGGTTCTACATTGTTTGTAAATGATCAATATATTTGTTATCTGAATTCAAGGGCTTATTCGCAAAATATGTTACACTGACATGCTAAATTACTATATTTCATGACAGGCAACCATTCCAATCTACCCTGACGCAATAAAATTGAATTGAATGAGGTCTCAATATATATTACTCTTCATTTACCTACATTTTTAATGGCCGGCTGGTGAAACATTAAACTGATACACACAAATCAAAGTTCTGGAAGACTGAAGGCTCAACGTGTTTGTGATGAGTTTATGTATTGATTTTTTTTCTCCACCATTAAAGCAGAGCTGTAGTTAACCCTGTACTCCATAAATACTTCTTTCTATGCCTCTGCAAACAGGATAGACCCAGTAGGAGCAATCTGATCAGGGTCTGCTCTGTTTGCTTGTGATACAATATAGATATGATTCTACACTTTCTGCTATGGCCAACAATTTCTGTGTCCATGTGCTATTATAACAATAATCTAATTAATATTCATAATGTCATTATTTGGAAGATTAATATTCATGGAGTAAAGGGTAAATTCGAGTATTCCAACAATTAAGTCAAAATATTTTCTATATTTCTCCATCAACCTATTCCCTCATATTGATGCCATTTGATGCCTCTGTAAAGGTCACTTTTTGAAACCATTGTGATAAATAGGGCATTTGCTCCATAGGAGCAAAATGCTTAATTTATAACAATGGTTAAATTTAAAACTGCACAATTCCAAAAGTTTCCTTTTCTCTAGTTTTATGCTCCTTTTTGGTAAACTTATTCAAAGAGGTTGGACCTAAAAATAACCTATGATGTAATGAGTTAAAACCCATCTGGTTGGTACTCATTTTAATCACCCCTGAGGAGATTCTATTGAGTATCAATACCACAAGGTTTGGCAAAGAAATAGGTTAACCCATTCTCTCATTGGCTATTTTAAGACTCTTTGAATAAATCTACCGAAAAGGAGCATTTACTACAGAAAAGGAAAACTTTATAATTGTGTAGTTTGAAAACCATTGTGATAAATAGAGAATTTGCTCCAATGGAGCAAATGCTCTATTTATCACAATGGTTTCAAGAATTGTTTTTTACAGAGGTGTCAAAAGGCGTCAATATGAGGGAATGGGTTAGTAGCGTCATCTATTTTGTACAGCTGTAAAGCTATAACTGAAGGCAATTCATTGTTCCACCAAATGATGAATGGAAGAATGCTTTGGGGATGGATTTTTAGACAAATTTCACAAATTGAAGGGACATAATTTGTGATGAGATATCACCATGGTTTCTATTTCTGAATGATACCATGAACATTTATTTACCCTTGCCCTGTTGAATATTCATGTTAGAAATAACAAGGGCATGTTGTATTGCTATGCAAGACATGAGTCCCCCACCTGACTGAAAAAAACCTCCACTCTCCCCACCCCACCAACCCATGGTGTGGTTGACCATGGTATATACATGACCACCTGAATGGTATTAGTACCTTCTTTCATACATTGAATCAGTAAATAAAAAGTTATTGTCCCGAAAAAAAATTATGAAAAAGGGGAGTAACTCCAAAAATATTGATGCTAGAGTTATTGCCCTTGTGCATGACACTACATCTCATCATGCTTGTTCCATATGAGAAGTTTCAAATAAATTGAACCAGTACATAAAGAGTTATTAACTGGACAAGAAAATATGAAAAGGGGAATAACTCCAACAATACAGATGCTAGAGTTATGGCCCTTGCGCATGACACTTCCCCTCATCATATGTGTTCCATATGTGAAGTTTCAAATCAATTGAACCAGTAGAAAAAGAGTTATTGTCCGGACAAAAAAGAATGAAAAAGGGGAATAACTCCAACAATATTGATGCTAGAATTATGGCCCTTGTGCATGACACTACTCCTGATCATGCTTCTTCAATGTGTGAAGTTATAATGAATTTGGCCTAACTTTGTAGGAGATATTGCCCGGACACGAAGTGTGACAGACGGACTGACAGGAAAATATGAAAAAGGGGAATAACTCCAAAAATATTGATGCTAGAGTTATGGCCCTTGTGTATGACACTACCCCTCATCATGATTGTTCCATATGTGAAGTTTCAAATTAATTGAACCTGTAGATAAAGAGTTATTGTCCGGACAAAAAAAAATGTTAAAGGGGAATAACTCCAAAAATATTGATGCTAGAGTTATGACCCTTGTGAATGACACTAGCCCTCATCATGATTCTTCAATGTGTGAAGTTATAATGAATTTGGCATAACTTTGTAGGAGATATGGCCCGGACACGAAGCGTGACAGACGGACAGACGGACGGACGGACAGACGGACGGACAGACGGACAGACAGACAGACGGAATCGAGCAAACCTATAGTCCCCCAACCGGTAACCGGTGGGGGACTAATAACGTCAGGAATATTTATTAGCTGTATAGCTGCTTAATTTTTATAATGGCATAATTTTATACACAGATGAATTTTTAGAATTGGTAGAAACTGTACAGCCAGATCTATTATGATTCCATACAGAGCTCTGTTTGCAAAGGTCTAAAAAACATTTGTAGGAGAGAAAGAGGTTAATTGTTATAGCAATTATAATGAATACTGTTCTGTTCTGCTGATTTTGGAGGTAACTTTCAGTAGTCAAAGGAGAACAATTCAAAACAAATTCCTACAGAGTTTATGTTCTTTCAGGTCACTCAATAATGTGAAAGCAGTAATACACATATATGCTCTAAATGAGCATGAGAATGTCAATACTCGTCTGTATGTTTGATGCCCTTGTGATGGTGAACAAGTGTATGAAATTTCATAAGATTTGCATGAATAGTACAGAAGTAATAGCCAACGTTAAAGTTTCATGATGAGGACGATGACAATGACAATGACAACAACACCGACGCCTGAATTACGACAATAACTCGTATCTTTTTCTTCAGTAAACAGACAATCTACAAACAAAAACTTGCAAAATGCAAACATCAGTAAATGCGTGAAAAGGTGTTTACATGAAGGAAAGGATTTTATTAAAAAGATCATAACCATATTTGATGAGGACCAAATCCCAGAAGGGCTCCTGTTGGAGCTGTCTGATCTGGGTCTGCTCTGTTTGCTTATGGAATTATACAGATCTGATTTTCAGTTTCTACCATAGTGAAATAAATCAATATTCCATGTTCCATTTTACTGATTCTGTCCATAAATATAAATGAGGTGATACAATCTTGAATAAGTGTTAAACAGGGAAAAGGTTAATCCAAACCAAGATCTGAAGGAATCACGCTACACCTGTCTTAGAATTATTCTAGAACCATTCTTCAAAATTATTTGTAAACTCTTCAATTACATTGACCCTTTAATGTATGTAAGAATAGTAATTTGTTTAACCTTTACAACGCTGATTTTTCAAATGGACTATAACAAAATTCAAACAGGTCAAGATTATGGTGACATTGAGGGATTCATCTAAAGAAAAGTGTAATATGATAAACAGTACAGACCCAGATGAGAGGGCTCCTCTAGGAGCCCTCTCATCTGGGTCTACACTGTTTGCAAAAGACATTAGTGACCTGTGTCCTGCACTGTAGTAAGAGTTAATGTTTATAATAGTACATTGATGCAGGCATGTTTGCTCATGGCAGAAACTGTAGAATCAGATATATATTACTTCATAAGCCAACAGCCATCATTATCAGATGGTTCCTACAGGAGCAGTCTGATCTGGGTTTATTCTGTTTGCAAAAATGTAAAAAATCATATCTATATATGAAGTAAAGAGTAATGAGTGTTCTTAACCCTTTCCCTGTTCTATGCTTATTACAAATTCCAGTACCTACTGAATATTCACGGAAAACATAGTTATAATGAATTATGGAAGGTGGTACATTGTAGCCATTTTAGAAAGTGAGGAAACAGATCTATCCAATTCTATTAGCAAACAGAGTAGACCCTGATCAGACGGCTCCTCTAGGAGCCTCTGATCTGGATCTACTCTGTTTGCATATGCATGAAAAAGCGTTTACATGAGGAAAAGGGTTAATACCCTATTAATCTAAAGCTGCTCTCAGCTTGTTCTGGAACACTGTTAGTATTACACTGTAAATGCCCTAGAATATTTCATAGTGTAATGCTCTCTGTCAATTCCTATGATTTGCTGCACCACCATCCATTAGCAGAGGTTGCTGTCAACAGATTTATGACTGTTACATTTCGAAATGCACAAAGTCATCAAAGAATAAGATAACAATACACTGCTGTACAGATCGGAAAGCCCATTATTATTTCTGAAGATAATGTTGGGCATTTAAACAGTTTACATACTGATGAGACACTGAGTAACCTTGTATTTAATCTGGGTCAAGGTTGTCTGATACTTTTGATAAGAAATGGAAGGAAATTTTATTTGATAATAAATTTTAGTGAAGCATATAATACTTTTGCGCACGCTAATTACTAGGCAGGCTAAGAGCTAAGGATATTCCACCATAATGATTTGCCTCATCACAACATTTTGTGCTTGACTGCTTTTTATAGTTTACACTAAGCTGATGTCCCTGGAAGCCAAATGTGTTTATAATGATGGAATTCTGAAGTATGTCAAAATATCGCGCATCATTTGTCTTGTGGTATTCAACGAACAACAGGCTTTTTCACTGAGATGAGAACTCTTTGCATGCTAAATAATTGCTGTCTGCAAAATTTGTCATCTGAAATAATTCTTAAACCTTAACTCCATAGATTTGCCTTTCTATGCTTTTGCAATCAGAGTAGACCCAGATAAGACAGCTCTGTTTGTTTATGCCTAGTTTACATTTGCCACGGAGGCCATACGATTCCATTGTCTGCGATTTTCCTATGATATCATTTTGCATCGTAGAAAACTATGAGCTGTGTTGTTTTTGTTTACATTGTCTACGATCATCGTACGATTATTTGTGTATACTGATGGGGGCTTATCCGTAGGATGACTTGAGCGGCGACCATACAGAGATCATGTGATCTCCATGCAGTCACTGCGCTGTCTCCGCTTGGATAAGGCAATCGTATGGAGGCTTGCGTAGCCCGTACGGAGCCTATGCGGGTTCCATACGAAGACTAGCAGAGTAACAGTGTTCCATCTTCTATAGCTAGACAAACTATTAATGCAAGAAAATAATGTCAAATAAATATTCACCCATCAGAAATCTCAAAATCGCTGCACGGCCATGGTGCGGTCGCTGTGAGGTTGCCGCAGGATGACCATGCGATGTACATACAATTTCAAGGGTATTGCACAGAAACCAAGCGGCAGCCTTGCGGTGATCATGCGATGACCCTACGGTCGCGGTGCGATTTGTTTTGCTACATGTACTCTGAATATAGGTCGTTTTCCACACGATCCTCGTGCAACCTCCGTACCATGCCCGGGCGGAGGTCGCACAATGCCTGTAACCATGTGTTTACGGGCTGCAGATTTGCGATTTTTGAAAATAATGTTTAACTTTTTTATGACAAATCGTAAGGGCTGAACAGTTACTGTAGGAAAATCGTACCGCGACCGCCTGCCTCCATATGGAGACCGCATGGAAAAGCCCTAGCGATGATTTTACGGTGCCCAGGAAGCCTTACGAAAATCGTATGGTGACCGCCTGCATCTGTATGGAGACCACACGGAAATGCCCTTACGACTAATCTACTGGCACTGTAAACTCATCGCAAGGCAAATGTAAAATAGGCATTATGGAATAATATAGATCAAATTCTAATCCTAAAGGAACCGTTTGATGAGGGTTCACACTATTTGCTGCCTTGTCAGTCTAATTTTAAGCTATCAATATGATGCTGAATTGACTTATTCAGCTTAACGTCTGGTTTAGAGAGGTTTTACTGTAGTCAGCTTTACAACAAACTCAGTGTAGAGGGGAGACTGGATGTTTGAATACTTACTGTAAATAGGGTAATGACTTCGTACTTATTTACCAGAGCTACAGATAAGGGTGTATACCCAAATACTAAAATCGTTAATCCTCCACCAAACCCTATTCTCTGACCACTCTTTAGAATCGTCTCTTGGAGACGATTCTAAAGAGTGGTCACAGTATAGGGTTTGGTGGGATATAAAGGAGTTATTCTTGAAAATATTATTCAGTTAACGTCCAGTTTAGAGAGGTTTTATTGTGTTGAGCTTTACAACAACCTCAGTGTAGAGGGGAGACTGGATGTATGAATACTTACTGTAATTAGAGCAGTGACCTTGTACTACATTGTACTTACATTTACTAATTCTGCATTTATAACACAAGCTGTTGCAATACAACATTTCATCTGAAATAGTACACTGCATGGGAAATCAGCACTTACAACAATGCATTTTCAAATGGACTATTCCAAAATCCAAACAGGGCAAGCTTATGGTGAGGTGAATATTCAGGGATATTTCTAAAGAAAAGTGTAACATGACAAACGGTGCAGACCCTGATTAGAGGGCTCCTTTTGGAGCCCTCTCATCTGGATCTACACTGTTTGCAAAGGACATTAGCGACTCAGAATACATCATTAACCCTTTAAATACATAACTAACACTTTGTTAGCTGCCATAACTAACACTTTGAATACATAACTAACACTTTGAATACATAACTAACGCTTTGTTAGCTGCCATATGCAAACAGTGTAGACCAAGATCAGAGGGCTTGTAAAGGAACTCTATGATTAGGGTCTGCACAAAATTCTCTCATAAACTTTTCATACTGAATGAAATTTATCTTTAACCCATTACCTCATAGGCTATTTTTAGATACAACCCCTTTGAATAAATCTATGGAAAAGGAGCATTAACTAGAGAAAAGGAAACTTTTAGAATGGTGTAGTTTGAAACCATCCTATAGGAACAAAATGCTCTATTTATCACAATGGTTTCAAAAAGTCACTTTTTCAAAGGCGTCAATATGAGGGAATGGGTTAAATTGCAGTTTGATCTGTGTCTGTATAATTTTAGTTTGTTGATCAAAATACTTAGGGTATAATTAATTAGGGTATTAATTTGCTCTGTTATCTGTTTGACATTTTGTGCTCCATGCAAAAATACACAATTTCTTCTCTGACACAACTTAGGGCAGTTGCTTAAATCTGTATTAATTTAAGAATTCCTAATCAAACCACGAACGAGGCATTTCTTCACCTCAAGCAGTCTTCTATTGATGGATCAAGCAACTGAATCATTGCCGAAGAGAATTACAGGTCTAAATTATACCTCACAATATAATCATGTAACATCATTAGACAAACTAAAATTGCACATAACCAAATTACCCAAGTATTCCCAGATCAATAGATAAAGGCAGAGCTCCAGATAAGATGCATAGATTGAAACATTTTCAAGAATAGCTCCTTTATTTTTCCAGCAAACCTTATACTGTGACTACTCTTTAGAATCGTCTCAAAGAGAAGATCCTAAAGAGTGGTCACAGTATAGGGTTTGGTGGAGAAATGATGATTTTAGTATTTTGGTATGCACCCTTATCTGTAGCTCTGGATCAAGGTGCACATTCAAATACTAAAATTTAATTTTGCAAACTCTATGTTGTGACCACTCTTTACTCCATGACTATTCATGTTAGAAATAATGACATCATGAATATTAATTGAACTAAATGAGCCATCTGATCTGGGTCTACTCTGTTTGCAAAGGCGTAAAGAGGTGTATATAATGGAGTAAAGAGTTAAGAATTGTCTTGAACAGATGATTCGAAAATGAGCTTGAGGCCACAACACATAGAAGCTATTCTTAAAGAAGTTTTAGTTTACACATCTTATCCATTCCTTTGCATTCAGACAAACTTTGGTAAATAGTGTAGTGTAAATAGTGTAGACCCAGATCAAATGGCTCCTGAAGGAAATGTTTGATCAGGGTAAACACTGTTTGGTACTATGTCAGTCAAACTTGAAGTTATCAAAATAGTGGCAAGTTGAAATATGTAGCATTACAAACCAGTAGAGAGGGGAGACTGGGTGTCCTAATACTTAGTGTATTTTGGAGAAATAGTCTTATTGCTAATTGCTTTATATTAATACCAGATTCTCCCTAATAAATCTCCTCTTACTTGTGTGGGGGAGGGGAGAGGGAATTAACGCTCAGTAAAACAACTAAAATCCTATATAACAACTATTAGATAGAGAAATATAGGTTTTTTAAACTACACGTGGTAGCTTAATACAGAGCGAAAACAATACAGAAAGAAAGCTCCCATAGGAGCTTTCTGCATTGCTTTCATTCTGTTTTGAGGCAAATGCCTGTGTACAAAATGCAAGAAGCATCAGTATCCATGCTTATAAAACTTTTTAGATGAGTCTGAGTTCGTTTTCAAGCTTTTGATTGGTCAGATTTTAGCCTTAATAAGCAGATAAAACAGCTTCTGTGGGAGCCATCTGATCTAGGTGTATTCTGTTTGCTTATGGAACAATTTAGATATGATCTTGCAGTTTGTATCACAAACTCCCTTGTTCACAATGCCATTATAAAAAATTATTTAATTAATATTCATGATGTCATTATTTCTTACTTGAAGAGGCACGAGTTAACCCATTCTCTCATAGTGACGCCTTTTGATGCCTCTGTAAAAGTCACTTTATGAAACTCTTGTGATAAATACAGCATTTTGCTCCATAGGAGCAAAATTATGTTCTATTTATCACAAGGGTCTCAAAACTTCACAATTCTGAAATTTTCCTTTTCTCTAGTTAATGCTCCTTTAATTTATTCAAAGAGGTAGGCTCTAAAAATAGCTTATGAGGGAATGGATTAAAGGGTTAAAAATTGATAGTTCTAATACCAATATCTAGTTGAAATGACTGTAACTACCAAATAACTAACTACTAGATCTAATTTGGTTGTATAATTTCTGTCTGATGTATTCTACAATTTTGTCAAAATCCCTAGAGTCATCATCTACATTGTGACATTTTTACAGATAGGTACCGCATTTACTCCAAATATATGGACCCCAATCTCCCCCTTGCACCTTTTGTAAAGCTCAACTCTTTGAATGTGTGATGCACATACAATGACATTTGCAAACAGTGTAGACCTAGATCAGATGGCTCCTTGAGAAGCCATCTGATCAGGGTCTGCACTGTTTGTCATTCAAAACAATCTATAATGTATAAGCCGGACTCTATAGTTAAAAACACTGACGGGCTATTCCACTCTGCGAATTCAGCGTTGAAAGGGTTAATAAGTCAATTTGGCATCACAATAGCAAATAGTGAAGACCATGATCAAACGGTTCCTTCAGGAGCAGTTTGATCTGGGTCTGCACTATTTGCCTAAGTACAGAAAACCCCGCTAATGTGACCACCCAAAAGAGGTATAATTCTGGGTGCTAGATGCAGGTGGTAGCTTAATGCAGGACAAAAGTAATGCAGAAAGCTCCTAGAGGAGCTTTCTACATTACTTTGGTCCTGTATTAAGCACCCACCTGCTTATAAAGACACTCATGTTTATTCATTAAGTGGTCGCATTAGAGGCATTCTACTGTATGTATGTTGGAATACTTGGGGGAAATAGGGTACCTACATCTTCATTTACAGACAATAAATCTTTACATGGCTTTATCATTCAGGAACACACTTCAATTTGATTCTGTCATGCAACTTTGTCTCAAAATTATGTCTGGCATAGGCTTCAAGCTGAGTTGTTTGAACTTAACTCGCTAGATGCCAATTCATGAGAAGCTATGCAAACAGTTTGGATCCAGATGATCCACACAGTAATTTGACATCTTACCAGGATGCAAACTGTTTGTTACTCTGACTAAAGTTTAGAAGAGAAATGAAAGAAAATGAAACCATTCAGAAATGCAGCGGATGACAAAGTTTGCTGACAAAAACTTCAAGCGAAACGTCTAAGCATGCTGCGAGTGATTTCATATTGGCCTCTGTAAACAGTATAGATTCAAAGAGAGGTTTACAGGCAAAGTATTCAGACAGACAAACATGGGCAAAAAGTGCAGACCCTGATCAAACTGCTCCTGAAAATTGGTGATGACCAATGCAGACAGTTTGGATCTAGATGAAACGCCAAGTAACTCAGCGTCTGATCAGGATCGAAACTGCCTGTCACTCTGACTCTATGTTTGAAGAGAAGAAAATTCTAAAATGGTGACAGATGATGGTTTTTCAAAACAAAAATTACTTAGCATGTAAAGTTACAGTTACCAAAATAGTGCAAAATTTACTTACAGTATAAGCTGTCTTAAGTGGCCATTCATTAATGGAACATAGGAGTGATAAAAAGCAGGTGACTGCTTAATGCAGGGCAAAAACAATGCAGAAAGCTCCTATAGGAGATTTCTGCATTACTTTTGACCTGCATTAAGCTACTACCCACCTTGCAGACCCATAATTAGACATCTATTTGATGGTTGCTAAAGACAGGTTCTACTGTACTCAGTTTTACAGAAAATGCAGAATAGGTATCTCGATATGTTGGGTAAATAGGACAACTAACAAATCAAATCAAGATTTTGACTTTTTGATATTGGTGCATACTGATCAATATGATGACAGCTGCTGTTGATAATATATTAGTCAAATATGGTTGATCATAATTGTTAATAATGCTGTTAATTGTTAAACATATCTAATCATGATTTACCCTTTACTCCATGAATATTTATGTAAGAAATAATGACATCATGAATATTAATTAGAATGTTATAATAACACATGAACTTTTGGCAATGGCAGAAACTGTTAACCATGGTTATTTTCTCAGGAAGGATGGTGACTGGGGTGATGATAACATGATATTGATGATGATGGTGATGATGATGACAATAACAATGTGTATGATAATGACAATAATGATGTTGATGATGACAATAATGATGATGATGATGATGATAGAGATGAAGATGAAAATAATGGTGATGATGATGATGATGATGATGATGCTGATAGTGATGATGACAGTACCGGTGTTAATGATGATAGTGATGGTTATGGTGACAATAATGAAGCTGATGATGGTAGAGATGATGATGACAATAACAATGTTGATGATAATGGAGATGATGAAGATAATATAATGATGTTCATGATTATAGATGATGATAACAATAAAGATGTTGATGATGATAGAAATGATGATGACAATAATGAGGATGATGATGACAATAATAATGTTGATGAAAATAGTAGAGAAGGTGACAATAATGATGTTGATAATGATGGTAGAGATGATAATGATGACAATACTGATGATGATGATGATAGAGGTGATGAATACAATAATGTTGATAATGATGACAAGAGATGATGACCACTATAATGATGTTGATGATGACAGTGATGATGTCAATAATGATGTTGAAGATGACAGTGATGATGATAATAACTATGCTGATGATGATAGTGATGATGATGACAATAACAATGTTGGTGATGACAGTGATGATATCAATAATGATGTTGATGACGATAGTAGTGGAGATGTCAATGATATTGATGATGATGATAATAACAATGTTGATGATAGTGATGATAATATTGATAGTTATAGTGATAATGATAATAGTTATAGCAAGGTGATTAGATGATAATGAAGTACAGATTATATTGCTTAGAAGTATGATGAAAGTGGTATATGACTGTGATTAAGAAATTAATTATGCAACAGCAGTGAATCATAATTACTGCTACAAACATTATGACACATAAACGTCTATTATAATTGGCATGAAAAGACTATAGATCTATAACAATTTTAATTATTTGTACAATATGAATGAGTTTGTGATAACATACTATGCAACAAGTAACTCAGCATCACATCAGGATCCAAACTACCTGACACTGAGACTATAACAATGGTCTTTGAATCACAATACAGATTAACTCCTTAAAATATAGGAAGCGAATATATAAAACATTTGCAAAACAATGTAGACCCAAATCAAAGGTTTCCTAAGGCAGCAAGTTGACAAGGGTCCGCTCTGTGTTTGTCATAAAAGCATTAATTTTCTTCAGTGCTAAATTTTGATCCAAATTTTTGTTTGATTAATATTCAGAAATGGAGGAGTCCGTTTTAATTATTCAGCAAGTTAAGGGTTAAGACTTTGTAACAGACAACCATTACTTTAATATGTAGACAAAGAATGTTCTAAGTGAAAGTGTTTAACTATGTTATCCATTTAGTTTGAAAGGGGTAAATTTGCAAGAAGATTTTAAATGAGAAACAATGCAGACCCCGATGAGATTACTGCTCTAGGACTCCGTACATGCTGTTTTCAAATGACAGTCCCCCCCCCCCCCCCCCTTCAAATGGTTAAGTTACAAAGTGAACGAATTCTGCTTAGCCCTTATGCAAGCGTGTGATCTGACCGACATCTGCAAAACAGTGTTGATCCTGATGAGACACTAAGTATCTCAGTCTCTCATCATGATCAAAGCTGACACCGTTAACAGTTTCTAAATATTTCGAATGAACCAATTTGCAGAAAGTCAGAATTTCAGCATGCATCATTTTTTCACAGTTCCAGAAAAGAAGGAGCAAGATCTCATATTGTGAACATGAGTGATGGCATTACTGTCACATTTTGAAGTAACACATTTAGACATAGAGTTGTACAAAGACTAATGTGTGTTGGATGTCTCTGGACTTTAACAACTTTTGTTACTTAGGAGGAAATGATGTATGTCTATTCCATTTACCTCTCACATGTAGACATCTGCGATCCACTTTGAATGTCTTCACTGACAGTTGTTTTTACGGTATGATCCTAAATATTCAACTACATAGTCTCCATCTTAACCCTTTCCTCCATAAATACGCCTTTCTATGCCTCTGTAACAGTCACTTCTTGAAACCATTATGATAAATAGAGCATTAATTTTGCTCCTATGGTTTCAATACTACACAATTCTAAAATTTGCGTTTTCTCTAGTAAATGCTCCTTTTCGGTAGATTTATTCAAAGAGGCTGGGTCTAAAAATAGCCTATGAGATAATGAGTTAACCCTTTCCCTGTTCAGTATTCATGGAAGAAATAATTACATCATGAATATTTATTAGCTGAATTTTTATAATGTAAAGTTTTGCTTTGACAAAAACTGTAGAATCAGATCTATATCATGTCAATAGCAAACAGGTATCATTGGTGCGTACAGACTTCTAGCACTAAAATTCCAAGACTCAGGTTTACACACCCTGGGTACTATTAGAAGTTAGAATAGACTGATGGAGTAGCAAATAGTGTTGATCCAGATCAAAAACTTCCCCCAGGAGCCATTTGATCTGGGTCTGCATTATCATCCTAAGTCTATCTTTCAGAATACTTGGGATAAGCAGGGCCTGGATTAATGTTGTCAGTAGGGTCCAATAACTGTACATTACCAAATCACTTTGATACAGACAGATATCACATGAAATATTGATACAGCTACCTGTGGCAGAAATCAAATGAAACATCTATGTACTAGGATTCGTTTAACCCATTCCTCCTCCATAGGCTATATTTATACCCATCCTCTTTCAATGATTCTACCCAAAAGGAGCATTTAATTGAGAAAGGTAAAATTTTAGAATTTTGTAGTTTGAAACCATTGTGATAAATAGAGCATTTGCTCCTATGGGAGCAAATGCTCTATTTATCACAATGGTTTCAACAGGTGACTTTTACAGGCGCAGACAGGCGTATTTATGGAAGAAAGGGTTAACCCATTCCCTCATCTTGACACCTTTTGACATGTCTGTCGAAGTCATTTTTTGAAACCATTGTGATAAATAGAGCATTAATTTTGCTCCTAGGTGGTTTCAAAACAACACAATTTTGAATATTTCCTTTTCTCTAGTAAATGCTCCTTTTCAGTAACTAGAATCATATCTATGTTATATATCATAAGCAAACAGAGCAGACCCTGATAAGATGGCTCATATATGAGTTGTCTGATCTTGGTCTACTCTGTTTGCAAATGTGTAGAAAGGCATAGTTATGGAGTAATGGGTTAAACAGATAATTCAATCAAAGTTCATTACTGAAGCAAATACTTTTTATGACAAAAAGTGCAGATACTAATCCATTTGTTCCCTTGGGTCTCATAATTATAAAGGTCTTATATACTCGGTTCCCAGTCTTACATAAAGGTCTTATATACTCAGTTCCCAGTCTTACATACTTATATACTCGGTTCCCCACACTTTAATGGTTAAAGTGTTTATGTTTTCCTCAGAGACAGGGTCAAGTGTTTGGGTTAATTGAACTGTCTGTATTCTAAGCACAACCTCAACCCTTTACTCCATAGACATGATTTTAACCGCTCTGCAAACAGAGTAGACTGAGATCAGACAGCTTTTGTACGAGATCTCTAAACACTGTCTGTTTTGTGTGCATGTAAAATAATACACATATGAATTTATTGCTTCTGTCATGGTTATCATTTCCTATATTCACATGTTATTATAAAATATCCATCTAATAAAAAGGGTGCCCAAATTGGATAGGGGAGAATGGGTGTCTCAATATTTAGAGTAAATATGGGAGCTTTACATATAAGATGTGATATTCCATAAAATTGTTTTAACC
Organism: Azorinus chamasolen; assembly: GCA_963576725.1. NCBI lineage: Eukaryota > Metazoa > Mollusca > Bivalvia > Cardiida > Solecurtidae > Azorinus > Azorinus chamasolen. The sequence continues at coordinate 49,603,312 of OY755249.1, forward strand.
ATTTCCCTGTTTAATATTCATGTCAGAAATAATAACGAACATCATGAACATTTCTTAGCGGTATGTATTTAAAATTGACTGTGTACAGTAGAACCCCTCTAATGCAACCAATTAATGAATAAACATGGATATATTTATAAGTAGGTGGTTGCTTAATGCATGACAAAAGTAATGCAGAAAGCCCCTCTAGGAGCTTTCTGCATTACTTTTGTCATGCATTAAGCTACCACCTGCATCTAGCACCCAGAATTATACCTCTTTTAGATGGTTGCATTAGTGAGGTTTTACTGTACACAGAATTGTTTGCAAGGGTGTGAAAAGGAGTTTATATGAGGGAAAGGGTTTACCCTTTATTTGATGAATTATTCATGTAAGAAATAATGAATATCTAGTTAGCTGAATTCTTTTAATAGCTTATGAACAAGAGATTGACACTTCAGAATTAGACCTATATTATTTTAGTAAGTATTATGAACCATAGCTGCACCTGATCTGTCAACTCTTATAGGAGCTAATATATGATCTGGCTCTAGTCTGTTTGCTAAGGCATCATAAGGCATATCTATGTGGTAAAGGTTTAACCCTTTCCCTGTTCTATGTTGAAATTCCCAACTCCAATACCTTCTGAATATTTATGAGCAAAATAGTTATGATGACATATGGCAGGAGGAACATTGCAGTTATTTTAGAAAGTAAAGAAACAGAACTATCAAATTCCATAACAAACAGAGCAGAAATCTGATCAGACGGCTCCTATAGGAGCTATCTGATCTAGGTCTACTCTGTTTGCAAATGTGTGAAAAAGGGTATATGAAAGAAAAGGTTAACTGATTAGACAGATGAAATACAGTGCACCTTGTCAATATTATATAAAAAAAGTGAATTAACACTATATCTCATACAAACACCATTTCACGCCTTTGTAAACACAGTAGAACCAGGTGATGTCTTATCAGGGTCTGCTCTGTTTGCTTATGAATAATAAAAATATAATTCTACAGTTTCAGCCATGGTTAAATATTCTCTTGTTCATAATCCATTATTAAGATTCAGTTATTAATAGACATTGTTTCTTACTAAATATTCATGACATATTCATACTCATTTATATTCATGATGGAAAGCATTAACCCGTTCCCTCATATTGACGACTTTTAACGACTCTGTAAAAGTCACTTTGTGAAACCATTGTGATAAACAGAGCATTTGCTCCTATAGGAGCAAATGCTCTATTTATCACAATGGTTTCAAACTATAAATTTCTGAAAATTTCCTTTTCTCTAGTTAATGCTCCTTTTCGGTAGATTTATTCAAAGAGGTTGTATCTAAAAAATAGCCTATGGGGTAATGCGTTAAATAATGTAACTAATTATCATGTTTATAAAGTCATGATGACACTAGGAATGAAGAAATGTAACTAAACACATTACCTCTCCATGATGATGTCGTAAACAAATCTCCAAACAAATACAAGTTCAAACAAACAATAACCGTGTAGAGCAACAAGTGAAGTTATTTTTCAACAGTAGCTCATAACCAATCAGCCCGGCATGATACTGACTGTTATTTCTCCACAAATCCTTGTTGCCTTACAGTGCTCTATCTTGAAAGTGTCATGTGCATTCATATAAGCAATACATTGCTTAGAAAATTCTTTTATGAAAATCGTTGTCTTCTGAATCTCTCTTCCACTACCGTTTTTAAAATTATCCAATTGATTTACAGTGTTGAACAGTTTGGATTTAAATGTAATGCACAGTTACTGGGAGTCTAATCTGGATCAATACTGTACACAATGTTATCACAGATTGACTGTTAAACACTTTGCATGCTAGCAGTGATTTGATGATTACTTACAAAGTTAAAATCCAGATAAGACAGAGAAACATAACCCTTTCATTGCAGGAAACAAGTAACTATTGTCATTTGCAAACAGTGCAGACCCAGATAAGAGAGCTCCTACAGGAGCCCTCTCACCAGGATCTGCACTGTTTGTTATCTTACCATTTTTTCTTTAAAAATATCATGTTTGACATGTTTGAATTTTGCAATAGTCCATTTGCAAATTCAGCATTGAAGGGTTTAATTTTCAGAAATGCAACAGGCAATAATTTTTGCCTTTTTTTAATGACCCTTACTTTTGCATGCAAAGAGATAAAACTAGAGTATATCCATAGTTCAAACAGCATAGCATAACAGTGCCAGTGGTATAGGATTCTGCTCTGTTGGTCAGCACGTACCAAAGCTGTGTTTTAAACTGAAGCATGACTGAATCTAATTTATTTAACTCTACCCCACCCAGGGTTTAATCAAGATCTAACTTCTGTCAGAAACTATTTTATAACTTGTGGAACTGCAGAACTTAATTCTCACACTGCAAATCATGACACAGCTATCAACTTTTCAAAATAGAATACATCCCTCCCAGCTTGAACAGCTGCACTGATACCTGTTACGCCTCCATTTCTAAACAATACCTTCTGCAAGAACTTCCCAATGTCTGCTTAAACCCTCAAACTTTTTCTTCAATTTCTGTAGAACAGTAATTATCAGTATGTAAAGCTATTTCACCTTTTCCCTCATGAATCTTCATGTAAGAAATAATGACACCATAAAAATCAATTAGTTGGCATGTGAATACAGAAATTTAGGTCATGGAAGACACTGTAGAATACAGTTTTAATATATTATTTTTTAATCATTAGCAAACAGAGAAGATCCTAATCTGGGTCAACTCAGTTTGCAAAGGCATTAACTCTTTTGCTGTCAATGTCGCATCTGTGATTACCTATGCAAGCAGTTTGGATCCAGATGAGACATTCAGTGTCTCATCAGGATCCAAACTGTTTGTTACTGTGACTATAACAAGAAATGTGTCATAGTAGGTGACAAATGCCCCCAAAGTAAAGTACAGACAATGAAATGTGTTTTGTAAGCAGGCCTGCATATGCAACTGCAAAATGAAAGTAAAGATTGCATAGTATGACCAGAATTTGAACTCGTTACCCCAAACAACAAGCTTTTTTTTGTAACTGAGGTCAAAGGTTAAGGTCATGGCCACATGACCTACAAATAGTATGCGACATTCCACCATCCGAAGATGAACTCATACACCATATTTGGTGTAGGATAATAATGCTGTAGACATTTTGAAAGTACATGTAGTAGTACTGCCCCATAGGCTATTTTTAGACCCAACCTCTTTGAATAAATCTACCCAAAAGGAGCATTTACTAGAGAAAAGTAAAATTCTAGAATTTTGTAGTTTGAAACCATTGCGATAATTGATAAATGCTCTATTTACCACAATGGTTTCAAGTAGTGGTTATTACAGAGGCGTAGAAAGGCGTATTTATGGAGGAAAGGGTTAAGAAGTAATATAGATATGATTCAAGTTTCTTCCTTTACCAAACATTTCTGTGTTCACATACCATTATAAAAACTAATCTAATTAATATTCATGATGTCAGCATTTCTTGCATAAATATTCATGAGGGAAAGGGATAAAACACTAAGCTGATTGAAGATTATTAATGGAAGAATGATCGACATCTGAAGAAAATTTGATTCCCATTTTAGTTCAAACTCATTTATTTATTATTAGTGCTACGTGGGGTACATCTATGCTTTTACAGTAAAGTTCCGCTAATGCGACCACCTAAAAGAGGTATAATTTTGGGTGCTAGATGCAGGTGGTAGCTTAATGCAGGACAAAAGTAATGTAGAAAGCTTGTCTAGGAGCTTTCTGCATTACTTTTGTCCTGCATTAAGCAACCACCTGCTTATAAAGGTACCCATGTTTACTCATTAAGTGGTCGCATTAGTGGGTTTTACTGTACAAGTAAGAGCATCTTGCCCTGTCAAACTGACATAGTTACAGTCACATTGCTTCGCCAGCTTAGAAACATAGCTAAATACAAAGTTTACCAAAATAATGAAACTGAAATTACGGTTTAATCCTTTCCCTCAGATACATGCCTTTGCATACACTGTGCACCCAGTCCAGACGGCTCCTATGGAGTTGTTTGATGAGGGTCTACTCTATGTGCTTATGAAATTATAATAGAACTAACTCTATAGTTAGTACTATAATCTACCAATACCAACATTCATTTTGCCATTATAAAAATTCAGCTAATAAATATTCATGATGACATTATTGCTTACATGAATATTCAACAGGGAAAGGGTTAACCCTTTTCCTGTTCTATGTTTAGTCCAAATTTCAATACCGACTGAATATTCATGGAAAAATTGTTATAATGATATATGGAAGGTGGAACATTGTAGCCATTTTAGAAAGAAAAGAACCGGATCTTTCAAATTCCACTAGCAAACAGAGTAGACCCTGATCAGACGGCTCCTCTAGGAGCTACTTTGGGTCTACTCTGTTTGCAAATGCGTAATAACACGTTTATATGAGGAAAAGGGTCAACTGAGGCTAGACTTTATAGACTGAGCCTAGATTGAGGCTTCATAAACTGAGGCTTTATAGACTGGTACTAGGTGTTATAGACTGAGGCTTCATAAACTGAGGCTTTATAGACTGGTACTAGGTGTTATAGACTGAGGCTTCATAGACTGGTACTAGGTGTTATAGACTGAGGCTTCATAAACTGAGGCTTTATAGATGGGTTCTAGGCTTTAATTATTTATAGACTGGGGCTCTATAAACATGCTAGGCTTTGTAGATCAAGGCTCTATAGACTGAGGCTATGCATTATAGACTAATGAGTTATAGACTGAGGCATATTATTAAATGAGGCTTTATAGAATGAGACAATATGCATTATAGACTGAGGCATTATAAAACGAGGCATTATAGACAAAGGCATTATAGGCTGAGGCTTATAGACTAACGTTTTTCCCAGACTAAGGCTTTATAGACAGGTTTTATAGGATATAACTTTTAAAGACTGAGGCTAGGCTTTAAAGCCTGAGACTAGTCATTATAGACTGGGGCTTTATAGACTGAGCATTTATAAAATGAGGATAGACTTTACAGAATGCAGCTTTATAGAATATGGCTTTATAGACTGAAGTTTTACAGAATATGACTTTATAGACATGCTTTATAGATTGAGACTAGGCTTTATAGACTGAGGTTTTACTGACTGATCCTAGACTTTACAGACTGGTGTTTTTTCGACTGAGGCTTTATAGACAGAGGCTAGGCTTTACAGACTAAGGCATTTTAGACTGAAGCTAGGCTTTACAGACTGAGACTAGGCTGTAGGTAGGCTTTATAGACTGATGCTGGACTTTACAGACAGAATTTTTACAGAAACTCTATTGACTGAGACTTTATGTACTGATACTATATAGACTGTGGCTTTATAGACCGAGACCTTATAAAATGAGGCTAGGCATTAGACAGATGCTTTATAAACTGAGGCTAGGCATTATAGACAGATGCTTTATAAACTGAGGCTAGGCATTATAGACAGATGCTTTATAAACTGAGGCTAGGTATTATAGACAGATGCTTTATAAATTGAGGCTAGGCATTATAGACAGATGCTCTATAAACTGAGGCTAGGCTTCATAGACAGATGCTTTATAATTATGAGGCTAGGCTTTAAAGACTGAAGTTTTTACAGACTAAGGTCTAACAGACGGGGGGGCTTTATAAACTTTATTGACAGAGGCTAGGATTTAAGGACTCACGACTTTATAAACTGGGGCTTTGTAGACTGATGTTAGACTTTATAGACTAAGACTTTATACTGAGTATTTTGTTTTGCTGGATTAAATGCTTTAAATCTTAGAATTCCTTTCTCTCCAAATGTGTTTATAAATATCAATTACCTTTTTTCTACCACATTTAACCCTTTCCTAATTGAATATTCATGTAAAAATAATGTATCATGAATTCACTAGATGTTTGGCATATTTAGAAACTGTTCAAGTCTATTATATTTTCATAAGCAATCAGAGTAGACCTTTATCAGGTGGCACTTATAGGAGCCGTCTGATCTGGATGTAGTCTCAAGTTTTCTACAAACATTTGTATAAGGGAAAGGGTTAAGCGATTAACCTAATTTCCCCTGTTGTGAAAAGAGTCGAATGGGAGATACTGTTAACCCTTCGCTTGCTGAATTTTAAAATACATTTCTCCTTCTTTACACATATCCTGTTGTATAATTACATATATCGTCACTGTGTACAAGTATTTCATTGTGCAATCACTGCTGTGGAGTGCACTGATTGCACAATCAACTTGTAAATAGTACAGACCCTGATGAGACAGCTCCTGCAGGAGCTGTCTCATCTGGGTCTTCAATATTTACAGGTACGTATAGTGACGTGAATAGCAAGCGAAGGGTTAAAATTTATTGTGGTTGAAATGAAAATTGATGACTTGTGATTTCAAGTATTTGTCAAGAAACATTTGTTATTTCTCCCATTTCTCCTAAAGAATATATGGTGTCAAACAGCTTGGATCCTGATGAGATGCAGAGTGTCTCATCTGGATTCAAACAGTTTTCACAGGCAACACAAATTTGATACTCAGCATACAAAACATTAAGACAAAATTAGCATATCTGATGAAGCCCACTGATCAGATTTACACTGTTAAATTATTTAACACATTTCCACATTCAAAGGTTTAATTTTACCTATTCTCTGAAAGAGACACTTTTAGCAGCCTTTGCAAACAGAGTAGACCTGTTGGAACCATCTGATCAGGGTCTGCTCTGTTTGCTTAGGGGAATACATAGGTCTGATCCTGTAGTTTCTGCTATGCTAAAAAAATCCTGTGTACATAATTATAAACTAGAATTGTTTTTGACGCAAAAACTGATGTCTCCCCCAGGGCATGGACAAATTTTTCTAAAGTCCCATAACTCTACAGAAAATAATCAAACCCAAAAAGGAATAAACTATGCACAACTATGCATGGCGCTGATCAACCCTGTGAAGTTTCATGAAAATCTGATAAAAGATTTTTGGGAAAATCCTGCGGACAAAATTTTCCATGCAAAAAATTCGAAGTCCCATAACTCTGCAGAAAATAGGAGGCAATAACTCCAATATTATTGAAGCCAGAGTTATGATACTTGTGCATAACAATTCCTTCCATCATGCTGTTTCCATACATGAAATCTCATTCCAAAAGCATCAGTTGAGCAGGAGTTATTGATTGGTTAAAAAATTGTAACAAAGGGAAATAAATCCAAAAGTATTGAAGCCAGAGTTATGGCCATTGTACATGACACTTCCTCTCATCATGCTCTGTCAATGTATGAAGTTTCAATCAAATGGCATTATCCATGTAAGAGTTATCATCCTGACAAGAAAGTGAAAAATTGACCTTGAATTGTGACCATGACCTTGAATTGTGACCTTGACCTTTGACCCATGTGCCTGAATCCTACTGTCTGCATATCAGCTTGTAAAGGAGAACATTTGTGCCTAAGCATTTTGGAATCCTTCCAAGGGTAATATACAGATGTGGGGCAGACATAAAATTAAGGCTACAACGTTTGACCTTGAATTGTGACCTTGACCTTTGAAAAATGTGCCTGAATCCTGCTGTCTGCACAATGCCTTGTTATGGAGAACATTTGTGCCAAAACATTTTGAAATCCTTCCAAGGGTTTAAGAGATATGGAGCAGACACGAAGGGTGTGGCTAAAAACATTTGACCTTAAATTGAGACCTTGACCTTTGACCCACGTGACTGAATTGAATGCTCTTCACATCGTCTTGTTAAGTCGACCATTTGTGCCAAAGAATTCTGAAATCCTTCCATATTTGTGAGAGATATGGAGCAGACATGAGTGTGACAGACAGATGGACGGATGAACAGCTCGACCAAAAACAATATGTCTCCTGGGTCTGCAAAGATGTAAAAATGCAGTTCTGTCAGGTAAAGGGATAAAAAGATTTTATTGACTACTGAAGTTTCTTGGTTATATCCAGGGTCTGATTGAAACGTGATTTGATGCAATTATACAGGGATAAAGCAAGGTACGAATAGAGCTCATGTTATATCCTGTAAGCTGTGCATTGAGTCTCATAAGGATTACAGTAAATCAATGTATTAATTAACATTGCCTTCTGAGGGCTTCCCTCTATCAAAGATAGCGGAAGATATTTGTCTGGCTGTGAAGAAGGAATGATTGATGTTAAAACTATTGTGCAAAAGTATAACTATGTCTTGGTACAGCCATATAAGAAAACGTAATTTTAACAAGATGTGTTAGTGAAACACCATGCCCACAAAAGGTACTTGAACTCAACTTTTGACCTTGACCTTGACATGGCACCACTGAAAGGTTGCACCTCCTCAATGAGCTTAGTATAATATTTAAGTATACTGACCCTTTCCTTCATATTAATTTGTTTTAACACATTTGCAAACAGAGTAGATCCCGATCAGATGGCTCCTATAGGAGCCATCTGATCGGGATCTGCTTTGTTTGCTTATGAAATTATAACAGTTTCTACCAATAGCAAACACTATCCTGTCTACAAAATTTAATGCCATTATAAATATTCAGCTAATAAATAGTCATAATGTCATTACAGTAAAACCTCTCTATAACGGCCACTAAATTGTGTTAATTAGTTGGTATTTAAGGCAGGTGGCTGCTTAAAGCAAGGTGACAGTAAAACAGAACGCTCCTATAGGAGCGTTCCGTTTCACTTTCGCCTTGCTTTAAGCAACCACCTGCCTTTAACACAAAATGCTTGTAATTTAGTGGCCGTTATAGAGAGGTTTTACTGTATTTCTTTTATGAATACTGAACAGGGAAAGAGTTAAGTCGGTCTGTAATAGTTCAAAAGCTACTTAAAAATATGACCTGGAGAGAGACAGTAAAACCATGCACTTGACCACCAAGTTTGCTCAAGATTGCTTCATCTGAATAATGGGTGGAGGAGTGTAAACAAAGTAATGCCTGGAGAACTAGCATTCATCAATCCTTAACACTGTACTCCATTAATACACTTTTCTATGCCTTTTCAAACAGAGTAGACCCAGACCAGACAGCTCCTGCAAGAGCTGACTGATCAGGGTCTGCTCTGTTTGCTTACAACAAAATACAGATATTGTTGTACACCTTCTGTCTTGGTTAAAAATGCATGTGTGTTCATGTGTTATTTTAAAAATACAGCCAATTAACATACATGATAATCATTACTTCTTAATATATGAATATTCATGGAGTAAAGGGTTAAACCTGACATTGGGAACTAAACAAATTCATGGACCATTCTACTCTTTGCAGAATAGCAACAAATTTGAGATATCCTGAGCAAAGAGTTTGATTACCTGATGGGACGCCTCATCAGAATCCTATTTGACATTCTGATTGCATTTTTGATGAGATGATACTTAGAGTGCTTAGATATTTGTATGTCAAGTATTTTTTCGTCTCCATCAATTGCCGTCTGCTTCAATTCTTGAATTTCTTTGCCAATATTAAGGTCAGAGTGTCAAACAGTTTGGATCCTGATGTGACGCCGCATTGTGCTAGCGTGCAAAGAGTTCAAGATTCAACATATTTATTAAGAGTTAAGCACACTCTCTCATTTTATTACCTTGAAGGAAGATTACAATACCATGCATCTCAGATTATGGGAAATTGATTCTCAACCTGCAAATCCAGTGTCTACAGATAAATACGCCTTTCTACGTACGCCTTTGCAAATAGAGTAGACCCAGATCAGATATAAGAGTTGCTATAAGAGCTGTTTGATTAGGGTCTACTCCGTTGCGCTTATGATATAATATTGATATGATTCTACAGTTTCTGCCATGGCTAAAAAATCATGTTTGATTATAACATTTAATCTAATTAATATTCATGGTGTCATTATTTCTTACATGAATATTCATGGGTAAAGGGTTAATTGCCCTAAATATTCTGGCATCCAATATCCCTCTCCACTGGTTGGTAAAGCTGAATATTTCAAGTTGGCTCATTTTGATAACTTAACCCTTCTGTTGCTGAATTTTAAAATACATTTCTCCTTCTTTACCCATGCCCTGTTGTATATAATTACATATATCTTCACTGTGTACACGTATTTTGCTGTACAATCACTGCTGTGGAGTGCACTGGTTGCACAATCAACTTGTAAATAGTGCAGACCCTGATGAGACAGCTCCTGCACTATTTACAGGTAGGTGTATTGACGTGAATAGCAAGCAAAGGGTTAAAATTCAAATGAAAGTAGTAAATAGGGTAGATCCTGATTAAACAACACTTTTAGAAGCCATTGATCTAGGTCTGCACTATTAACCCTTTACTCCATGAATATTCATGTAAGAAATAATGAAATTATAAAGATTAATTAGATTAATTGTTAAAATAGCTCATGAGCACAGGAAGTTTTGGCAGAAACTGTAGAATCATATCTGTATTATATCATAAGCAAATAGAGCAGACCCTGATCAGACGGTTCCTGCAGGAGCTATCTGATCTGGGTCTACTCTGTTTGCAAAGGTGTATTTATGGAGGAAAGAGGTAACCCAAGTTTCTCTCTCCAAATGCTCTATTTATCACAATGGTTTCAAACTACAAAATTCTAAAATTTTACTTTTCTCTAGTAAATGCTCCTTTTGGGTAGATTCGTTCAAAGATGTTGGGTCTAAAAATAGCCTATGGAGGAATGGGTTAAATTCCGACCTGCTGCAACTTTACTTCTGATTGGTTCAAGCCGTTGGGAAACTACTGACCGCAGGCAGCTTGGATCCCAATGAGATGCTGACTTATTCAGCATCTGATCTGTATCAAAACTATTTGCAAAGGCCATCAAAAACTGGTTCTTGTATTGGATGGGTCAGTAAAACTCTTATTGATAAGTGTTAAATATTTATTCTATCTTTATAGTTGACAATTATCCTTTGAATTCTGAATTTTCAAAGTGAAATGATCCATCATTGTTTAATGACCATTCAGTATGAAAGGATATATAATTTGCAAGAGAAGTTTGAATAACAAACAGTGCACTCAGATCAGAGGGCTTCTCTAGGAACCATCAGAGGGCTTCTCTAGGAACCCTCTGATCTGGGTCTACAGTTTGCAGATGTCAGTACGCTCGTTACTTGCCTTCAAAGGTTTAACAATTTATAGAATATAGTACACAACGTAGCTGATACAAGAACCATAAAACTTGAATGAAAATCTGTGCAAGTTATCACAAAAAGAGAAACATGAAAGTAGGAATATAACCCAAAAACAACCGAATCATATACTTGGCGCCAAATGATACAGTCATTCTGTCACCTCAAAACCATTCAAAATTTCTGTTTTAGGGTTAATGAATGTAAACTCTGTAAGCACAAATCGATATCTTATAATATAACAGTGGTCTGTTTGTGCATTATGAGATATGATTTTCTTTATAAATGTGCTTGAGGAATTCCTTGGGGGAGATGCATTACTAATAGGTTTCGGAATGTCTTCCAAAACCTAAACAAGGAGCTGCACACATAAACATTTAATCTACTGTTTATGGTGCTAGACAATCCCACTCTTAATGAACCTGATGCACTAAGACTGCAGACTGAATCCTGTATTTACACTAAATAACTAGAAAACTGACTCAGTTAGAGAAGGCCCTGTAATCAAAGGCAGATAACTCTAGCCATAGTGATCTGATTCAACCCCAAAACAATAGGTGTCTTCCTCTGATGATACTAAGCATAATATGCTCTTAATATGAAACAAATAATTATGTGAAGTACTGTTTGAGTTATCGAGTCACATCGCAAGAGTGTTTGAAGGAAAACATGTGTCACCTGCTGGGAGAAGCGTTACAATAAAAAAAGAAAGTGTGACAAGACAGACAGATGGACAGACAGATGCAGGGCCCTAATTATACAGACAGACAAATCTCAAAGGGCAGTCTGGTCAAGGTCTACACTACTTACAACTTTAGTACTTTCATTAAAGTGATCAAACTGGTTCCAAACTGCTTTACAAAGTGCTGACAAGGGTCGACTGGGAGATGGAAAACAGGGAATACATCTTAAGTAGCCATCAAAAAGAGGTCTAATTATTGGTATGTAAGGCAGGTTGTAGCTTAATGCAGGTCAAAAAGTAATGCAGAAAGCTCCTATAGGAGCCTTTTGCCTGATTTTTGTCCTGAATTAAGCATCCAATAGTTTTTTTAAGACTCCTATGTTCAACAAATCAATGGCCACTTAAGACAGGTTTAACTGTAGGTTATAAGCATAACCTCTGCCACCTGACTGCTTCATGTCTTAGAACACTATATTACCCTAAGTATTTTGACTTAGACAAATAGCAAAGACAGATCAAACAACTAATGAAGTAGTCGTACGATCAGGGTCTACAATATTTACTCATCTAATCAGTATCAAAACTGTTTGATCAGTCTAAATTATTAGTTACTAAGGTATGTCAATCTGATTTAAAGTTACCAAGATTGTACCAAACTATTCATCTTTACAAACTAGAAGACTGGAGATTGAGTGTCGGAATGTTCTATTATAATAGTTAATCTAATTAACCCTTTACCTTATACGCGCGAGAAATCGCGAGTTTGCTTATCACCTGATAGAAGCGAGATAACGCGACTTTGCTTATTCCCTGATAGAAGCGGCTAAGCGCGGGTCTATCCATTACCGTGTATAAGCGGGTTTGAGCGAGTCCAATATTTACCTGCTAATATCTCAATTTTCTAGCTAAATTTCTTTATCTGGATGTCTACATATTTAAAGTGTGTTAATATATCTTCTGAAATCACAAATCTAATAATAGTGTTACTACAGAAAAATATTGCAAAATACGAGGCTGAAGTCGAGTGGTATATTCTTTTAATATGTTCGGTGATCATCGTAAGTCATGGGTATAATACTATTCGTCATTATTCGGAAAGTACGAACTTTGCCGATAAATGATCACACGAAAATTTTCCACTGTCGCCAAGGTCAAATTCTAAATATAAATATGTTAAATATAATTGACCAATGACTATTCAGAACTCCATAAATCACGCGCGACTTGCCTTAGGGCTAAAATAACACATGGGGGAACCCGTTGTCAACCTCAAAACACACCGGCGGAAATTGGGCAATAAAACTTTCGTAAGTATAATCCGATTAGAGGGTAGATAGCAATATCAATCAAATAACTTAGCTAATCAACCAATTTAACCATTCAAACGAATCATGTCTGGGAATTCATTCATAAATGTCAAACAGTTAGGATCTCATGTGGACGGCGATATTTTTTATCGAGATCCAAACTGTCTGAATTGATATAAAACGAATAATTCGTTTATAAGCGCCATTCAGTTTAGATCTGGATGAAATGAAAAGCTACGTGGCGTCTCAACTACATCAAAATTAATTTAATAAATATACCAAAATGCAAAAAACTGAATTTGTGTAGACTCAGATCAGGAACTATTCTAAATCTCGATTAATGCATAATAAATGCAAATGAGACAGATATCAGGAAAAGTTGGTTGGGAGATTGTAAACAGTGCAGTCCCAGATCAGCAGCCGCTTTTCCCATGCGGCATCTGATCAGGATTTACACTGTTTGCTTGGCCACATGAATAAATAATGCATATATTCTGGTGATTTTCAAACAGTGTGAAGCAGATGCTGCGTGTGAGATGCAGCTGATCTGAGTCTACACTGTTTGAACTGCAACGCATTCTTCATTTTCCTTGTGTCCGACTCAAATGCATTATAAAAACGGAAAATGGTTCAAAGAACAATAAATAGCATAATTTATAAGTGCCGGAATTTCATGATTTCATTTAGTTCAGTGAACATGCAGATGAAATTTGTCTGCCGATTTTTTTTTCTGGTGGCGGCATTCGTTTTGGAGCCCGGCCCTAACTTGGACGGGTTCAATACTTTAGATCCAGATCAGGCACCGGAAAACTCAACATCTAATCAGGATCTATAATTGGATTCAGATCAGACACACAGTTACCCAGAATCTAATATAGATAAATTTTGGACCCAGGTCCGGTGCCGAGTTACTCAGTATCTGATCTAAATCAGTGTTTGGATCCCGATCCAGATCAGACATCATACTCAACTTCTGATCTGGATCTAACCTTAATGGCTGGTATGAGTCTCTCAGCGTCTGATATCTATCCAAGCGTGGATCCCGAACCGGCGGAAAACTCAACATCTAATCAGGATCTATAATTGGATTCAGATCAGACACACAGTTACCCAGAATCTAATATAGATAAATTTTGGACCCAGGTCCGGTGCCGAGTTACTCAGTATCTGATCTAAATCAGTGTTTGGATCCCGATCCAGATCAGACATCATACTCAACTTCTGATCTGGATCTAACCTTAATGGCTGGTATGAGTCTCTCAGCGTCTGATATCTATCCAAGCGTGGATCCCGAACCGGCGCTGAGTTACTCGCTGTATGATCTGGGTCCGCGCTGAATGAATATAGGAATTATTTACTCAGCTCTGATCTGGATCAAGCCTGTTTGGAAATGATATTTTATTTTGAATAGCAGGCGATAGGTTACTGTTCCGAACATATTTAGCTGAGATTTTAAGGTCAATTATAATAAAGTTCTGAAAATATATTGACTTGCCTCGTTTTATCCCCGTGTAATATGCTTATACATACTTCAAATTGCATGAAAAATACACCATCAAAAAGAGAATTTAATTTCCTAAACACTTTTTATTTACACTATAATGATAATGGTAAAAATAAATGCATTTATATGGGATAGAAAAGGACCGGTGTCAGATTCAAACTAATTTTCCAATATTTCCAATAAACTGTATTGGTGAGAGTGTGTTACGCTTACCACATAGATATTGGTTATTGATTATCGGATAAGGCTAACCTATATCGGTGTAAGATAAGGGTTTGGAGGTTTGGCTATTGGGTAAAGGGTTAATATTCATGACATCATTTTTTTTATTTTTTTCTCACATATGAATAATCATGGAGGAAAGGGATAATAAGACTAGAAGAGAATGGAACCAGATGGTATTTTGTTAACCAATGATTACTTAACCCTTACAATATGGGTAAATTCATTTGCAAACAGTGTAAAGCCAAATGAGAGGATTCCTAGAGGAGCCTTCAAAAGAGTCATCAGGGTCTGCTTTCTTTGTCATGTTACGCTTTGCTTTTAAAAACAAATGATGAATATTTACAGTAACCTTGACCTATTTGAATTTTGGAATAGTACATTTGTTGATTCCACGTTCAAAGGATTAATCTTCAAAACATTGTCTTTTGGAGGCTGCTACTATCAATATGCCTGTATACACATATACATAATACTCTATAATGTAAGGGAGATAACTGCTACTCTACAAGACAGCATATCTCTGTTTTAGTTCTTCACATTAAACCCTTTCCCTCATACAAACGTGTTTACACGCATCTACAAACAGAGTAGACCCAGATCAGACGGCTCTTAGAGGAGCCGTCTGATCAGGGTATTCTCTGTTTGCTAATAGAATTTCAAAGATCTGATTCTTTACTTTCTAAAATGGCTACAATGTTCCACCTTCAATATTTCATTATAACCTTTCTGTCCATGAATATTCAGTAGGTATTGAAATTTGTAATAAACACAGAACAGGGAAAGGGTTAACTCATTATAGATCTGATTTTAATATGCTTCTACCATGGCCAAACAGTCCTGTTGTCATAATTATGCCATGGCGAACATTTCCAGTGTTCATATGCTATTATAGAAGTTAATTTCATTACTATTCATGATGCTATTATTTCTTACACGAATATTCATGTAACAATGTTTTTATTACTACAGATACTGTCAGATAATATGGATACCATGATTGGCTTCTGATGTAGGCCAAATGTATAAATTGCTTGCTATCATCCAATTAATTGATCAAATCCAAACTTATCGTTAAGCAAAATAAATGATATAGATATTTCAGAGCTTCCTATGAACAGATGGCTGGATGAATGAATGGCTGGATAAATGAATGAATGAATGAATGAATGATTTGAATGATTGATTGATTGATTGGAATGGAATGGAATGGAATGAGTGGATTGATTGATTGACTGATTGGAATGAAATGGAATGAGTGGATTGATTGATTGATTGATTGGAATGGAATGGAATGAGTGGATTGATTGATTGACTGGTTGGAATGAAATGGAATGAGTGGACTGGACTGGACTGGAATGAGTGAATGTTCTAGAAAGAATGATATTGTGAAACTGTTGGATTGTAGTGTCTGTAGTGGTGAAACAAGTGTGGGAAGTTTGCTGAGGCTCTCAGGCATAGATGACAAAGATTAAGCTTTCCACATGACAATGACAGACACCAAGGGAAGGGCAACTTAATGATGTTTCTTAACCCTTTCCCTGTTCTATGTTTATTCAAAATTTGAATACCTACTGAATATTCATGGACAAAATAGTTATAATGAAATATGGTAGATTGAACACCACAGCCATTTTAGAAACTAAAGAAATAGATCTATCAAATTTCATTAGCAAACAGGGTAGACCCTGATCAGACGGCTCCTATAGGAGCCGTCTGATCTGGGTCTACCCTGTTTGCAAATGCGTGAAAACACGTTTATATGAGGGAAAGGGTTAAGTAATGTAATAAGAGTGGGGTTTAATTCTTAGTATATTAACAGTGAATTCATTTACTGTCCATACCAAAACAGTCCAGACCAAGATGAAGATTAATGTTGAGTCAAAAGTTGAAAAAGAGCAAGAAGAGAAATTAACTTTGAGAAATGTTGCAGACAACAATATTTGCTGAGGACAATAACTTAACCCTTCGCTTGCTATTCACGTCAATATACCTACCTGTAAATAGTAAAGACCCAGATGAGACAGCTCCTGCAGGAGCTGTCTCATCAGGGTCTGTACTAGCTATTTACAAATTGATTGTGCAACCAGCGCACTCCGCAGCAGTCATTGCACAGCAAAATACTTGTTCACAGTGGAGATATATGTAATTATACAACGGGGCATGGGTAAAGAAGGAGACATGTATTTTAAAATTCAGCAAGGGAAGGGTTAAGTGTAGAAACAGTTAACCCTATACTCCATAGATATATGCCCCTTTGCAAACAGAATAGACCCAGATCAGATGGCTCCTATAGGAGTCATCTGATCAAGGTCGGCTCTGTTTGCCTGTAATACAATATATAGTTTCCGCTATGGCCAAACATTCCAGTGTCCATGTGCTATTATGGCAATCAATTTCTACTCATGCAAACGGTAAAATCACTGTGATAAACCTTTTTAAACGTAATTGAGGAACCAGTACATGTTACATCACAATATCAAAGGCATTAATTAATTTAATGTTGGACTTAGTGCCCTGAGCAATTCCCCATAGGACAAATTACAAATACAGGTTTGACACAGAAAGAAGGGTAAAATATTCTTAGCATTCAATATTATTGTAATCTGCAAATATCTTTCTTGTCTGCTCAATTCTCAGTTTCCATCTTTATTCTTTTGAAACATAATCAGATATATTTTCCATATCCTAATGAGAATGCATTAACTATTTGACAACTATTTGGCATCACATCAAGGTCAACACTGTTTGTATGGGCTGTCATAATTTTATCACAAGCTTGCAAAGGGTTAACTCTTTGAATACTGAAGTTTCTAAGTGGAACACCAATCAATATTAATTGACAGATGCCATTCAAAGTGAAAGGCTTAAAAGTAGCTAGACGAGTTTAAATTACAAACAGCGTAGACCCTGATCAGAGGGCTCTTATAGGAGCCCTCTAATCTGGTTATACACTGTTTGAAAATGCGAAGACACTTGTTTTGCCCACTTAAAGAGTTAATCATCTTAGATCTTCCAGTCAGATGAAGCATTATCCATCCTTCTGATTGGAAATTATATAAAGCCATCCCTGTGGCTAATTTAGATTCAAATGGTGTTTAGAAAGTAATCTTGCTATAGTCAGTCATATGTACTGAAAGTCTGTACAAGCTACAGTAAAGCCTCTCTTAACCCATTCCTTCATAAGCTATTTTTATACTCGACCTCTTTGAACAAATCTACCGAAAAGGAGCTTTTACTAGAGAAAAGGAAAATGTTAGAATTGTGTAGTTTTGATACCATTGTGGTAAATAGAGAATTAAATTTGCGCATATGGAGCAAGATTTTTCTCTATTTATCATAATGGTTTCAAAAAGTGACTTTTATAGAGGCGTAGAAAGACCATTAACCTTTTCCCTGATGAATATCCATGTAAGAAATAATGCCACCATGAATAATTTAGTGGGTGATTTTTTATAATTATATAATAAGGATTTCTTGGTATTGGTAGAAACAGTAGAGTCAAGATCTATAGTAATTTCCTAAGCAAACTCAACAGACCCTGATCAGACAGCTTCTACAGATGTCATCAGATCTGGGTCTATCCTGTTTCAAAGGCATGAAAAAGTGTTATCCCTTTCCCTCATATAAACGTGTTTTCATGCATATGCAAACAGAGTAGACCCAGATCAGATGGCTCCTTGAGGAGCCGTCTGATCAGGGGTCTGCTCTGTTTGCTGATGGAATTTGATAGATCTGTTTCTTTACTTTCTAAAATGGCTACAATGTTCCACATACCATATTTCATTATAACTATTTTTTCCATGAATATTCAGTTGGCATTGGAATTTGTAATAAATATAGAACAGGAAAAGGTTCAATTGGATATGACAAACATCTAAGTTCAAAGGGAGATCATTCAGCAATGCCTGGTGATGAATGCATAAAATTGTGTCTTGCACATCTACTATTCGTATTTATTATGTATGCAAAATATTACTTAAATAATTTTCAAATTGAAAGAAGTTTGCCACACCAACTACCCTTGTTTCATGCCAAAATGACAAAAAAAATACTCAAAGTTCAAGAGGAGATAATTAAGCAGTTGCCTTGCGCTAAACATATGGAAATTGCATCTTGCACATCTAATATTCATGGTTATTATGTAGGTCAAATATCAATAAATAACTTTCAAATTGAAGGAGGAGTTTGTGACACCAGTAACCCATGTTTAAAAGCAGACGGACCGGACCGACCTACCTACCGTCCGTCCGTCCAGTCACCAGCGTGTTTGTATAATTGTGTGATTGTATTGGACAGTAACTGTATAAACTAGAACCATCACTAAAGGTGATTACCCCTGCACGGCAGTCTTGATTGCAAATCCAAGTTTGTGACACCAACTACAAATGTTAAAGGACCAAATGACAAAGATACTCAAAGTTCAAGTAGAGATAATTCTGTAATGGCTGCCACTAAACACAGGAAAATTGTGTCTTGCACATGATTTTACTATTCATGTTTAGTATGTATGTCAAGTATCAATTCAATAAGTTTCAAATTGAAGGAGGAGGTTGTGACATAAACTCCCCATGTTTCATGCCAAAATGACAGAAAATATTCAAAGTTCTTGGGGAGATAATTCTGCAATGGCCAGCCATAAACACATGCAAATTATGTCTGCACATCTACCTATTGTGGTTATTATGTATACCAAATATAAATTCAATAACTTTAAAACTGAAGGAGGAGTTCATGACAATAACTCTCCATGTTTTATTAAAAATATATTCAAAGTTCAGGGGGAGATACTTCTGCAAATTGGCCTACTGTAAACACATGAAAATTGTGTCTTGCACATCTACCATTCCTGGTTATTATGTACACAAGATATACATTCAATAACTTTAAAACTGAAGGAGGAGTTTGCAACACCAGCTCTCCAAAATGACAAAAATCCTTAAAGTTCAGGGGAGATAATTCTGCAATGCACAGAGCTAAACACGTGAAAATTATGTCATGCACATCTACCATTCGTGGTTATTATGTATATGAAATATAAAAGCCATAATTTTAAAACTGAAAGAGAAGTTCATGACACCAACTACCAATGTTCAAATGTGAACGGACCGACCGCCCGACTGACCGACCACCGGACAGGGTGATTCCAGTATACACCCTCAAACAAGTTTGCGGGGGTATACATATACAGGAATTTTTGGTAATTGCAGAAACTGAAGAATTAATTATTATTTCATAAGCAACTAAGGTGTCATTATCAGATAAAGGCTTAACCCTTTCCCCATGAATATTCATGTTAGAATTAATGACATCATGAATACTAATGACATAAAGTGGTTATAATAGCATATTGGACACAGGGATTTTTTGCACTGGCAGAAACTGTAGAATCATATATCTATATTATATCATTTATAAATATATATAAGCAAACATAGCAGACCCTGATCAGATGGCTCCTATAGGAGCCATCTGATCTGGGTCTAATCTGTTTGCAAAGGTGGAGAAAGGTGTAGTTATGGAGTAAAGCTTAGACATGTTACAGGCGCTTGTATATAGTTATTTTTGTAAATAGTTTGGATCCAGTTCTGACATCAAGTGACTCTCACCAGGATAAAACTTTTTGATATTCTGATTATGCATTTTAAATAATTTCCCTGTTCTATATTATATTCCAAGTTTCAATGCTTACTGAATATTCATGGACAAAACAGTTACAATGAAATATGGAAGGCGGAACATTGTAGATCTATCAAATTCCATTAAATAGCAAACAGAGCATGACCCTGATCAGATGGTTCCTATAATTATCTGGGTCTACTCTGTTTGCAAATGCGTGAAAAAGTGTTTATATAAAGGAACGGGTTAAAAGAAATGGATGAAAGTCTGCACTGAAATCTCCGTTAG
Organism: Azorinus chamasolen; assembly: GCA_963576725.1. Classification (NCBI taxonomy): domain Eukaryota; kingdom Metazoa; phylum Mollusca; class Bivalvia; order Cardiida; family Solecurtidae; genus Azorinus; species Azorinus chamasolen. Next base: position 49,624,011 of record OY755249.1, read on the forward strand.
AGGACATGTTCAGCACACTATAAATGTCAAGAAAATAGCAGTCCCTCGACACATTTTTTCATGTTATTTACAGCTAGATAATGATCAATTAGAGCATTTTCCGTGACTGATAGCATGAATGTCATGGTATCATACAAAGCATAAATCTTTTGGCAACAATAATTCTTTGCATCCAACGTAATTGTTTGCAAACTTTGTTACTTGCTATAAATTCTTTGAGTTGATTTTCTCCCAAAACATTTACAACGAGCAAGTATTGTCAAGCAATCCATTGTCTCCAACCAGAGACTGCTCTTAGCATTTCTAGTCATCCCCTTGAGTTGGATATGAACTAGTAAGGATTATTTATTGATATCACAAGTATATATTATTATGAGTGATGCTGTGTAACTTTTTATCAATGGTCCATTATATAGTGTAGTCAGATCAGTTCATTCTTTTTCAAGTTGGCTGCTGATCTGAGTGAACTCACATGTTTCAACCATTTCAAGATAAAGAGTACCACATGTGGATGCCAGCACTTGTCTGTTCCATCGGGTCCATAAAGGGGCATAATGTAGCCAGTAGAGATTGTAGTGAAATAGTTGAAAGGTTTACAATGTGGCTTGGTAGCTCTGTTGGTAGAGTGTTGGCATGGTAAGCCAGAGGCCCTGGGTTCGAGTCCCAGTCGAGTCACAACTTAATCACTATGTTACATTTGGCGCCCAACGTGAATAACCCACAGGGTGACTTATATGAAGATAATATGAAGATAATTTGTAATAACAAGAAACTTGTGGTGTGTTGAGTAGGAATTCGGGACAAAAACATTGATTAGAGGTGTGTATAGCCAGGTAGAGATTGTGGAGAAATAGTTGATAGATACTGTGTGGCTTGGTAGCTCAGTCGGTGGAGTGTTGGCACGGTGGGCCCAAGGCCCTGGGTTTGAGTCCCAGTCGAGTCGCGGCTTTTTCGCCATGTTGCACAATCATTTATATATGATTTATTTTTTTAAAAAAAAGCCTTCAGCAAAGGTCCAGATAAGATGTGTACATTTAAACATTTTCGAAAAATAACTCCTTTACTTCTCCACCAAACCTTATACTGTGACCATACTTTAGAATCGTCTCGAAGAGACGATTTTAACCCTTCGCTTGCTATTCACGTCAATATACCTACCTGTAAATAGTGAAGACCCAGATGAGACAGCTCCTGCAGGAGCTGTCTCATCAGGGTCTGCACTATTTACAAGTTGATTGTGCAACCAGTGCACTCCACAGCAGTGATTGCACAGCGAAATACTTGTACAGAGCGAAGATATATGTAATTATACAACAGGGCATGGGTAAAGAAGGAGAAATGTATTTTAAAATTCAGCAAGCGAAGGGTTAAAGAGTTGTCACAGTATAGGGTTCAGTGGAGAAATGACGATTTTAGTATTTGAGTATGCACCTTTAATGTAGCTCTGCTTCAGAGTTAAGGCACTTGTTTAGATTGTAGCTCTCATGATGGTGAAAAAGTGTGTGAAGTGACACTCTGCCTATCCAAGATGCATCCACACAAGAAATTGGAAAGCCCTAACCATGGCCAAATGGACTGAGTAGATAATTTATAATTTCCAGCCAACCATTCACTAAACTAGAGGTCTAGGTCAGGGTGAAGGTCAAATAGACATCAAAATAGTATCCAACACTCCTACAGGAATCACCTGACCTGGTTCTATTCAGTTTGCAATGGCGAGAAAATGCATTTCTATAAGGAAAAGGGTTAAATCTTAGCAAACAGTTGCCTTTGTTGCACAATCAACTTGTAAATAGTGCAGACCCTGATGAGATAGCTCCTGCAGGAGCTGTCTCATCTGAGTCTTCACTATTTACTGGTAGGTATATTGACGCGAATAGCAAGCGAAGGGTTAAGTAGCTTATGTTTTATAAGGCATCATGAGCAAGGGAATATATATTATGTTACCGTGACACAGATTGTAGAATGAGATCTATTTTATTTCATGACCAAATACAGCAGATCCCAAAGGCAGCCATCTGGTACGGGTCTACTCTGTTTACAAAGGTGTTACAAGGTGTATCTAGGGAGTGAAGAGTTATCTCTTTTTACCGGGGTTTTAACCCATGCCCACTAAGGCTATTTTAAGACCCTACCTCTTTAAATAAATCTACCGAAAAGAAGCATAGTAACTAGAGAAAAGGAAAATGTCAGAATTTTGTAGTTTGAAACCATTGTGATAAATAGAGCATTTGCTCCTATAGGAGCAAATGCTCTATTTATCACAATTGTTTCACAAAGTGACTTTTACAGAGGCAACAAAAGGTGTCAATAGGCGGGAATGGGTTAACTATGACCTCTGAACTGTGAACAGGATAGTGCAGAGCCTGATCAGAAGTCTCCTCTAAGAGTCCTCTTATCTGGGTCTACACTGTTTACAAATGACATTGCGCTCATATGAACTTTCATACTTTAAAAAGATTGACCCTTTTCTTCATATAAACACCTCGTCACATCTTTGCAAACTGAGTAGACCCAGATCAGATGGCTTCTGTAGGAGCTATCTGATCAGGGTCTACTCTGTTTGCTTATGAAAGTGTAAGAGATCCAACTATGCAGTTTCTATCAATACCAAAACATCCAGTGTACAAATGCCATTATAAAAATATAGTCATCCTGTCATTATTTCTTACAAGCAATTTCAACAGGGAAATGGTTAAACAGTTTGGATCCTGATGAGACATCATTCTGTCAGTTACTTGGCATCTTATCTGGATCAAAACTGTTTCCAAAGGTAATGACACTCACTGCAATAATGAAAATAAACAAGAGCAGCGTGCGGCACCATCGCTTGTCTGATTTGGTGCTTGTCCAGCTAAATTAAAACTTTTGGAAAAAAATAAAGGGCCATTGCTCAAAATGTTTTGAAATGAAGAGTTATGGTTCCTATGTACGGGCCTTATCCTCAATGAGATCTACCCACCTATAAAGTTTCATGTTGATACCTCTTATACTTTTCGAGTAAAGATCAATAGCTACATTAAAGTTTTTTGCACACGCCGCCACCGACAACAACAACAACGCCTATGACCCAGTGATCACAATAGCTCGATTTTTCTTCGAAATAGACAAGCTAATAAAGCAACAAGAGCACCGCGAGACGGGGCAATATACGCCCGAAGGCTGTTCTATTTACACAATGTGTGAACCTTCAGAAGTTGCGCATATGAGGTCTATTAGGGCTAAGGCAATAGCAAGGAGAGTATAACTGCTTATTGTAATAGTAATCTTTTATTTGTCTTTGGGCCTACTGAAAGCTGAAAAAGGAGCATTTATTTTGAAAACAAGAGGGCCATGATGGCCCTAAATCGCTCACCTGGCCTTACAGTTTCAGAGAAGAAGATTTTTAAAGATTTTCCTATGAAAAACTGATAAGCTCTGGGGCTGGCCACATTTGGTCCAGGGGTCATAATTTAAACAATCTTTGTAGAGGACCATAAGATAATGTTACATACCAAATATCAATGGTCTAGGCCTTACAGTTTCAGAGAAGAAGATTTTTAAAGATTTTCCTATGAAAAGCTGTTAAGCCCCGGGGCTGGGCCATTTTTGGTCAAGGGGTCATGATTTGAACAATCTTTGTAGAGGACAGTTAGATAATGCTACAAACCGAATATCAAAGGTCTAGGCATAACGGTTTCAGGAGAAGATTTTTAAAGATTTTCCTAAGAAAAACTGATAAGCCCCGGGGCGGGGCCATTTTTGGTCCGGGGGACATAATTTGAACAATCTTTGTAGAGGACCATTAGATAATGCTACATACTAAATATCAAATGCCTAGGCCTTACGGTTTCAGAGAAGAAGATTTTTAAAGATTTTCCTATGAAAAACTGATAAGCCCCGGGATGGGGCCATTTTTGGCCCGGGGGTCATAATTTCAACAATCTTTGTAGAGGACCATAAGATCATGCTACATACTAAATACCAAAAGTCTAGGCCTTACAGCTTCAGAGAAGAAGATTTTTAAAGATTTTCCTATTAGAAACTGATAAGCCCTGGGGCGGGGCAATTTTTGGCCAAGGGGTCATAATTTGAACAATCTTTGTAGAGGACCGTTAGATGATGTTACATACCAAATATCAAAGGTCTAGGCATTACGGTTTCAGAGGAGAAGATTTTTAAAGATTTTCCTAAAAAAAACTGATCAGCCCCAGGGCGGGGCCATTTTTGGCCCGGGGGTCATAATTTGAACAATATTTGTAGAGGACCATAAGATCATGCTATATACCAAATATCAAAGGTCTAGGCTTTGTGGTTTCAGAGAAGAAGATTTTTAAAGATTTTCCTATGAAAAACTGACAAGCCCTTGGGCGGGGCCATTTTTGGCCCGGGGGTCATAATTTGAACAATATTTGTAGAGGACCATAAGATCATGCTACATACTAAATACCAAAGGTCTAGGCCTTACAGTTTTAGAGAAGAAGATTTTTAAAGATTTTCCTATGAAAAACTGATAAGCCCCGGGGGCGGGGCCATTTTTGGTCCGGGGGTCATAATTTGAAAAATCTTTGTAGAGGAACATTAGATGATGCTACATACTAAATATCAAAGGTCTAGGCCTTACGGTTTCAGAGGAGAAGATTTTTAAAGATTTTCCTAAGAAAAACTGATAAGCCCCAGGGCGGGGCCATTTTTGGTCCAGGGGACATAATTTGAACAATCTTTGTAGAGGACCATTAGATGATTCTACATACCAAATATCAAAGCTCTAGGCTTTGTGGTTTCAGAGAAGAAGATGTTTAAGTAAATTGTTGACGACGCACGACGCACACCGCACGACGCACATACGCACGACGCCGGACGCCGGACACTGCCCCCTCACAATACCTCACTTTGTGCCAGGTGAGCTAAAAAAAAGTAGCAGGTAAAAGGAATAACAAAGAAACATTTTCTTTACAACAAATAATTAGAAGAGAGCCCACAGTTTACCTCCTGCCTCATCCCAACCTCGAAGTTGTTCTGCTTAAAGGGATTAACAACTAATGACGGATGGCAACAAACGCAGCTAGACATAACGCGAATTGCGATTTGTTTGTTTGTCTGAGGCTTTACGTCCCTTTAACATTTTCATATTTTATATGAGTCCATCAAAGGGCAATAACTCCAGAATGAAGGATGACATCGAGTTATCTGAGAGTTATCTGAAAGTTATCTCACTGATATGCACAACTACACATCAATATCTATCATTCCTGAAAGTTTGAAGAAATTATGTTGAAAAATAAAGGAGGAGTTAGTTGCACAAGAAATTGCTACCCGAAACTATCAAAGGGCAATAACTCCAGAATGAACTAGAACTATCACTAAAGGTGATGAATACCCCCACACGGCAGCCTTGATTGCAAATCCAAGTTTTGAACATGTAACAGGACCAAATAACAAAAATACCCAAAGTTCAAATAGAGAAAATTCTGTAATTCATGCCAAGTATCAAGTGAATCAGGTTGAAATTGAAGGAGGAGTTAAAAGTACAAGAATTTGCCTGCCAATTTCAAGGCCAAAGGTCAAGGTCAAGGTCACAGAGACCTGAAATTTGTGTCTTGCACATCTACTACTCCTGAGTAACATTTATGCCAAGTATCAAGTGAATCAGGTTGAAAGTGAAGGAGGAGTTCGCCGTACAAGATTTTGCCTGCCAATTTTAAGACCAATTTAAAGGCCAAAGGTCAAGGTCACAGAGATTTTAAATTTGTGTCTTGCACATCTACTACTCCTGAGTAATATTTATGCCAAGTATCAAGTGAATCAGGTTGAAAGTGAAGGAGGAGTTAAAAGTACAAGATTTTGCCTGCCAATTTTAAGACCAATTTCAAGGCCAACGGTCAAGGTCAAGGTCACAGAGACCTGAAATTTGTGTCTTGCACATCTACTACTCCTGAGTAACATTTATGCCAAGTATCAAGTGAATCAGGTTGAAATTGAAGGAGGAGTTCAAAGTACAAGATTTTGCCTGCCAATATCATGACCAATTTCAAGGCCAAAGGTCAAGGTCACAGAGACCTGAAATTTGTGTCTTGCACATCTACTACTCCTGAGTAACATTTATGCCAAGTATCAAATGAATCAGGTTGAAAGTGAAGGAGGAGTTTGCCGTACAAGATTTTGCTTGCCAATTTTAAGACCAATTTCAAGGCCAATGGTCAAGGTCACAGAGATTTTAAATTTGTGTCTTGCACATCTACTCCTGAGTAACATTTATGCCAAGTATCAAGTGAATCAGGTTGAAATTGAAGGAGGAGTTCAAAGTACAAGATTTTGCCTGCCAATTTCAAGACCAATTTCAAGACCAAAGGTCAAAGGTCAAGGTCACAGAGACCTGAAATTTGTGTCTTGCACATCTACTACTCCTGAGTAACATTTATGCCAAGTATCAAGTGAATCAGGTTGAAATTGAAGGAGGAGTTCAAAGTACAAGATTTGGCCTGCCAATTTCAAGACCAATTTCAAGGCCAAAGGTCAAGGTCAAGGTCACAGAGACCTGAAATTTGCGTCTTGCACATCTACTACTCCTGAGTAACATTTATGCCAAGTATCAAGTGAATCAGGTTGAAAGTGAAGGAGGAGTTAAAAGTACAAGATTTTGCCTGCCAATTTCAAGACCAATTTCAAGGCCAAAGGTCAAGGTCAAGGTCGCAGAGACCTGAAATTTGCGTCTTGCACATCTACTACTCCTGAGTAACATTTATGCCAAGTATCAAGTGAATCAGGTTGAAAGTGAAGGAGGAGTTAAAAGTACAAGATTTTGCCTGCCAATTTCAAGACCAATTTCAAGGCCAAAGGTCAAGGTCAAGGTCAAGGTCAAGGTCACAGAGACCTGAAATTTGTGTCTTGCACATCTACTACTCCTGAGTAACATTTATGCCAAGTATCAAGTGAATCAGATTGAAAGTGAAGGAGGAGTTCGCCGTACAAGATTTTGCCTGCCAATTTCAAGACCAATTTCAAGGCCAAAGGTCAAGGTCACAGAGACCTGAAATTTGTGTCTTGCACATCTACTACTCCTGAGTAACATTTATGCCAAGTATCAAGTGAATCAGGTTGAAAGTGAAGGAGGAGTTCGCCGTACAAGATATTGCCTGCCAATTTCAAGACCAATTTCAAGGCCAAAGGTCAAGGTCAAGGTCACAGAGACCTGAAATTTGTGTCTTGCACATCTACTACTCCTGATTAACAATTATGCCAAGTGTCAAGTGAATCGGGTTGAAACTGAAGGAGGAGTTCGCCGTACAAGATTTTGCAGACAGACCGACCGACCGACGGACCGACCGACAGGCTGATTCCAGTATACCCCCCTCAAACTCTGTTTGTGGGGGTATAAAAATGATATGAGAGTTATCTCACTGATATGCACAACTACACATCAATATCTATCATTCCTGAAAGTTTGAAGAAATTATGTTGAAAATAAAGGAGGAGTTAGTTGCACAAGAAATTGCTACCCGAAACTATGAAAGGGCAATAACTCCAGAATGAACAAGAGCACCGCTGTGCAGCAAAATACGCCCGTCGGCAAAGTCAGTGATAAGCCAATTTAATAGGAAATTGAATCTGTTACAATGTGAAACTATCATTGGCAACTGCCTAGTAGAGCTATATATATAATATAGACCTGTTGTAACCAAATTAAATACTTAGCTTCATCACCATACAGGGAAGACAGCTATTGATTTTGTGACAAGTCCAATGACTTTTCCTGCAGTAACCCCCCTTTTCATACATAGATTTTTAAAAGAAAATAGAAAATACACTGAACGTTTCCAGGCATGGGCCGAGATATTATGACCATAAACATGCTGACAAAATTTCAAAAGGATTGGATTAAATTTGATTACATTTGTTCACCCCATAACAGACAAAAAAAAACATAACAATTCCACTTAAATATATTAAAAAAAGGGGAGATAATTTAGTAGTGGGTGGGGCAATGTTGGTGATTATCGAACTTGACCAAGTCATTTTGACTATATACATGCTGACTAAGTTTGATGAGGATTGGATTTTATTTGTTTGAGTTAGAGAGCGGACAAAAAACGAATTTTGTTTAAAATTTGTTAAAAAGTTAATAAAAAAGGGGAGATAATTCAGAAGTGTGCAGGGCGATGATGCTGATTATCGAACTTAGCCGAGTCATTTTGGCCATATACATGCTGACCAAGTTTGAAAAGGATCCGATTCAATTTGTTCGAGTTAGAGAGCGGACAAGAGAATTTTGTTAAAAATTTATTAAAAAAGGGGAGATAATTCAGAAGTGTGCAGGGCGATGTTGCTGATTATCGAACTTAGCCGAGTCATTTTGGCCATATACATGCTGACCAAGTTTGAAAAGGATCCGATTCAATTTGTTCGAGTTAGAGAGCGGACAAACAAAAGTTCACGGACGGACGGACGGACGGACAGACAGACAGACAGACAGACGGACGGACGGACGGACGGACAACGCCACGACATAATACGTCCCGTCTGAAGACGGGCGTATAAAAATGATATGAGAGTTATCTCACTGATATGCACAACTACACATCAGTATCTATCATTCCTGAAAGTTTGAAGAAATTATGTTGAAAAATAAAGGAGGAGTTAGTTGCACAAGAAATTGCTACCCGAAACTATCAAAGGGCAATAACTCCAGAATGAAAAATGATATGAGAGTTATCTCACTGATATGCACAACTACACATCAGTATCTATCATTCCTGAAAGTTTGAAGAAATTATGTTGAAAAATAAAGGAGGAGTTAGTTGCACAAGAAATTGCTACCCGAAACTATGAAAGGGCAATAACTCCAGAATGAAAAATGATATGAGAGTTATCTCACTGATATGCACAACTACACATCAGTATCTATCATTCCTGAAAGTTTGAAGAAATTATGTTGAAAAATAAAGGAGGAGTTAGTTGCACAAGAAATTGCTAACGGACGGACGGACAGACGGACGGACGGACGGACGACATGCGCCATACCATAATACGTCCCTTCGGGGGTATAAAAAGTAACTTCCAAGAACTATAGAATAGAACAAGTTAATTTAGCTTATGTAAATTACTAAATGTGCAGAGAGTTAAATGAGGGCATGTACCATGCTTAGTAAGGTGAAATCTCCTGTGGATCCATATCAAAAGCATATTATATCACAAATACAGAACATTTTGTTTTAACTGCTCCCATGGAGAAAGACATTTAATTTATAATGTTTGAAGTAGTTGATCAGGGTCTGCACAGTTTGCTGCAGTAAAAAATACTCTAAAAGGTGAATTGTTGTTGGTTTGTTTGTTTCATAAATATTCATAGACAGAGAAGCCAGCTATTATACTCAGCAGTATACAACAGATTCATAATGATCATGACTGTCTCCTGGGATGGAATTGATTTTGTGTAAATAAATTATGTTTGTACAGATTTTATTTCTAAACCAGGCCGGTGCAGAAAATAGAGTGCAGAGCATAAGGATGAGTTTATGGAACAAAAAGCCAGTGTACCTTTTACTCCAAATGTACACATTTAAATGCCTCTGCAAACAGAGCAGACCTAGATCAGATGTCTATTGGTGACATCTGATCAGGGTCTGCTCAGTGTAAGCTTGTGTAGAATAATTTTCATGTGGTTTTACAATTTCTGCCACGGCCAAACATTCCTGTATTCATATATATGCCATTACAACAGTCAGCATTAATACTCATGATATCATTATTTCTTATATGAATATTCATGAAACAAAGGGTTATCATCTTATGTGAAAACACACTTTGTATGGCTTGTATCAAAATTTTAAATCGCTTTAACCCTATCCCTTATATTGACGACTTTTGACGACTCTGTAAAAGTCACTTTGTGAAACCATTGTGATAAATAGAGCATTTGCTCCTATAGGAGCAAATGCTCTATTTATCACAATGGTTTCAAACTACAAAATTCTGACTATTTCCTTTTCTCTAGTTAATGCTCCTTTTCGGTAGATTTATTCAAAGAAGTTGTATCTAAAAAATAGCATATGAGGTAATGGGTTAACAATATTTCAGTCATATCGCTACATACAGTTAATTACAGGTGGAGAAAGACCCCAGAGGATTTCCAGTAAACCGAATAAATACACAGAAGAACACCTGGGTGGAACCACAGATCTCCTGCGAGCAATTTGGAAGGCTGCCTCACAAGAAAAAGCCAAAATTTGCCCTAGCACAGGGATTTGAACTTCAGCAGTGAGGTGCAGAGTGATTGTCAGTCAAAGATCAAAATCACGAGACTACATACACTGTCCCTGAATACACGCAGTGATTATCCTAAAAGCGTACCTTGACCACTTATGCTCATTGTGAGCTAAATATTTTTTTATTCAGAGGTAAACTTTCAAGAGAAAACTATTCTGCTTATGACCATTTTTAACACTTTAATTGATAGATGCACCTTTTTGCCTCCTTTCAAACAGCAGACCCAGATCATAAAAAAATTATGATTCCTGTTGGGAGATGTCAGATCAGGGTCTGCTTTGATTGCTTATAGAATTATTTTTTTATTGGGTTTTACATCTTTTTAACAATCTTTCAGTCATATCAAATTGTCGAGCTAATTACAGGTAGAGGCCCCAGAAGTTCTTCTGTGCATGGAACAAATTGCACTGTATCATGCACATAAGTACATCCAGGTAGAACCACCGACTTACAGCAAGACAGCTAGAAGGCTAAATCCAAATGCCCAGACTGGGATTCAAACCCACAGCGGTGAGGGGCTAAGCGATTGTCTGTCGAAGACCATAACCACTCGGCCACGATTTGCTTATAGAATATTTAAGACTAAATTAAGAATAATACCATCAATATTATCAGCTGAATTATTATACTGTAAACGTTTAATGAGAATATTTTGCTTTGACAAAAAACGTAGAATCGGATCTATATTATGTCATAAGCAAACAGAGCAGACCCTGATCAAATGGCTCCTACAGGAGCCATCTGATCTGGGTCTACTCTGTTTGCAAATGCATGAAAAAGCATTTATTATTATGAGGGAAAGGGTTAAACACACAAAATTTAAGGAAACCAACTCCTGTTATACTAATTTTGATTGAAGTTTCAACATTAAGATGCACTGAATTCAGCAGTTTTAGTGATTATAATCATAACTACTGAAACAACTGCATTGCTTGAAATGTAAATTTAGGGCTTCGCATAACAACAGTAATAGCATGAATATTCATCAATTAACCCTTTCCTCCATACAAATGCTTTTTCATGACATTGCAAACAGAGTAGACCCAAATCAAACGACTCCTATAGTAAAAGTCATCTGTCTTAGTCTGCGCCATTTGCTCATGAAATCATAATAGATTTGATTCTACAGTTTTTACCAATACCAAACATTCATGTCTACGTATACCATTATAAAATATTCATGACGTTATTATTTCTTACGTGAATACTCAACAGGTAAGGGGTCAAAGGTTTCAGGTGATTTCAAACTGTTGAGCAATACATTTATCATGAATTTGCTCATACCATTCAATCGGAAGACAAACTAAGCCATCTTACAAACTTAAGTGCACTCAGTGGCTGCAATTTCGTCACAACATCTATTGTATATGTACCTGGAAAAAGCTTTGGAGCCGTAGTATCCCATGCATGACTTCCATTTCCGCTGTTCTCGAACACGACACATCTCCTTATGCTCCCCTTCATGAGGATACTTCCGTTCACTCCAATGGAATCTCTTGAAACCATGACTTCCAGGCATAATCCAATCACAAGTTTATGGATACGCAAAGATCCGTTCAATTTATATTCAGTCACTATTTTCTCTTTGTTTTTTGGCAGTTATATGTTATGAGCTTTAAAGTATTTCACATTGTCGATGGAGCTGATATAATGCGCTACCCTAAGTACCCAAATAATTCAGACATAAATTATATACTTAGGCAAATTTGCAGACCCAGATCAAACCACTCCTGAAGGAGCCATATCTACACTATTGACTGCTATATATCAGTCTAATATATATAGCTGTCAACTAGTGCTTAATTGATTTATATATACCTTTACAAAGCAGGGGAGAGGCGAAATTGGGTGACCAAATACTTAGGAAAGTAAAATATCAGTACAGTGAAACCCCGCTAATGCGACCACTTAATAAACAGCCACTGATGTCGTCTAAAGCAGGTGGTTGCTTAATGCAGGACGAAAGTTATGCAGAAAGCTCCTATAGGAGCTTTCTGCATAACTTTCGTCCTGCATTAAGCTACCACCTGCCTCTGCCACCCAGTATTATGCCCCTTTTTGGTGGTCGCATTAGCGGGGTTTATATATATATATAGCGGGGTTTTACTGTAATTCGAATGCTTTGTCAAGAAGACTAGAGAAATTGTTAGGCAGGTGCCTGCTTAACGCAAAGTCATAATGCAGCGAAATTCTTCGCTTGATTTTCACCTTGCATTAAGCTGCCATATCTTACAAACCAATGATTCTTATTTGAGTGTATTCTCTCTACATACTCTACATACACTCCTCATTTTGTAATTTCACTGAAACATTCTCTCAATTTGAGGACATTTTAACCCTTTACTCCATAAATACGCATTCCTATGCCTTTGCAAACAGAGCAGACACAGATCAGATGGCTCCTATAGGATAAGGGTCTGCTCTGGGTTTTTTATGATATAATATTGATATGATTCTGAAGTTTCTGCCATGGCAAGAAATTTCTATGTCCATGTGGTATAATAACAATTAATCAAATTTATATTCATGATGTCATCATTTCTTGAATGAATAATCATGGAGTATAGGGTTAACCCATTCCATGTTCTATGTTTATTCCAAATTTCAATACTTACTGAATATTCATGGGCAAAATAGTTATAATGATATATGGAAGGTGGAACATTGTAGCCATTTTAGAAAGAAAAGAAACGGATCTTTCAAATTCTACTAGTAAACAGAGTAGACCCTGATCAGACGGCTCCTCTAGGAGCCGTCTGATCTCGGTCTACTCTGTTTGCAAATGCGTAAAAACATGTTTATATGAGAGAAAGGATTAAGACACTTAACCCTAATCCTGCTTAAAAAACAATGTCTGCTAAAACTCTGATATGAAGTAAGTTTTACTTACTTTCCATTCTTTCAAGCTTTTGAGAAACTTATTGACCAAGTGTCAAACAGTTTGTATCCTGACTATGTGTCAAGTTGTTCTGCAACTTATCTAGATCCAATCTGTTTGCAAATGACTACTAGGTCGCAACTGGCAGGATAAGGAGAATAGTGTAAAGTTTTGAAATACAGTGAAACCTCTATATAGAACTCACTCAAACAAGTTCCAATATAACGGTCTTTAACCCTTTCCTCCATAAATACGCCTTTCTATGCCTCTGTAATAACCACTTCTTGAAACCATTGTGATAAATAGAGCATTTGCTCCTATAGGAGAAAATTAATGCTCTATTTATCACAATGGTTTCAAACTACAAAATTCTAAAAATTTTCCTTTTCTCTAGATAATGCTCCTTTTTGGTAGATTCATTCACAGAGGTTGGGTCTAAAAATAGCCTATGGAGGAAAGGGTTAAGACATAATGTAGGATGAATGTCATGCAGATAGGAGCTCTCTACATGTCTATCATCCTGCATTAAGCAGCCACCTGCCTTAGAAAAAGAGTTCCATTCTTCTTTACTAAAAGTTCAGTTTAGAGCGGTTTCCCTGAACAGTAAAACCAGATTCCGTTTTAAACAACCATCTCAGCAGGTAACATAGTTTGCATATGACAATACTAGCTAGCGAGAGTTAACCCATTAAATGTATTACGTAACATTTTGTTGTTCAATTAAGTTTAAAGTAGGAAGTTCCGACCATTAAATTTCTAAAATTTCATGAAGAATCCAGCCCACTCACCGTTTACACCCACTGTTTATGCTTGTTACACAATAAAACACAATAATTGTCAATACACCTACAAAATGTCAAATGTTGTAAATATCCTCCATTATAATGAACATTATAATCATTTGTAAACAAGTCATAACCTTAGAGACATACCTTTTAACACCCTTGCAACAGAATAGACACAGACCAGATGGCTCCTGAAGGAGCTGCCAGATCAGGGTCTGCTCTGTTTGCTTATGAAATCATACATAGATCCGTTTCTACAATACATTCCATGGTAAAAAGATCTCTTGTTCATTAAGCCTTTATAAATATCCAGCTAATTAATATTCATACCGACATTATTACATGAATATTCATCAGGTAAAGGGTTAACTTTTCGTAAGCTTCAGTATAATTTTTTATTATGTCGCCTGCAAAAATGTTCTGAAAAGTTAATTTTGTCACATTTCTCTTAAGCCTTTTCTCCATAAATATGCCTTTCCATGCCATTGCAAACAGAGTAGACCCAGATCAAACTGCTTCTGTAGGAGCTGTCTGATCAGAGTCCACTCTGTTTGCTTATGAAATGATGACATGAGTCTAGTTTCTCCCATTTGCCACTATGCTCATGTGCTATTATAAAATAATAATCAACATTCATAATGTCATAATTTCTTACATGAATATTCATGGAATAAAGGTTTAACCCTTTCCCTATTCTATGTTTATTCCAAATTTCAATACCAACTGAATATTCATGGACAAAATAGTTATAATGAAATATGGAAGGTGGAATATTGTAGACATTTTAGAAAGCAAAGAAACAGATCTATCAAATTCTTTTAGCAAACAGAGTAGACCCTGATCAGACGGCTCCTCTAGGAGCCATCTGATCTGGGTCTACTCTGTTTGCAAATGCATGAAAACACGTTTATATGAGGGAAAGGGTTAAGCAATATAGTCAAAATGTTTGGATCCTGATGAGTAATTGAGCTGCTCGACCTGCCATATTGTTTGTACAGGTTATATCATAAACATGTGGCTAGCATGCAAAGAGTTATTCTTATTCCCAGGTAGACATGATACCGACTTTCCCAAATTGTGTGTGCAGATTATCATAAACTCGTCGCTAGCATGCAAACAGTTATTCTTATTCCCAGGCAGACATTTTTCCAGAATTTAATAAAAATCAACCAAAATTAGTTGCTTTTTCTTTGTTTTCGATGAAAGAATAGTGAAGTTATCAAATCTTAACATTTTTTCTGACAATGTTTACCATTTAACCTTTAGCCTGCTTAGTGAAATTAATGTTCCCTGTTCAACAGCTTGGCAACACATTTGATAATGTAATCCAATTTGTTGTAGCACAGTAAAGTTAAAGTTGCTTTATATCAAACCATCTTGCTACATTTCTTTTTTTAATTTTATAACCTTTTGTCTAATACTTCACTCTAGCCTGTTAAAACTTCTTTGGCTGATCATGATAGTCAAGTTGTTTTACCAAGAAACCCTTAAATGCCTAAGTAAACAGAGAAGATCCAGATCAGATGGCTCCTGTAGAAACCATCTGATCAAGGTCTGCTCTGTTTGCATATGTATTCATATAGATCTGATTCTACAGTTTCTGCATGGAAAAGAAATCTGGTTCCTAATGTTATTAAAAAAGTCCCATGAAAATTTTATATCATAAGAATTCAGATAATACATGTTCATGAATATTCAACAGGTAAATGATTAAATGCAGCAGTATACACTAATTGCCAATTTGGATAAGAGTTAACCCTTTCCCTGTTCTATGTTTATTGCAAATTTCAATACCTAATGAATATTCATGGACAAAATAGTTATAATGAAATATGGAAAGTGAAACATTGTCAAAATTTTACGAAGTATCCA
Source organism: Azorinus chamasolen (assembly GCA_963576725.1). Taxonomy (NCBI): domain Eukaryota; kingdom Metazoa; phylum Mollusca; class Bivalvia; order Cardiida; family Solecurtidae; genus Azorinus; species Azorinus chamasolen. The sequence goes on from OY755249.1 coordinate 49,639,791, forward strand.
TTAGCAAACAGAGCAGACCCTGATCAGACGGCTCCTCTAGGAGCCGTCTGATCTGGGTCTACTCTGTTTGCAGATGCGTGAAAACACGTTTATATGAGGGAAAGGGTTAACCCTTTACTCCATAGATATGCCTTTGAAAAAGACACCAGACTCAGATCAGCGTTATAATCGGGGTCTGCTCTGTTTGAAAGCTGTGAAAGCGTTTATATGCCAGAGAGTGTTAATAAACACCAATTCCTTATGTTTTATAATCTCCGTTTAAAAACAAACACACGCAAAAGATTCCGTTCTTTTCAGGAATAGTAGTATAATGCACATGGCAGGTTTTTCCCTGGCAGTAATGGTACCGCTACACTAACCCTTGTCCTGATTGCTTGCCATCCCTGACATAATTATCCAATTGTCAATTACATTCATTTGGCTGCCAATATCAAAGGTGTCACCTGAGCCAGTGAGTTCATCATACTGGCACTGACAAGCAATATCAGGATAATAAAACTTTTCCATGATCGGCTAGCTTTAACCCTTTCCTTCATATAAACACCTTTTCACATATTATCAAAACAGAGTAGACCTTAAAGATCAGACGGCTCCTCTAGGAACCATCTGATCAGGGTCTGCTTTGTTAGCTTTTGGCATGATATAGATCTGACAGATCTAAAGCAAAAACTCAGCTAAGACATTCACCATTCAGTTTCAAAACCTCAAACACTTTGTATACTAAATTAACAAGCCATTTAGATCCAACCTATTTGCATTGATTTTCACAAATTAGTAACGAGAACGAATTTGTTCGCTTTTAGCTGTTTTATTTTCTATTCCTTTTCAGAAAATATTATCATGAACCTCTGATCTGGATCCATGCTGTTTACAAGGTTCGCTCACACAAATCACTGATAATGTTATTAATTGGATTCTCCATAATATTTCGGAGATGTATATTGGTACAGATATTCACAGCTAAATATGTAGCACAGATGAACATACCGGTCTGCTTATATATTGTCTTGAAGTCATTACTGTTTTATTTCCTTTTTTCCTTCCAGCTGGAACTCCTGCCATGATCTTAAATTATCACATAGCCATAAGGTTACATGAGCGCACACTTTTTCACACCCTATAATTGCTGTCTGCAAGAATTGTCATCTGCTTATACTTTCCAAAAATAAAAGTTTTTCTTCCGTTTTTTTCCCAAATAATAACAAGAATATCAAACAGCCTGGATCCTGATGAGATATGAGTTACTTTGCATCTTATTTGGGTTCAATATATTGCCATAGGTAACATTATCACCAATTCACAGCTGAGATGCAGAAATAAGATCAGGCAATAATTTACTACCACAGCTTAGCTGTATTTCAGAAAGCAATGGTATCAGATCAATGGATTTAATATCTGCAGAAGTAGTAAGAAACAATGGTCTTTGGTATATACTATAATTAGTAACATAAAAAGAGACTTCTCCTGGTCCACTGCATTGCTGTGGTGTCATGCGGGAAACATTCAGACACTTTAGATGCTTGAAACATACGCTGATTACCCTAAGTATTCAGGCAGACAAATACTGACAAAAAGTGATCCAGATCAAAAGAATCTTACGGAAACTGTTTGATCAGGCTTTACACTATTTGCTACTACAGTAGAACCTCTCTATAACGGCCACTAAATTATGTTAATTAGTTGGTCAGGTGGCTGCTTAAAGCAAGGTGAAAGTAAAACAGAACGCTCCTATAGGAGCGTTCTGTTTTACTTTCACCTTGCTTTAAGTAGCCGTCTGCCTTTTGCACAAAATACTTGATGAAATATAGTGGCTGTTATAGAGGTTTTACTGTATTACAGTCAATCTTAATTTAACCCTTTCAGTGCGGGACACTACATGCACTGTCATTTGTAAACAGTGTAGACTCATATGTTAGGGTTCCTAAAGGAGCCCTCTCATCAGGGTCTTCACTGTTTGTCATATTACACATTTTATTTAAAAAAAAATATCCCTGAATATTCATAGTAAGCTTGACTTGTTTAAATTTTTGAATAGTCAATTTGAAAAATTCAGCTTTGACATGGTTATAATCATCAAAATAGTTCCGAATTCAATTATGTAGCTTAACAAAGCCGTGGATGGGGAAGATTGGGTGTTGGAATACTTCAGATAATTAGGGTAGAATCTAATTAACCCTTTCCCTGTCCTGTATTTAGTCCAAATTTCAATGCCTACTGTAGCCATTTTAGAAACTAAAGAAACAGATCTTTCAAATTCCATTAGCAAAAAGAGCAGTCTCGATCACCCTGATCAGACAGTTCCTCTAGGAGCCATCAGATCTTGGTCTACTCTGTTTGCAAATGAGTGAACACATGTTTATACAAGAGCTCCGTGTGTTGTAGCATTAATTATACGTCCAAAGTATGTGCTGTCGTAAGTCACTGTGACCTTGACCTTTGACCAACTGACCTCAAAATCAATAGGGGTCATCTACTGGCTATGACCAACCTTCTTACCAAGTATGAAGACAGCACACCTAATCAAGTAATTGAGCAGACATGTTTTTTTGAGTGACGGTCACTGTGACCTAGACTGACCTCAAAATCGATAGGGGTCATCTACTGACCATGATTAACCTCCCTACTAAGTATGAAGACAGTACACCGAATAGTTATCAAGTTACTGAGTACACAAGATTTTTGACATGAAGGTTATTGTGACCTTGACCTTTTACTGACTGACCTCAAAATCCATAGGGGTCATCTACTGGCCATGATCAACCTTCCTACTAAGTATGAAGACAGCATACCTAATACTTATCAAGTTATTGAGCTGACAAGATTTTTGAGTTGAAGGTCACTGTGACCTTGACCTTTAACCAACTGACCTCAAAATCGATAGGGGTCATCTATTGGCCATGATAAACATTCCTATTAAATATGAAGTCTTCACACCTAATAATTATGAAGTTATAGAGCTGGCATGATTTTTTTATTGAATATATGATGCCAACTAATGCGGCATCTCATCAGGATGCAAACTGTGTGTTACTGTGATAATCATAATGTTAACCCTTAACTTCATGGACATTTCTCGTAAGAATGGCATTATGAACTAAAACTATCCCTGAAGGTGATGAATACCCCCACATGGCAGTCTTGATTGCAAATCTAGGGGCTGATAATGGGACATCAACTTATTATCCATGTTACAGGCCCAAATGACAAAAATACTCAAAGTTCAAGGAGAGATGTTTCTGCAATGCCTGGCACTAAACACATGAAAATTGTGGTTTCGCACATCTACAATACACGGTTATTATGTATATGGCAAGTATCAATTCTATAACTTTTAAATTGAAGGAGGAGTTTGTAACACCAGCTACTAACGTTTCATGCCAAAATGACAAAAACACAGTGCAAAGGGAGATAATTCTGCAATGCCTCGCATTAAACACAAAGAAATTGTGTCTTGCTTGACACCATCTATCCATGTTTTATGCCAAAATGACAAAAAATACTCAAAGCTCAAGGGGAGATAATTCTGCAATGCCTGGCTCTATTATACATATTGAAATTGTGGTTTGCACATCTACTATTCGTGGCTATTATGTATACTTCAATATATTCAATAAATGTATACTAAATATATTCAAAGTCCTCTCGTAAATAAATTAAGCCTTTCATACTGAACAGAATCTATCATTAAACACTGACAGACCATTCCATTTTGAATATTCATCAGTCAGAGGAATAAACTTTGTTTGCATGCTAGCTGTAAATTTCTGATAGCCTATGCAAGTAAGGTTGGGTCCAGATAAACACAGGACAACATATCCCATCTCACATAGGGTAATATCCCATCTCACTGGGATCAGATAAACATAGGGCAACATATCCCATCTCACTGGGATCAGATAAACATAGGGCAACATATCCCATCTCACATAGGGTAATATCCCATCTCACTGGGATCAGATAAACATAGGGCAACATATCCCATCTCAATGGGATCAGATAAACACAGGACAACATATCCCATCTCACTGGGATCAACATATCCCATCTCACTGGGATCAACATATCCCATCTCACTGGGATCCAAATGGTTTGGTGCTCTAGTTTGTACTAACAAGAGGGCCATGAGGCCCTGAAGCGCTCACCTGAGATACCCCAGGGACGGGCCATCATTTGTACAACCTTGGTAGAGAACCACAAGGCAAAGCAGTATGCCATTAATTAAAGGTCTAAGCCTTATGGTTTAAGAGAAAAATGATATAGTTTTCCCATGAAAACTGATAAGCCAGGGCGAAGTTTCGCCCAGAGGTCATGGTCGTAAGTTGAACAATCTTGGCAGAGGACCACAAGCCAAAGCTACATGCCAAATATCAAAGGTCTAAGGCCTTACAGTTTCAGAGAAGAAGATTTTTAAAGATTTTCCTATGAAAAACTGATACGCCATTGGGCGGGGCCATTTTTGGCCCGGGGGTCATAATTTGAACAATATTTGTAGAGGACAATTAGATCATGCTACATGCCAAATATCAAAGGTCTAGGCCTTACAGTTTCAGAGAGGAAGATTTTTTAAGATGTTCCTATGAAAAACTGATAAGACCTTGGGCGGGGCCATTTTTGGCCCGGGGGTCATAATTTGAACAGTCTTTGTAGAGGACCACCGGATCATGCCACAAACCAAGTATCAAAGGTCTAGGCCTTACAGTTTCAGAGAAGAAGATTTTTAAAGATTTTCCAATGAAAAACTGATAAGCCCTTGGGCGGGGCCATTTTTGGTCCGAGGGTCATAATTTGAACAATCTTTGTAGAGGACCATTAGATCATGCTATATGCCAAATATCAAAGGTCTAGGCCTTACAGTTTCAGAGAAGAAGATTTTTATAGATTTTCCTACGAAAAACTGATAAGCCATTGGGCGGGGCCATTTTTGGCCCGGGAGTCATAATTTGAACAATCTTTGTAGAGAACCATAAGATCATGCTCCATGCCAAATATCAAAGATCTAGACCTTACAGTTTCAGAGAAGAAGATTTTTAAAGATTTTCCTATGAAAAACTGATAAGCCCTTGGGCGGGGCCATTTTTGGCCCAGGGGTCATAATTTGAAAATTTTTTGTAGAGGACCATTAGATCATGCTACATGCCAAATATCAAAGGTCTAGGCCTTACAGTTTCAGAGAAGAAGATTTTTAAAGATTTTCCTATGAAAAACTGATAAGCCCTTGGGCGGGGCCATTTTCGGCCCGGGGGTCATAATTTGAACAATTTTTGTAGAGGACCATTAGATCATACTACATGCCAAATATCAAAGGTCTAGGCCTTACAGTTTCAGAGAAGAAGATTTTTAAAGATTTTCCTATGAAAAACTGATAAGCCCTTGGGCGGGGCCATTTTTGGCCCGGGGGTCATAATGTGAACAACGTTTCGTTCCCCCTAGCCACTGATGCTTCTGACAAAATTTGGTTAAAATCGGGTCAGCAGTTTCAGAGGAGATGTCGTTTGAAAATGTGGACGGACGCCGGACGCCGGACACCGGACGCCGGACGACGGACAAATAGCGGTCACAATAGCTCATCCTGAGCCTTCGGCTCAGGTGAGCTAAAAATGGGAAGAAAAAACTCAATCCTTCACTCAATATTCATGTTAGTAATAAACAAGATGTGTTTGTGAAACACTATATGCCACCCCATATTACCTTTGACCTTGATGTATCACCTAGACCTTAAAAAGTCACCCTAAAAATGTTTCCCTCCACAAGTTGCACATGCATGCCAAGTTTGAAGGATGTATGTTGAATGACGAACAAATTATCGTCAATCTAAATTTTGACCCGTAATTTGACCTTTGATCTTGATGAATGACCTTGACCTTAATAAGTCACCCTAATATGTTTGCAAGTTGCACATAAATATAAAGTTTGAAGTATGTATGTGCCAGGGTTACAAAATATTGCCAACATTAAATGGAAAAGTAGTAAAGTCAAGCAGGCAAAGCCACATGCAAGACGCAACCACCACCAAAACACCGATAGACAGCATGACACACACACACAACCACACACCCAAACGCACACGCACACACACACACGAAATGAACACAGAAAACACCAAAAGACACACAAGAAACAGGGACAAACGTTCCACAACATGAACAAACCACAAGCACAAAGACGCAAGGCAAACAAAAGGAAGGGTGACAAAGAGAGTACCGCCTTGGCACGGTCAGCAGCAAAAACACCACTGGGGGTTTAAACCGGTTTACGGACGTCCTAACCTCACACTTCTCTCAAAGTCACCCTAGCTTTACAAATATTGTAAATAAAGTTGGACACAAACCAACCAACAAACAAACAAACCAACAGACAGAGCAAAAACAATATGACCCCGGGGCAAAAAAAGGACATCATGAATATCATTTAATGCATTTTAATAATGACATAATTATGAACACAGAAACTTTTAACCTTGGCAGAAACAGTAGAATCAGATCTAAATTATTTTATGATCAGACAGAGCAGACAGTGATCAGACAACTTCTACTGAAGTCATCTGATCTGGGTCCACTCTGATTGCAAAGACATTAACCCTTTCCTCTATAAATACGCCTTTCTACGCCTCTGTTAAAGTCACCTGTTGAAACCATTGTGATAAATAGAGCATTTGCTCCTATAGGAGCAAATGCTCTATTTATCACAATGGTTTCAAACTACAAAACTCTAAACTTTTCCTTTTCTCTAGTTAATGCTCCTTTTCGGTAGATTTATTCAAAATGGGTTGATCTAAAAATAGCCTATGAGGGAATGGGTTAATCTATGAAGTAAAGAGTTAAACAGTAGCAGATGTAAAGTTTTATATATACAGCAATTACATAGTGTGGAAATAATCCCCAAAATTGGTCTTTTAGAATTAAGCATGTCACCCCCTCCACCTCTACTCCCTAAAAATATAATTGTAAAGCAAAATCAAATGATTGACAATGTAATCTAATTCTTGATTGCCCATAAAGCCTGTAAAATTAAATCTCACTTCCTCAATCCATCCAACATTTCATAGATGTTTTCACACTTTGTTTTTTCACAAAAGAATTTAAGACACCAATTTGTTTCTCGTAGAAAACATTGAGAAAATATTCCAATGTTGTTAAAACACTCACTATTCCATAAAATCCTTATTAGAGTTATCGCTTAATAGAAATGATGCAGTTCATAAAACTGCATGCAACCTCTAGTGCTCTCTTTTCTCAAACTGAACATTTTCACAGTATCTCCATCCTATGTGATTTATGCCACAGTAGGACAATACCTTCTTAACCCTTTCAATGATCAATTTTTCAGAATGGGAAAACCCATCAGTGTTAAACTATAGACTCCACTCAGTATGAAAGGCTTAAACTTGCTACAAGATTCTGAATGGCAAACAGTGCAGACCCTGATCAGAGGGCTCTTCAAGGAGTCCTCTGATCTGGGTCTACACTGTTTGTAAATGCCAGTGAACGCATGTCCCTCATTCAATGGGTTAAACCCTGTAATTTTCATACATCAATGAGGGTAATGCTTGTCTTGAAATCGAATAACTATTTTCAGATCACCTTTCTCCTGTTTAAACCTTAACCTTTTCATCTTGAACTTTCGCAATAAAATATTCCATTCTTGTCATTGTCTTGTCATGCACTATGAAAGCATAAAATTTGCTAAAGGATTTTAATTGACAGTCTCGTCTGATCAAGATCTACACTCGTTATCCACAATTAAGAGGGTAAAACTGCTAAAAAAACACAGATTTCAAGAAGCACATTTGTTAAGCAAATGGTATATTTCTCCTTTATTTTCATCCAGACCTCTTAATTTCAAATCTAAATGATTAAAGTAGTTAAATTCAGACACAAATAGATTAAAAGCAAAATTAAATAAAAATTAGAATTGAACAAAATAAATTAGAATTCCACAAATCACGCCCTTCATTTCTTTATTGCAAAACTTCCATGCTAATGGTGATTTCTTGATTTCTTTTGAAACAATACGAATTCTAATGAGATTTGGAATAACATGGCACCTCAGATCCAGATCCAAACTGTTTTACAATTGTCTGACTCATGCATAAGAACAAAACTGACTTGAAAACTGTAGAAGACAAGTATTTAGCAAACTAAGAGTTAAAAACATTCCCAGTTCTATAATTATTTACTCCAAATTTCAATACCTACTGAATATTCATGGACAAAATAGCTATAATGAAATATGTAATGTGGAACATTGTAGCCATTTTCGAAAATAAAGAAACCAATTCATCAAATTCCACCAGCAAACAGAACAGACCCTGATCAGACAGGAGCTGTCTGATCTGGCTCCACTCTGCAAATGCATGAAAACACGTTTATATGAAGGACTGGGTTACTTACTCTATAAATTCAAAGGCGGGAAAATCTGACAAGAAACTCACAATGAACTAGTTTTGCATCAAACTTTCCAGCCCTTTATTTTTTTGGCCAAGACAAAAAAGTTGAAGAGGAATTTTTTTTATATGTATATTATGATTCTTAGAATCTATAATAACTTTTTTGTGGTAATAGTACTGTTTCAGCATGCTTAGGTGTTTCCCGAATGTAATTCATTAACTCTTTGCATGCTAGTGTCGAAACCGTGGTTACCTAAGCAAACAGTTTGGATCCAGATGAGACGCCGCATAATGCAGAATCTCACTGTATGTCAGTTTTGTAAGGAAATGTAAAAACATTTATTTTAAGAATCGAAGCAGACAACAACAGTACGATTTTCTTTGTCTGCGATTTGCCTACGATATTTTTTTGCATTATAGAATTCTATGGGCTGCAATGTTTTTGTTCACATTATAAACAATCAACATACAATAATTTGTGAAATCTGATCAGAGCTTATCCGTATGATGACTGAGTGGTGACCGTACAGAGAATGTACAATCACCGCGTGGCCTGTGCAAGGTTGGATACGGCTACACAAATTATTAATGCGGAAAATGTCAAATATGAACCAACCAAAAATCTCAAAATCGCAGCATGGCCATCATGCGGCTGCTGTAAGGTTGCCGCAGGATGACCGTGCGATGTACGTACGATTTCACGAGTATTGCAAGGAGACAGAGTGGCAACCTTGAGGTGACCATGCAATAACCATATGATTGCCGTACGATTTTTCAGCTACATGTCCCCCGAATATGTTTTTGAATCTCGTGCGGCCTCTGAACAATGCCCATGGAGAGATCGTACTATGTTCGTAACCACATTAACTTATCTCAGGGCAAACGTAAACTACTGTCCATTTCAATTTACTTTGTCACTGAATTTGAATCGAGATTTTCATTCATTTCTTACCGGATTGAGATAAAATTTAAATCACTTGTGTCATCGCTTTTCAAGAACTCTGTGCCCGAGTTTCCCTTTAATCCATTTAAATAAATGCATAAAAACAAAGTTTTCCCATTGTAAACATGTTAATTTCAAATTGCAAATAGCAGGCGATTGACGTCAAGTGGAACGTTTGATTTTAACGGAGGGTAATTGTAGCTCTTAAAAGTTGACGTCATACACAAAATTACGTCATTTATTTCACATCAGTATGAAATTCATCCATGTTGAAAAATGATATGTTCCACTATCCATACATACGGCGGCCATTTGCAAAGAAACAGCTGATCGAATTAGCATGTAGAAAATGCATTATTCGCATTTTCTTCCTCGCTACTGCATGGCATTCAGGGATATTCAGCATAAGATTTCCTGAAAAACGATGCGATCAAATGAAGTAGATTTCAGGTCAGTCTAAATAAAAAAAAAAATCTCGATTCAAATTCAGTGACAAAGTAAATTGAAATGGACAGTAGGCATTAGCATGCAAAGAGTTAAAAGATTCTGCCCATTTTTCCTATAAATCAATCAACACCAAAAGTTGTACACATATTCATATCGTTAATTTTTTTCCCAACAGTTTATATATTTATAGATAAGTATTAACTGTATCCGACTGCTAGATCCTGCGAAAATCACAGACATTTTAAAAGCATGTTCTCCGACTTCAGAACACTATCAATATTAGTTGAGTTTTCACAACAATGGCCGACAGTCAAAAGAGTAAAATCGTGAAAAAAATGTCTACTGTGTAATACTTTACCTACATGTAAATTGAATATATCCGGTACATATAATTGAGTTTTACGACAGATTCCATGTATGGTGGACGAGTTTCCGTTGGTTTCCATGGTAATAAAAAAAATTTTTTTTCAATACAAACAACTCGTATTCCTGAGGACAGTTTAATCTTTTTAAAACGAATGGACTCCATCATTAGCCTTGTACCTCAAACCTTTTCATGCCTTTGCAAACAGAGTAGACCCTCATTAGGTTTTGCTCTGTTTGCTTATGGAATTATACAGATCTAATTCTACAGTTTGTGCCATGGCCAAAAATCCTATGTTTGTTATTTCAGTCCAGACTGTACCATCATAACAATTCAGTCATAAATATTAACCCTTTCCTCCATAAATACACCGTTCTACACCTGTGTAATAACCACTTCTTGAAACCATTGTGCTAAATAGAGCATTTGCTCCTATATTTTACTTTTCTCTGGTAAATGCTCCTTTTGGGTAGATTCATTCAAAGAGGTTGGGTCTAAAATTAGCCTATGGAGGAAAGGGTTAAAGATGCCGTACATGAATATTCATCAGGTATATAAAGGATTATACAATTACAATTTCTCTAGCAAATCCTTATTTTTGGTAGATTCATTCAAAGAGGTTGGGTCTAAAAATAGCCTATGGGGGAAAGGGTTAATATTTATAGACCTATATATTTTAATATAATGCCTTGATTATTTTACTAGTTGCATTTGATAGCCTGTGTCATGCTACTAATGCTAAGGACCATAATGAAAATATTGTGTTATTCTTGGTCATGGGAAGGATGTCATGGTATACAACAGAGCTACAGATAAAGATGTGTACCCAAATACTAAAATCATTATTTCTCCATCAAACCCGTTATTGTGACCAATCTTTAGAATTATCTCTAATTAACCCATTACCTCATAAGCTATTTTTAGGTACAACCTCTTTGAATTAATCTACCGAAAAGGAGCATTAATTAGAGAAAAGTATTTTTTTAGAATTTCGTAGTTTGAAACCATTGTGATAAATAGAGCATTTGCTCCTAAAGGAGCAAATGCTCTATTTATCACAATGGTTTCACTAAATGACTTTTACAGAGTCGTCAAAAGTCATCAATATGAGGGAATGGGTTAAAAGACAATTCTAAAGAGTGGTCACACAATAGGGTTTTTTCTGGAAAATGTTTGAATTTACACATCTTATCAGGACCTCTGTTTAAATGTCGACCTTCAACGTGTCAACTTTCTTGATGTGTCGATCTTTCTTCCAAGACCCGACATGTTTCCTTATAAATTATTTTCTATAATATTATAAAAATCCATTTACGTGTCGATCTTTTATAGTTGATCTTTTCAACATGTCAATCATATTTTGCGGTCCTGTGGCGTTGATCAAATGGATTTTTACCACACATGAGTTGATCTGCCAATTACTTGTGAACTTCGGCAACGTCCTCGGGGTGTTTTCACACATTCACGAGTCGAGACTGGCCAGAACAGATCTGTCCATGTTTCACAACCTTAAGCATAATCAAGGGCCTCCGACGTCATTAATCCATAGGCGCGGATAATTGTGTGGTTTAATTAAACATTTTATCGTAATTAGGTGAACACACAAGGCCATAATTCTACTCTGTTTATAAAGGCGTTGACATGTTTATTCATGGTGTAAAGGAAAACACGAGTTGGGACAGAACTGTGCCAGTGCTTAGATTCGTATTTTGTACATGTACAGTGTGTCTTCATCTTGCATTGTAGTATTTGTAAGTTGAAAACCATTCTTAAATCATTTTGTTCCCAAATAATGTGGAGAAACTAAAAAATTGGCTGTACAGATGTGTAATTACGGTTGTTTATGCTGAAAGAATTAGTTTCGCACGTTTCTACGAACAACTGGAAACAAAACCGGAAGTTGATGTGTGCTTTTATGAAACATTGTACGGTGTTGATATTTAATGTTTCTTTGCATTTTAGTAGTCTATTTGTGTTTTGTTGACATAAAATAAAGATTTAAACGCCTTGTCTTGTGTTTTCATTCAATTGTCTCGGATTTCTAGAAAGAATATCATGTAGACTTAACACATGTTCAGGCATACATGCACTTGCGAGATTGAAACCAAAACTCATGTACATATTCTTACATATAGATCTACCTTGTATGAGTCAACCTCTCAACAAGTCGATCTTTTTGCCATGGTCCCTAGAAGATCGACACATCAAAGTTATACTGTATACAATAATTTGACAAATGGAACTTTAATGAAATAAGAAGGCGAGGAAGACAAAGTAAGAGATGGGAAGATAACATCCAGGAGTGGACAGGTTTGAACTTTGCAAATTCTCAAAGAACAGTGGTAGACAGGACAAAGTGGAAAGAGATTGTCATGAAAGGCAGATAAGATGCTCCTATGACAGACTTGATTACTGGGAAGAGTGAAGTAATTATCTGATTCTATAAATGTGTGTGAAGCATTGTTACCGTATATATCCTCGGCCATAGTGCAAGTCAGGCAAAAAGTTTGGCAGATCCAAGAATTTTACCATGACCCTTTTGAACGTTGACCCATATTTTTCGCGTAGTCACTTATACAGCATTTGAGACACAAATCATGTAGCGTTTGCAACCAATTCCAAATTTCATAGGTTACACATGTATTATTTGTCAGTGAGTTTCAAGAAGCAGTATATAATCCAAGAAATATAAAAATTGTAAACTTTTGGAGACAAATTTGGCTTAATTGTAACATTTTTTCAGTGTTTACAAAAGGCTGCAATTGTCCAGGGATAGATTTGTTATACAAATATATCTGATGTTGCATAAAAAGTGCAGGCAAATGTTTTGGATGTTGTCTGTCAGTGAGCATAATATTATTGTTGTTGTTTAGACAGTTCCAGGGCGATTAATTTTGATTGGTGATGGCAGTACATGCTACATTCTATCACCTTATTTTACTCCTGAGGCCCTCACAATTTCATTGGCTCAGCAAAAATCTAAAAGTTAAGCTGTATTTTCATTCCTCAAAATTTAATCCATAGTAATTCCAATCCATTCTAGGTGTATATGCACATTTACTGGATTGGGACATCCTGTTCTTTGTTGGAAACAGTGTGAAAGTTTGCACATTAATACTGCAAAACATTGAAATAAATTACTGAAATGTTGAATTTACCCTTTGAAGTAACTTTCAGTTGTTTGTCTTTATACTGATAAAAGAGGATTCACAGTTAGTCAAACTTCCTAAGTTTTACATTAAAACTTGCTAAACCGTGATGATTTTGAGAGAAAATATGAAGCAGCTTAAAAAATTTGTGAAACACTATGCCCCCGATTTGACCTTTGACCTTGATGTATGATCTTGACCTTAATAATTCACCCCTAACAATCTTAGCTTCCATAAGTTGCACATGCATGCCAAGTTTGAAGGGTGTATGTTGAATTATGGTGAAGAAATAATCATCAATCTAAATTTGACTTGTAATTTGACTTTTGACCTTGACCTTAATAAGTCACCCCTAAAAATGTTTGCCGCCATAAGTTACACAAAAATGCCAAGTTTGAAGGATGTATGTTGAATGATTACAAAATTATCACCAATCTAAATTTGACCCAGACCTAATAAGTCACCCTTAAAAATGTTTGCTTCCATAAGTTGCACATGCCTGTCAAGTTTGAAGTATGTATGTGCAATGGCTACAGAATTATTGCCAACCAATGTTAATGTGTTGCCCACAAACCAATCAACGTATAGGCAGGGCAAAAGCAATTATTATAATGCCCCCCCCCCCCCCTTTTCAAAAAAATGATTGCGAGGGGTCGGTGGATACTAATATGCAACTAGAAAATTGTGTCTGTAAGACACAGCGATGCCCCTGTGGTGGTGCTTGCCTAGCTGCAAGTAAAAATCCTAAGTCATTCGACCTTGACCTTGGGCTTGCGGGCAGCATGGAGTGGGTGCACAATGAAAGTATGGATAGTGTTTAATGTGTATATGTAATTCCATGCCAATAGCTATAGTGGTTAGTGAGATATAAGACAATGAAAAAACTATGACAACCAACTGCACGTAAATGTGACAACCAACTGCACGGTCTGGGTGGACAATGAAAATATGGATGATGGTTAATGTGTATATGCAATTCCATGCCAATAGCTATTATAACTAAGTGGTTACTGAGATATAAGACCATGAAAAACTGACAACCAACTGCACGTACCAACTGCAAATCAAAGCGTGACGGACGGACGGACAGACAGGTGCAATACATAATGCCCCCTGACTATCGTCAATGGGGGCATAAAAAGATCGATGTAGCATGCTGAAATAGCAAAATTTCACAGGAGTACAATGGTTTTGAACTTCTTGACTTGAAGTGTTGTTGAAGGGAGTGTCTTAAGCTTTGTGATTGAAAATGGAATTTCTTATTGGATTTTTGCTCAACATTTTTTTCTTCCAAACTTGGATAGGTTGAGCCATAAGTTGAGTCAGGTTTTTGAAGGTGACTTTCGGGTCTGAAAACTGACTTCTGACAGGAGATATACAGTATATGTATTTCCTAGGCAGAAATTAATCTATCAATCTACCCACTCCACCTTGAACATTAAAACTTCCAACACAAAGAAAGGTCCAAGTTAACCCCTTTACTCCATAAATAGGCCTTTCTATGCCTTTGCAAACAGAGTTGACCCAGATCAGACGACTCCAATAGGAGCCATCTGATCTGTGTCTGCTCTGTTTGCTTATGATATGATATACAGTAAAACCTCTCTATAACAGACACTAAATTACACCAAGTATTTTGTGTTAAAGGCAGGTGGTTGCTTAAAGCAAGGTGAAAGTATAGGAGCATTCTGTTTTACTTTCACCTTGCTTTAAGCAGCCACCTGCCCTAAATACCAACTAATTAACACAATTTAGTGGCCATTAAAGAGAGGTTTTACTGTAGATAGTTCTGATTCTACAGTTTCTGCCACCGCCAAACATTCAGGTGTCCATGCGCTATTATAGCAACTAATCTAATAAATATACAAGGTGTTATTATTTCTTACATGAATATTCATGGAGTAAAGGG
This sequence comes from Azorinus chamasolen, assembly GCA_963576725.1. NCBI lineage: Eukaryota > Metazoa > Mollusca > Bivalvia > Cardiida > Solecurtidae > Azorinus > Azorinus chamasolen. The sequence continues at coordinate 49,654,989 of OY755249.1, forward strand.
TTAATACAGAAACTGTAGAATCATAATCTATATTATATCATAAACAAACAGAGCTGACCCTGATCAGAAGGCTCCTTTAGGATACGTCTGATCTGGGTCTACTCTGTTTGCAAAGGCATAGAAAGGCGAATTTATGGAGAAAAGGGTTGAATATAGTGCCGCCAAGAAAAAATCCACAGAAATGTTGGTTGCTGAATAATCAAAGGGCCAATAATCCATTACCCATTTCCTTCACATAAATTTGTTTGAAAACATTTGCAAGCAGAGCAGAATCAGATCTTTATCATGTCAAAAGCAAGCAGAGCAGACCGTGATCAAACAGCTCCTATCAGGAGCTGCCTGATCTTGGTCTACTTTGTTTTCAAAAGCGTGAAAATGCATTTATATGAGGGAAACAGTTAAAAGAAATATTGGAACAGACAACAGATTTTGCCCACAAAGATGACTCGGTGCAAAGGGTGTAATTCAAGAAAACTGGAGAACATTATTCAATGGAGTGCAATAAAAATATCGATTACCTGCGACACCAATTCCAAGAGACTATCCATGTAATATTATTCTGACATTTATGGCTTATGAATTTCTAATGTTTTGATTCTGTTGACTTGAATGTGACATTGAACTTTTTACAGTGTCACTAGGAATGAATCGTGATAAGTTTTGATTCTTATGACCTGAATGTGACACTTGCATTTTTACATACTAGGAATGAATTGTGATAATGTATGTACACAGTCTGGAGATGCCAAGTAATGCCAAGTAACTTGGCATCTCATCAAGATCTAAACAGCTTGGCACTCTGTAATGTCTTTTTATTTGTAAAAACACATTGAGGATTGTAACAGACAAGTTTTGCAGGCAGAAGTTTACCTAATGTTGAAAACTAAATATCATTGTGATCAGAACCAACAGGTCGGGGTAACCATCACAGGGAACCAGCATCTAAATTAACAGGTTATTTCTGCTTAAATATTTGCAATTTTGTGCATCAAACTGACTTAACCCATTCCCTCATAGGCTATTTTTAGAGCCAACCTCTTTGAGTAAATCTACCCAAAAGGACCATTTACTAGAGAAAAGGAAAATTAAGATTGTGTAGTTTTGAAACCAGTATGATAAATAGAGCATTTGCTTCTAAGGAGCAAATGCTCTATTTATCACAATGGTTACCAAAAGTTACTTTTACAAAGGCGTAGAAAGGCGTATTTATGGAGGAAAAGGTTAAGACTCAGAACCTGTATGACTTGAAACTACCTGGACAAGTGTTTGCCATTCACCAGAATCAATTCTAACATCAGTTACTGTATATATACCCGACATACAGTTACTCATTAAGGCTTTAGTGTTTAATGCCGAGTTAACTCAGTATTAAAGAGTTTAACATTTGACAAGATTTTGAATGACAAACAGGGCAGACCATGATCAGAGGACTCCCTGTAGGAACCCTCTGATCTGGGTCTACCCTGTTTTCAACTGTCAGTGCATTTATTTCACACATTAAAAGGGTTAACCTTTTCAAAACTAAGTGACTGAAATTTGTCTGCAATTGTTTGTCTGGCTTCAACTCTCAAATGACATTATTCTAAAACGTTTTGCTTAAATATCTACAGAGCGTCAAACAGTTATGCTCAAAGGACTCGTATTAAATATTGCTGTGAATTTGACCTTGAAGATATCAACAAAGGTCATGAATGGTTATAATTTACAACTGTATAAAAATGTTTGAAAATCAGATAAAAAGTGGTATGCAACAGACAAACAAGAGAATCGGTAGAACCGATGCATGCTCCCCAACTGCAGACAAATTTTAAGTATGAAAAAGAGTGTGTTTGTGAAACACTTATGCCCCCGACCTTTGACACTGAAGGATGACCTTGACCTTTGACCCATGGACGCGACACAATATCTTTGTGTGGTGATCATTAAATTTTGTGCAAGTTTATTTTGAAATCCATTCACAGATAAAAAAAAAAAAAAGTTACGGAAGGGAATGAAATTTGGGACGGACAGACTGCCAATGCGATTACTTGGGGGGTGGGGTGGGTGGTGGGGTGGTGGGTAGGGGTTCCAGTAACTCCTAACTTATGCAAAAGAGAGTGATGATGATTCTTGGTGCACTGCACTTCTCCTCATCAAGTTCAATCTACCTATGAAGTTCTATGTTGATACCTATTATAGTTTTTGTGTTATGCTCCGGACAAATTTTAAGTATGAAAAATAACAAAGGGCAATAACTCTTGAATTATGCAAAAGAGAGTGATGGTTCTTCAGGGTTGCCACAAAACAGAGGAAACAAAATTCCCTGACAATTCCCTGACATTTCCCTGACATAATTTCAAATTTCCCTGACACATTTCATCGCGAAATTTTGGTCTTTCTGTCATAATTTATTTAGTATGTTATGGATTTTTTAAAATATATAACATTCATTCTCAAGTTCTCAAAATTCCCTGACAATTCCCTGACCTTGAATTTTTTTAAATTTCCCTGACTTTTCCCGGACGTGTGGCAACCCTGTTCTTGTGCACTGCACTTCTCCTCATCGAGATCAATCTACCTATTAAGTTTCATGTTGATATCCAATTACAGTTTTTACGGTATGCTCCAGACAAAGTTCGGACAGACGAACGGATGGACAAAACGGTGAGTATATGTTCCCCCAACACCGTTGTTGGGGAGCATAATAAAGGCTAGTCTAGTAGGAACAGTGGCAAGTAACATAAGGCAGGAATCATTGACTGTTAGACTTGTCGGAACACATTGTGCCATTTATGTTAGGAATAGTCATGTGATATTCTATGAATCTGCACTAGTTTGATTTATGTAGAACACATATTAGTCTCAATGGCAATTTAGCAACAAAACTGTGTTAATATTGATATCAACCTGTTCTGTGACCTTGAATTGAAATATGTCAGCCCTGGTTATGTACATGACACACCTTCAGGTTTAATAATGGTATAAACATCTGTAATTAACTGAAAATTGAACAAAGCATTGTAGAGAAATGGAGCTAATGCAAAACTGCATTTATACCTTCTAGGGGTGACTATTGAGTACAATTTTACCATTGCGATAGTCAGAATTACTATTGCGATAGTATTGCGATACTGACAAAACTATTGCAATAGTATTGTGATAGTCAAATTGTAGGGGTTTCAAACTCATTTCTATTCATTTTTAGCCTATTCATTTCCATTTTTATAAACTACAGTGTAAGAATTTAGCTTTCAAGATTTTAGTGTTGATACAATATTTGGTATTGAAACTTTACAGTTCAACTTTGGGCTGCCCTGCTTTCCTACACCATGACCACCAGTAGATATGAGGATTCAATTAAAACAATAACATGTTGTGCTCTTGTGAAGCAGTTAAACAACCGTTATCTTCCTAGCATCACCGATTCGAATTCCAGTTTGCTTAGAAACGCAATGAAACTCATGTCAGTTTAGAGAAATTCCTATGAAAACTTCCCAAACTAAATCCATGTGTTATATCCCTAAAAAATAATGTGTCAACTCGTACAAAACTGAACTAAACAGTAATAAATGGCAGTAAATTCACTTATTACTATAAAATATCAACCTACCAAATGAAAACGGAAGCCATTCTGTGAAAATGAAACCGGAAGCGTAAATTCGGACCGTAACAATTTTGACCCAAATCGACACTTCCTTCCGCCATATTGTTAGTTTCGTACACAAAGGGACGAATCACGGAAATATTAATGCATCATTTGGGAGCAATTTAGGAGCTTTTTATCTTTAACAATGCATTGTTAAACTATCGTAACTATCGCAATATTTGTTTTACTATCGGCAATAGTATTGGTTTCTAATTTTTGGATCGATACATTGACATCGAGACAGCCACTATCGGGATAAGTCGATCTATCGTTACACCCCTAATACCTTCCTGTTACCTTGACCTTGAAGATATCTGCCTGCATGTAAAAACTGGAGACAAATCATTGTAGGATTATGAAGTGAAAAGAAAGTACATTAAACCTTTCCCTCACATATAAACTCCTTTTCACGCCTGTGCAAACACAGAAGACCTAGATCAGATGGCTCCTGGAGTTAGCCCTCTGCTTTGTTTGCTTATGAAAGTATATAATTCTGAAGTTACAGTAACTATCTGAAAGCTGAGAAATCCTGTGTTCCTCTAATATATATAAAAAATAGCTAAAAAATATTCATGATGTCATTATTTTTACATGAATATTGAACAGGCAAGGGGTCATTATCTACACCTGCAGTGACCTAGACCTTGACATAATCTTTAAGTCATATGAGTGACATACACTTAGGTTATGGCTAAAATGAGTGTGAAGAAATAATGTTGAAATTGGGCAAAGCACAGGAAATTTATGAAGTAGAAACAAAATTGCAGACGAACTGATGGTTACAGACATGGACAGATTAACCCATTACTCCATAAACACGCTTTTCTACACCTTTGTAAAAATATTAGACCCAGGTCAGATGGCTCCTATAGGAGCAGTCTAATCAGGGTCTACTCATTTTGCTTATGATATAATGCAGATATGATTCTATAGTTTCTGCCATGGCCAAAATTTATTCCTGTGTTCTTGTGCAATTACAAAAGCTAATCTAATTAATATTCATGACATCATTTTTTCTTGCATGAATATTCATGTCGTAAAGGGTTAATCACACACCTCAACTAGAGGTGCCAACTAGTGCCAACTAGATGTAGGGCTTTTATAAAACTCACTTTCTTTCCATGAAACAAGATATGTGAATATAGTGAAATGTTGGTATATTAATCAGTCTTACTCGTGAGGCAAACTACATGGTAACTGTAGAAATATACAGAACTAATTACTAGTTTGCTTGTCTCTAACTTTTGCTAACGCTATGGGAAGGTTCACAATAACCACTGCTAAAGGTTTGGATCCAGATGAAGGGCTGTGTAACTAAGCATATCATCAAGACTCCAGAACATTGAATACTCTATTCTCGTTATAGGGAAAATTGCAGAAAACAATTACCTACAGGAAAGACACAGTCAATATTTTTTGCCATTGACATTTGCAATACATGCTAAGCGCCCACGAAGCTTCACAGCTGAGACATCATGGAAAGTACAGTAATTATTGAACAAGAAACAGCAGGCACTAGTGATAAATCTAGGACCTGATCCAATTTATGTAACCTTAACTCATCATACATGAACATTCATGTAAGGCATGATCAGAGGTCAAGATCAGATACATAAATTAAGCCAGAGGTCAAGATCAGATACATAAATTAAGCCATTTTCAGGAATAACACCATTAGTTCTCCATCAAACCCTATGTTGTGACCACTCTTTAGAATTGTCTCAAAGAGACAATTCTAAAAAGGGGTCACAATATAGGGTTTGGTGGAGAAATGACAGTTTTAGTATTTGGACCTATGAAAAGTGTTGAAGGTCAATTCTTAAGGTATACCTACCTAAACGACCCACAGGTGCCAGTCGCGAGACAATTCCATAAATACTACAAACATCTTCAAGAATGTTTAGACATCATAAATTGACAGAAAAAAAAATTTGGAATTATTTTTTTCCGCATAGTATAATACTCATATAGTATAATACTATGTAAAGTTATATATAACTAAATGGTCCAAAATGGCAGAGAAATTGTACCAACTATATGGCTATACTATACGTCAATTTTCGCTCTAATTCAATCAAATATGATTCATTACACGCGGAAATGTCCAGTCTTTGAAATACACACCATTGATGGCCGATCATAGGCCGAAATATTACTGTACTGAGACGATAAACTTCAACTTAGCTTTAGTTGACCGAGTCGCTACCGACATGGAATGTAGTTGGTGCAATTTTTCTGCAATTTTGGACGATTTAGTTACACACCTTTACATAGTACTATAGTCTAGGCAAATAAATTCATTTCTTTTCTGTCAATGAATGTATTTGAAGATGTTTTCAGTAATATTTATGAAATGGTCACGCGCCTGTCACCTGTGAAACGACCGTGCTGCATGAGAAATCATACCTCATAAATATGCAGATAAGAAGACAAGAGCTAGACCTGCTTGTGTATGTAGTCTACAGTAGAACCTTACTTCAGCGGCTATCAAAAAGAAATTCCAATTATGGGTCTGTAGGTCTGTGTCCCTGCTTATAAAGCCTTTTAGTTGAGTCTGATTTCGTTCTCAAGCTTTTGTTTGGTCAGATTTGAGTTCTCAAGCTTTTGATTGGTCAGATTTGAGCCAGAGGCTAAAATCTGACCAATCAAAAACTTGAGAACGAACTCAGACGCAACTAAAAGTTTTATAAGCATGGACCTAGATGGTAGCTTAATGCAGGTCAAAAGTAATTATAGGAGCTTTCTGCATTACTTTTATCCTGCATTAAGCAACCACATGCTTCTTGAGACTCATGTTCAATAAATGAATGGCCGCTTAATACAGGTTCTACTGTACATGTTGTTAAGTTGGGTAACAGAAAACCTGTTGAAAAGTTTTGAAGTTGAGTCCTTCAAACAATTTTATGTTAACAGGTTTTCTGAAGTGTTTCCAAAAAATATGAGATGACAAGAAAAAAGACCAGCTGGAAATAAAGCTCTGAAATATGTGTAGCATGCACCATGTTTGAAGGTAATCTGTCGAGAAATAGAGTTATATTACCAGTAACAAATTATGACATGATGATGTACTATGTACAAGTCTTTAACCCATCCCCGCATAGGCTATTTTTAGATCCAACCTCTTTCATTAAATCTACAAAAAAGGAGCATTTACTAGAGAAACGGAATTTTTCAGAATTGTGTAGTTTTGAAAACATTGTGATAAATAGAGCATTTGCTCCTATGGAGCAAATGCTCTATTTATCACAATGGTTTCACAAAGTGACTTTTAGAGAGGCTTCAAAAGGTGTCTATATGCAGGAATGGGTAAATAAATTATCTGTTCTGTTCTACAAAAGTTTGCAAAAACAAAATGACTGCAAGATGGAAATGCACATTAGTGTTTCCTTACCCTTTCCCTCATATAAATGCCTTTTCATGCCTTTGCAAACAGAGTAGATCCAGATCAGATGACTATCAGAGTAATCTGATCAGGGTTTGCTCTGTTTGCTTATGAAATTATAATAGATATGACTCTACAGTTTCTACCAATACCAAAACATCCTGTGTACATTATGCCATTATAAAACTTCAGCTAATAAATATTCATAGTGTCATTTTTTCTTACATGAATATTGAACAGGGAAAGGGTTAATCTGATGAATATTAATCAAATAATTTAATACTGAATGAACATTTATTGACTAAATGTTTACAATTGTGCATTAACAAGGAAATATTTGGCAGTAACAGAAATTTCAGAACCGGGTCTATACCATTCCATAAGCAAACTAAATCAGATCTATATCATTACATTATAAGCAATCAGAGCAGACACATCTGATCTGCTGTCTGATCAGAGTCTGCTCTGTTTGTTTATTAGATAATATAGATCTGATTCTGCAATTTCTGCCATGGCCAAAATTCCTGTGTTCATAATTATACCATTACAGAATTCCAGTTAATTAATATTCATACAATTTTGTTTTCCTATATGAATATTCCCAAAGGAAAGAGTCAAACAAGTTTGGGCCATTCTTAACCCTTTACTCCATGAATATTCATGGAAGAAATTATAACATCATGAATATTAACCAGATTAATTTTGAAAATGGCACACTGATACATGAATATTTTGCGAAAACAGAAACTGTACAATCAGATTTATATTTTTCCGTAAGCAAACAGTGTAGACCCTGATCAGACAGCTCCTAATGGAGCCATCTGATCTGGGTCTACTCTGAGTGCAAAGGCGTAGAAAAAAGTATTTATGGAGTAAAGGGTTTAATAAAAATGATACATAAACATTTAAGCTTACCTGTAACTCTTTAAAGTCAGCGCAGTGTCACATCTGAAAGAAAGAGAAAAATTAAATCAGTGATGTAATTGAATAGGTGGTTGCATTTCTATTGCAGTGTAGAGACTAGTTACGGTGTAAACTGTTACCGTAATGTACTGTAAGTATTCAGACAGAGAAAATTAGGCTAAAAGTGCAGAGTGTAGACCCAGATCTTGAAGGAGCTGTTTGATCTAGGTCTACACCATTTGCTACTATTTTAGTCTAATTTAGTTCTCAAAATGGTGTCAAATTTAATTAATCAGCTTTTCAGACAATCATTCAAGAAAATCTAACAGGGAAAATCTGAGTTGTCTATACAGGCCTTGAGTGAGTTCCTTCCCTTTAATTTATGACACTATGAGACAGAAATTAAAGTGTCAAAATTTAATATGTACTATGAAGTCTTGAACATTGATATTTAACTTCTTGTGGTAATAGCAATGTTTAAACGTGCTTAGATTTTTCATGAATGTAATTAAAGGGAAATAGTATAATCATCAGTATCCATGCTTATAAAACTTTTTAGTTGAGTCTGAGTTCGATCTCAAGTTTTTGATTGGTCAGATTTGAGCTTTGGCTCAAATCTGACCAATCAAAAGCTTGAGAACGAACTCAGACTCAACTAAAAAGCTTTATAAGCGTGGACCCTGGTGTTAAACGCTCATGTGGCAGCGTAAAAAGTCACTCTGATACTTCATTTTCGGTGTTGTTATATTTTCTGGTCCTTTGGGATCATCAGCTTCATTGCTGTTAGTTTTGAAAATTGAATACCACTTAAGCCAGTGCTAGGGGGTAGTGTTGCACTTTTACCAACTGCTCATGAACAAACTCAATAAATCCGAGTCTGCAATTTTATCTTTTCACATTGCTACTTTTGCTTTCGAAGGATTTCCTGCTTTCAGGATTTATGTGTACTTAACAACAGCAGGAGTTAAGCGCTTGTGTGGTGGCTGTAAAAAGTCCTCCCCATACTTCATTCTCAGTGTTGTTATATTTTCTGGTCCTTCGGGAGCATCAGTTTCAATACTGTTAGTTCTAAAAATTGAATACCACTTAAGCTTGAGGAGTGTTGCACTTTTAATAACTGCTCATGAACAGACACAATAAAACAGTTAAAAGAGCTCACTGAGTCTACAATGTTCTCTTTTCACATTGTTACCTTTGAAGGATCTCATACTTCCAGAATTTAACTCTTTACATCATAATATAATTATATACCCATTTTTATGTCTTTTTTGAAAACAGAACAGATCAAGATCACACAGCTCCTAGACAAGCTGTCTGATCAGGATCTTCTCTTTTGTGCTTATATCTTACACACAGAGGAACAAATAAAAGGGAGTATTTAGGGGATGTCACCCAATTAAAATCCATAAATACTCACATTATTATAATGAGTACTTTGTACTCTAAAAGAAAAGGTTTCACTCTATTTTGTTCAAATAAGTGGGTGTAAAAATTTGGTAACATGGTTAAAGTATAAAAGCAAGAGATGTTTGAAAAACATATATACCCCCAGACCCCCTGACCTTTGACATAGCGACCTCAAAACAATAGGGGTCAGCTAGTGGTCATGACTAATAATCACCACAGCCGGTTCGAAGATCCTAAAGCCAAACCCTTGAGCAGTCATTGATCTGACAAATTTCACCAGTTAAGGTCATGTGACCTTGATCTTTGACCTTAACCCATTCCCTGATATAGACGACTTTTGACGACTCTGTAAAAGTTACTTTGTGAAATCATTGTGATAAATAGAGCATTTGCTCCTATAGGAGCAAATGCCCTATTTATCACAATGGTTTCAAACTACAAAATTCTAAAATTTTCCTTTTCTCTAGTTAATGCTCCTTTTCGGTAGATTTATTCAAAGAGGTTGTATCTAAAAATAGCCTATGAGGTAATGGGTTAAGTGACCTAAAAAAATAATAGGGGTCATCTAGTGGTAATTACTAATCACTACAGCAAGTTTGAAGATCCTAAGCCAAACCCTTGGGCAGTTATTGATCGGAAACCATTTCATCAGTTAAGGTCATGTTGACCTTGACCTTTGACCTAGTGACCTCAAAAACAATAGGGGTCATCTAGTGGGCATGACCAATCATCACAGCAAGTTTGAAGATCCTAAGTCAAATCCCTGAGCAGTTATTGATCTGAAACATTTCACAGCTAAGGTCATGGTGACCTTGACCTTTGACCTAGTGACCTAAAAAATGACAGGGGTCGTCTAGTGGGCATGACTAACCACTACAGGAAGTTTGATGATCCTAAGCCAAACCCTTGAGCAGTTATTGATCCGAAACAATTTCACCATTTAAAGTTGTGGTGACCTTGACCTTTGACCTAGTGACCCCCAAAACAATAGGGGTCATCTAGTGGTTATGACCAGCCATCACAGCAAGTTTGAAGATCCTACACCAAGCCATTTACCAGTTCGATCTACAGACAAGACAGACTGACAAACATGTGCAAAGCAATAATACATGTACCCCCCATTTTTTTTGCTTTGATACATTTCGTATTATACTTCATCAGGCATTATGGAAAATCTTCTTTTTTTTTCAGTTTGTTTAAATTTTCCCGCATTCAAAGGGTTAATCCTTAACAGATCCGTTAGTTAATGGTCATACCATTCCCTCAAAGGCTATTCTTTGAATAAATCTAATGAAAAGGAGCATTTACCAGTACTACAAAAATAGAAACTTTTAGAATTTTGTAATTTTAAAACCATTGTGATAAATGCATTAATTTTGCTCCAATGGTTACAAAAAGTGACTTTTACAGAGGCATCGAAAGCCATCTATATGAGCGAAAGGGAGAATACTGAAGAATGACAACAAACACAAGTTGTGCATTATACAGATAGACACTTAACGTGCTGACTTTTCAAAGTGGAATGGATCATCATTGTTTAAAAATTGAGACAATTTATCATGAAAGGGTGTACTTTGTGAGAGGCTTTTGAATGACAAATACTGCAGACCCTGATCCGATGACTCTTCTGTGAGCCTTCTAATCTGGGTCTACACAATTTGAAATGCTAAAACACACATTCCAAAGGGCTAATATGAAACCTTGTTCATTATAAATTTCAATATATAAATTATTGAAAGATAAAAATTGTTTCACTTCCAATGTTGAATCTGTGAATACCTAATATTACTGCAAACATTTTGAATTCAGATGATATGCCAAGTTAAATTAGGTCCAAACTGTTTGTTACTGTGACTAATGTTTTTTTAACCCTTTACTCCATGAATATTCATGTAAGAAATAATGACATTATGAATATTGAGTAGATTACTTGTTAAAATAGAACATGAACATGGGAGGTTTTGGCCATGGCAAAACTGTTGACTTGTATCTATATCATTTCATAAGCAAACAGAGCAGACCCTGATCAGATGGCTCCTATAGGAGCCATCTGATCAAGGTCTACTCTGTTTGCAAACACGTAGAAATGCGTATTTATGGAGTAAAGGATTCAACAAACAAGAAGAAAAATAACAAATGAAAATTGTAGCAGACCCCAATGTTTCAAGACAACACAAATTGGCAGTGACAATTAAACTCGTCTCTAATTTGCTCTTCAGCTAACTAAAGACTCTCCCTGATTGACAAAAGTAGGTGCAAATCGATACTGGCATCTGAATTTTTATACAATATCAAATATTTATTTTGTGCTACAAAGTTCAAGGAAGATTTATATAGCTTGCACTAGACTCTCATCTAACAATGATGAACAATTATTGCTTCAGTGCACCACCTGGTCTCAAATGACAAAAGGTTTGGCGGATAAATAACAATTTAGTATTTGAATGATTATCTGTTGGTCTGCATAAAACAGGAATTTCTAAGACCAAAAGTGACAATTACAATTAAATCGTAACCCTTTCCTCCATGTACCAGGTATGTAAGCAAGAAAAAGTCATGAATTTTAACCCTTTACCCAATAGCCTGTTTCTAGTTTTGAAGACATATGACCACTTAAAGCAGGTTGAAAGTAAAGCAGAATGCGCCTTAAGGCGCATTCTGCTTTACTTTCAGCCTGCTTTAAGCTACCACCTACTAGGATATAGAAAATATTTATTATGCAATATGTTCATGACTTAATGAATTTGAACTATTTTCTTCAGCGGAGGAATAAATCAAACACGCTAAAAGCCGCTTCTATCAGGTAAAGGGTTAATTACATCAGTTTTTATAATGGCATACAAACAATGGAAATTTTGGCATTTACAGCAACTGTAGAACCTCATATGCAAACAGAGCAGACCCTGATCAGACAGCTTCTATAAGAGCTGTCTGATATGGATATACTCATTTTTCGAAGGAGTTAACCCATTCCCTCATATTCATGCCTTTTGATGCCTCCGTAAAAGTCACTTTGAGAAAGAATTGTGATAAATAGAGCATTTGCTCCTATTTATCACAATAGTTTTGAAACAACACAATTCTGAATTTTTTCTTTTCTCTAGTAAATGCTCCTTTTTCAGTACATTTAGTTATCCCCAGTCAGGCTGTTCTAGGCAGAATGAGAGTCAAATTATTTCAAAGTAAATATTTATTCTTGTTTATCATCCCAAAATAAAAGGACTTGTGTAGCAATTTATTCCCTGAAGATGTAAAATGCTACTTAGGTTTCACATCAAAGTGATTTGTTTTAAACCTTACAATGCTGAATTTTATTTCTAAATAGACTATTCCAAAATTCAAACAAGTCAAGGTTATGGTGAATATTTAGGGAGTTTTCTAAAGAAAAGTGTAACACGACAAAAAGTGCAGACCTAGGCCTGATGAGAGGGCTCCTCTAGGAGCCCTCTCATCTGGGTCTACACTGTTTGAAAAGGACATTTGTGACTCGTGCCCCGCACCGTAAGGGTTATATTTCTTTTAAGTTAACCCATTACCTTTTCAATATTTATGTAAGAAATAATGACATCATGAATATTCATTAGCTGATTTTTTATAGTGATACATGAAAACAGGATTGTTTCACCTTAGCAGAAATTGTAGAATCAGATCTATATAACCCCTACAAGGGACATCTGGTCTGGGTCTACTCTGCATGCAAAGGAATGAAGGTGTTTATATCAGGGAAAGGGTTAACTGAAAATTTTCTATCAATAAAATACATGACTAAAGTAACTGTATACAGTAAGAGAATAGTTCTTAACCCTTTCGCTCATATATATACATGTAAACACGTTCTCACGCATTGCAGACAGAGAAGACCAGATAGACGGCTCCCGTAGGAGCCATATGATCAGGGTCTGCTCTGTTTGCTGGTGGAACTTGAAAGATCTGTTGCTTTAGTTTCTAAAATGGCCACAATGTTCCATCTTCCAAATTTCATTATAACTATTTTGGCCATGAATATTCAGTAGGTATTGAAATTTGCAATAAACATAGGAGAGGGTTACTCTTTACATGTTGGTGGTGAATTTGTGGTTGCCTATCAAAAGTTTGTATCAAGATTATAAGAATTATGAGTATTCATGTTGGATATCATAGATTATCTCACCCGAGGGTCAGAAAATTACCTAGGCACGAGGCTTTGCTAAGTACTGCAGCAAAGCTCATGCATTTTTTAATTGCATTGTTTACAGCAGATCTTACATTCCATTATATTTTACTAAGATTTTTATAAATTTCAGTAACTTGTGATAATTGTGCCAATCTAGATACCTTATTTCATATTGTTTATATAATTATAAATTAATAGAGCTAAAAAAAATAAAATTTTACAACACTGTGATAAACATAATTTTAGATTTCTTATTTTCCCATTAAAGTAAATTATTTAATTTCCTTCATAATTCATGCCTCTCTGTGTCAGACCATCAGTGACAAGGACCACAATAAAAATAAGAGAAATATTTTCTCATTTTTGTGTCATCCTTGATATTGATGTGACTGACATGGTTCATAACATATATATATACGCGTTTAACATTATTATTATTATTAATGTTTATTTTGTTATAATTTTAAAATATGTATGTGTTGTTAACAGTTACTATTGTCTTGTTGCTTGTTGCTCAATATTGAAATAAATCTATCTATCTACCATTATGCCACTGCCGGCTGCATTTAAAATTTATCCATCTGAATAATTTATATTCTTCTACATACATTTCCTTTCATAATGCATCAAAATGGCTGATATTGACGCAGTTTGATAAATATTTCTTAATGCCTCAGGATGACTGTACCAGACATTTTGAAAAAAATCACGCATTTTGAAAAAAAAATTCAATCATGTTTTTTAAAATTTGTTGTTACAGAGTAGTTTGATCTAGGTCTGTACTATTTGCTTAGCTTTGTCTGTTTGAACTGATTTCTTCTGCTTTACATACTAATGGTGCAGGTATTTAGAATAAACACGGTAACTTCTGACGAAATGCCATGCCTGATAAAGACTGATTTGGATTCATAAATCTAATAACCTGTTTCCATAAAATGACACATTTCCTGATATTTTCCATCTTTGCAAATCTCTGTAACAAATTGCTTCTGATTTTATTGAAAATAATTCCATCATGGAAAAATTTAAGAGAATTAAGGGTCTAGTGCAAAGATTTTATTTTGTTACGGACAAAAATGACCCAATTCAATTATAACTATACAGTAGAACCTGTCTTAAGCGGCCATCAAAAAGGTCTAATTATGGGTCTGTAAGACAGGTGGTAGCTTAATGCAGGTAAAAGCAATGCAGAAAGCACCTGCAGGAGCCTTCTGCATTACTTTTTACTTGCATTAACCAACCACCTGCTTTCTAACATTCCTATATAATAAATGAATGACCACTAAGGATGGATTCTACTGTAGTATTCAGGAAAATCTAAGAAATCTATGGTACTACAGTAAACCCTTGCTAATTTGAATACTCGAACAGAGCTACAGATAAAGGTGCGTACCCAAATACTAAAATCATCATTTCTCCACCAAACCCTATACTGTGACCACTCTTTAGAATCGTCTCCTTGAGACGATTCTAAAGAGTGGTCACAGTATAGGGTCACAGTATAGGTCACAGTATAGGGTCACAGTATAGGGTTTTGAGACGATTCTAAAGAGTGGTCACAGTATAGGGTTTGGTGGAGAAAGATATAAAGGAGTTATTCTTGATGTTTTAATTTACGCATCTTATCTAGAGCTGAGTCACTAAAAAGGTAAAACAAACTTACTTTGAATGACTGTTGAAATGCTGAAAATTATCCATTTTTGTTATAAAGTTAAGTTTTAGAATCTTCCAAAAACACAAATCAATTATAACCTGTTAAAGTTCTCTTCAAATTGAAAGTTCACACCATAGAAAAAAAGAACACTTGAAATTTGAAAATAATGTAGGCCCTGATCAACTGCTGTATAAAATCACATCTCTAGTCCAGATCTGAGATTATTTAGAATAATCTTGCATGTTCTAACTCTTCACTCCATGCATATTCATGTAAGATTATAACATCATGCAATATTAACAAGATGATTTTTATGATGGCATATGAAGACAGGAAACTTAAGCACAAACAGAGCAGACCCTGATCATACAGGAGCTGTATGATCTGGATCTACTCTGTTTGCAAAAGCATTAAAAGGTGTAGGTATCGCATAATGAGGCTTATAAACAATCCACAGCACCTGTAACATCTTAACATTATAACCTTGAAATCAGTTCAGATCCTGCTCTTATTTTGCATTAGAAATGTGGTGAATGATCTGAGTCTACACTGTAACTATCTCATGTGCCCATTTCCTATTGGCACACTGGCAATAATGAAGCATGTGGCTGGCTTGTTTAACCCGTTCTTCCTTGAATACGCCTTTCTACGCCTCTGTAAAAATCACCTGTTGAAACCATTGTGATAAATAGAGCATTTGCTCCTATAGGAGCAAAATGCTCTATTTATCACAATGGGTTCTATACTAAACAATTATAACATTTTCCTTTTCTCTAGTAAATGCTCCTTTTCGGCAGATTCATTCAAAGAGGTTGGGTCTAAAATGGAGGAAAGGGATAATATGACCTGTCCAGTCTGTAACCCTTCGAGTGCTGATCCCTAAAAGTGGATTGATTTATAATCATAGTTAAAGACAGCATCCATTCAGAATGGAATGCTTAAATTTGCTGGAAGATTTAGACTGACAAACGGTGTAGATTCTAATAAAAGCACTCCTCTATGAGTCCAGTCTGATCTGGGTCTACCCTGCTTTTAAAGCCAGTACAATCAGTTCCCACATCGAAAGAGTTAGGAAAACATGCCAATCTATCTTAACCCTAATTCACTGTGACATGGTCCATATGCAAAGGCTTCAATCCAGATGAAAGGCTTAGTAACTCAGCATCTCATCTGGATCTAAGCTGTCTGACACTCAGTCAAAAGGTCCTAAAAACCTGATCAGCCGAATCAGAAGATGTCAAAATTGAACCAGCTCCAAATCTAAGCCGACATTAGTTTTTTTTTACAGTGGTGTAAAGGTAACATGATATTGATATAAAACCATTCTATATCACTCTTTATATTGCTTGTATCTTTGCCATGAGAGGCACTAATTATGCCATTTCATGCTTTTTATTACACTCTTCTAGAGCTACAGATAAAGGTGTGTACCCAAACATTAAAATCATCATTAATTATTTTCTCCACCAAACCCTAAACTGTGGCCACTCTTTAGAAGTGTCTCGAAGAGACGATTCTAAAGAGTGGTCACAGTACAGAGTATAGTGGAGAAATAAAAGAGCTATTCTTGAAAATGTTTTAACCCTTCTCTTGCTGAATATTAAAATACATTTCTCCTTCTTTACCCATGTCCTGTTGTATAATTACATATATCTTCACTGTGTACAAGTATTTCGCTGTGCAATAACTGTTGTGGGGTGCACTGGTTGCACAATCAACTTGTAAATAGTGCAGACCCTGATGAGACAGCTCCTGCAGGAGCTGTCTCATCTGGGTCTTCACTATTTACAGTTAGGTATATTGACGTGAAGAGCAAGCGAAGGGTTAAATCATGTATCATATCTGGACCTCTGCTCTTCTTTGATGAACAAGTCATTCTTCAAATGTACGCATTTCTTCCAAGAAAACAACACAGTGTAAAGTGATATCCATGGAGAGAAAAAAATGCACACACATTGGGTTCCAGATACTGCATTGAGTATGCATGTCTAATAAATTTGTTGTATACATTAATCTTTAACCTCTTGAATGCAGTAATGTGCAAACAGTGCATACTATAGGAACCCTGGTGATCAGGGTCAACACTGTTTGTCATAAAAAATCCTCTGGCAACATTTTACGTGTTAAAAATGACACTACCAATAAAATAATAGGCTATTCCATTATTCAGCATAGAAAGAGTTTTTTTAACTCAATGAATGCTGATTTTTCTAAGTGTAATGTTCCACCATAACAAAACAAAATATATAACAAAAGTATATATATGTATATGGTATAACAAAAGATCAGTATCAGAGGTCCAGATAATATGCTTAAATCAAAATATTTTCAAGAGTAACATCTTTATTTCTCCAACAATTCCATGTTGTGACTACATAATTATATATATACTCTTTAGTTGTCTTAAAGAGACAATTTTAAAGAGTGTTCACAATTTTCTTCAGTATGCGCGTCTATCTGATCTGTTGCCCTGTATATATACTTTCTGTGAAGAGTTTGGATTACAAACAATGCAGACTCACACCTGGGTCTACACTGTTTACAAATGACTAATTTCCTGCATTCAAAGGGTTAGTATGTATTCTCCAGGTGAATTTTCCACAGTATGTTAAAACACTCTGAATCCAAACCTTTTCATCCTATTCACAATTGTTTTGCACTCTTAACATTGTGCATTTGAAATGAAACTTTGTAAGAATACTCTACATTGAGAATCGAATCAGCTGTCAGTAATATTAAAACCATATAATTTGGTACAGCATGCTAAAGATACAGGTTTATTTTCTGCTATTTCAGCCGAATATTAAATTGGATAGCAATTAAGTCAAACCTGGTTAATCTCTATTAATCCTTATAACTATGTGCACTGCTATTTAATCATTTCTGACCACATTAAAGTAGTATAAATTTCTTTAACCCTTTAATTACCTGTCAAATTAATGCTATTTTTATAATGGCATATTTAAACACTTGACACTTTCAGGCTCAAGCAGAAACTGTAGAATCACATCTTTATTATACCACAAGCAAACAGAACAAACCCATATCAGACAACTCCCATAAGGGGCTGTCTAATCTGGGTCTACTCTGTTTGCAAATATGTGAAAAGGCATTAATATGAGGGAAGGGCAGACCCTTGATTCTATAGATATCATTTTTAAAGCCTTAATGCAAACAGAATAGACCCAGATCGGACAGCTACTTTAGGAGCCGTTTGATCAAGATGATCTGTTTGTTCATGAAATACAGTTTCTGCAAAAGTTCTCAATACCCAATTATACCCCCATTGAGGAGTCAGTCATCTAATCTGGGTCTACTCTGTTTGCAAGGTGTTAAAAGGTGTATTTATGGAGTAAATAGTTACCAGTCAAAGTCCTCTTAGTCGGAAAGTGTAAAAAGTGTCCAATTATTCTCTGAATGACAAACAATGCAGACCTGATCACACCTGGGCTCCTCTAGGATCCCTCTGATCTCGGGCTTGAAGACTCCATACAAGCATTAATATTTCCCACTTTATCCAATATTTAAAAACTATATGATTCAGGGTCTGCTCTGTTTGCTTATGGTATGCTATAGAACTGATTCTGCAGTTTCTGCCATAGCAACAATTTCTTCTGTATTTTTATATATTTTTTATATGTATTTCTATAATTAACACATTGTTGACTAAGTGTCCACTGTAGAGAGAGTCTACTGTGCATGTTTTACTTTGTCACAGTAGACCAAGGGAGATAACTCATGACACTACTGTAATATCAGTCCTATTCAATTTTAGCCCTTGTTGAGCTGTATGAAAATTATTGGAAATATAATAAACATGGCACAACTCATTCAGCATTCAGATGATCTGTATCTTATTCAAATCAAAGCAGTGTGGCAATCCTATCATTGAAGTAATCTCTAGTCCTTTCCCTGTTGAATATTTATGTAAGAAATAATGACACCATGAATATAGTATTAGCTTAACTTTTATGTTTGCATGATTATGTTAACAGGATGTTCTGGTATATTGGTAATAACTATAGAGTCAGACCAAATTAAGACAAGACGAATACTGATGCAAGGCATTGGATCGCCGGGAAATTTGTGTACAAGGAAGGTTTTTAATAAGGAATTGTTTTGTTAAGACAACTGAAATACAACATTTCATTAAAAACTTAACGAAATATGTAGCCTCTAGAGTGTAATGACGTAGTGACCTGGTTTCGAACCCGACATGATCCATATTTGAACTTGACCAAGATTGCATGTGGACAAACATTCTGATAAAATTTCAGTAAGATCTGATAACATTTGTAGCCACTTGATGTGGTATCTCAACGGACAACAGACGAGGGACATCCAACGATCCTAAAAGCTCAGCATGAGCACGTCGTGCTCTGGTGAGCTAAAAAAATGAGGATAAATCAAAGACCTATATATACTATGGCATGCTGATAAAGAACTCTGTTGCAAACTGTAACAAGTAAATACCTGGTAAAACTATTATGACATATGCATTGTTGGAAGTATCACATGAAACTTGACACAAATATCTAGGGCGGTCATTGATTGGTTCAGAGGCATATTGACGATACCAAAACGTAAGAGGATAAAATTTTTATCCCGTCTCTACAGCCGCTAGTGACGTAATAAAGGGGTAGCATTTTAAAACTAAGTTTATATGTACAGTAGAGGTTTATTTGTATAGTAGGTGTAGGAATTTCAATTTCTTCTTACAACAGGAACTCTTTTTAATTTTTCTACAAATTTGTTTTACCAAAAATAACGTATAAGTTGAAAGAAAAAACACTTAATATGGATAATTATCATTAACTATCCCAGTAAAAACTCAAACCGTCATTAAAAAAAATAGAAAGGAAAAAGAGAGAAAAAAAAGTTTCGTCAGCGGTGAGAATCGAACCAGGGCTGACTGCACGATAGGCGACCGTGGTAACCACTACGCTATCAGGCCAGACATACTGCAAGGGAAATTGAAGATGTATATAAAGTTATCATGCTACTATATTGACGACTTTTTAAATAAAAATAAATAAAACAATAAAACTTCATTATAACATTTATCACTCTCATGATAATTTAATCAATAAATTTGATAAATTTCTTTTTAAACATCGTATGAAGGTTTTTACATCACATATTTCACTACATCAATAATGCAGATAGAAACTATTCTCTGCCACGCTCTCATGAGCCAATTCATTTGGTTCTCCTCACCGATATACGCTGAATAGACCTTGTAAAACTTGTCGCTACCCCTCCTACATGGGTAAATACTTTTGAACATTCCATTAGTGATCGCCGCTCATGCGGCGATCAATAAATTCATTTATAAGCAAACAGAGCACACCCTGATCAGATGACTCTACAGGATATATAGATCTGATACTAAACTTTCCGTTTTCATGTATCATTATTAAAATGCATCAAATTAATTTTCATGATGCCATTCTTACATGAAGATTCATGCAGAAAAAAGGTAGAAAATATAACCAGAATTAGACTTTTGTAAGACAGTTCTGTCATGGCTCAAATTTCCTTTGTTCATTGACCATTGCAACTAAAAATCAGTTAACCCTTTCCTCCATAAATACGCCTCTGTAAAAGTCACTTTATGAAACCATTGTGATAGATAGAGCATTTGCTCCTATAGGAGCAAATGCTCTATTTATCACAATGGTTTCAAACTACAAATTTCTAAAATTTTCCTTTTCTCTAGTTAATGCTCCTTTTCAGTTGATTTATTCAAAGAGATTGGATCTAAAAATAGCCTATGAAGGAAAGGGTTAATAAATATTCATTAAATCAAGGATTCTTGCATAAATATTCATCAGCCGGAGAGTCTTGACAATTCTACTGGGTAGTTGAAACTCAGGAATTTGTCGAAAAATCAAGAAATCATATTTGTAAAATGTTCAGCCTATCCTAATGTTATTGAGTTCTTATGACAAATGACTCCAGACACAGTTTGCTCGTCCCTTTGAAACAAACAAAACCGATTAAGAAAAAACACAAAAGCCAATCAAATATCTCCACATGAAAGAGATGGTGGCCAATTTTGCAATCCATTAAATGTTTTCCTGCTTTAACTCAATTATGCAATTTGCTATCCGAAAAAATAGTGCATGCATAAAGCACTAGCCTTAACAATGCAGTAACCCAGTCAAATAGTCTTTGCAAACAGCGTAGACCCAGATAAGAGTGCTCCTGATGTCAATCAGGATCCAAACCTTCTGACATTCTTAGGTATGCATTGAGTTTCCTCCATAGGCTAATTTTAGACCCAACCTCTTTGAATGAATCTACCCATAAGGAGCATTTACTAGAAAAAGTAAAAGTTTAGAATTTTGTAGTTTGAAACCATTGTGATAAATAGAGCATTTGCTCCTGTAGGAGCAAATGCTCTACTTATCACAATGGTTTCAAGAAGTGTTTACTACAGAGGTGTAGAAAGGAGTATTTACGGAGGAAAGTGTTAAACATGGAGAACTGCATCAGATAGCACCAGCATTTGCGACAGCAATTATCTGTTATCATGCTACATACAACCAGACTGGCATTTGCAAATAACTTGCATACCTCTACATCTTATCAGGATCCAAGCTGTTTGGCACTTAACAAATCAGAAGTGAAAAATACTGCAACTGTTACAGATCTGCATTTGAGCAGAAATTATGTGTTCAGCAGGATATGGGTGAAATATGCACTCTATTATGACTACAGGACAGAAGGAAGCAAAACATTCCTGCAAGCTATTCATGAAGTCAGCTGTAATGAATGAGTAGCACATAATCTCAACCGTTTGAATGTGGGCAATGTGTGTACTGTAGAACGTGTCTTAAGTGGACATTTATTTATTGTACACTGGAGTCTTAAAAAATTTGATGGCTGCTTAATGCATGGCAAAAGAGATGTAGAAAGCTCCTATATGAGCTTTCTGAATTACTTTTGTCCTGCATTAC
The DNA here is from genome assembly GCA_963576725.1 of Azorinus chamasolen. Lineage (NCBI taxonomy): Eukaryota > Metazoa > Mollusca > Bivalvia > Cardiida > Solecurtidae > Azorinus > Azorinus chamasolen. Next base: position 49,677,075 of record OY755249.1, read on the forward strand.
ACTATCACCTGCCTTACAGTCCCATAATTAGACCTGTTTTTGATGTCCATTTGCAAACAGTGTAGACCCAGATCAGAGAGTTATTAGAAGAGACATATAATCTGGGTCTGCACTGTTTGTCATTCAAAATCCTCTCACAATTTATACCCTTTCTTAGTGGATTTTCACTGTAGAACCAGTCTTAAACGGCAATCAAAAAGATGTCTAATTATGGGCTTGTAAGGCAGGTGATAGCCTAATGCAGGTCAAAAGTAGGATCAGGGTCTGCTCTGTTTGCTTTTGAAATTATATAGATCTGATTAAAAAGTTTCTGGACAATTCATGTGTTTGTATGTCATTACAAAAATACAATTTATATGCATGATGTCATTAATTCTTACATAATCAATAAGTAAATGGTTAAATGATAGGTATCAATCATAATGCTGGTCACTGCAATATCATGAAGGATCTAATGCTCCTGAGATGTGTCTAATGTTATCCTATGCATCATCATGCATGGCGTAATGTTGACCTATGGCATATAAAAAAGGTCAACTGTTGACCTCTGCAGTTATTGAGAAGGGTCTTATGTTGATCTATGTAATATCTTATTTGGCCTTGTTAATACAAAAGGTTGTACAGTATATTGGCAATATTTCAAGCACCATCGGGAATCAGCAAAAACCTCGGACTATCGCGATGCTCGAAAGAACGGGAGAGTCATTTCCGAAGAGCATTGTTTGACGACGACAGGAAGCGTATTTCTTCGCAGTAAACTTTTTTAACATTATCATAAACTTCATGCATATATAATTCATCGATTCTTTCTTTATATAAGTGATAAAGGAAAACACCATTCACATCGGCGACCGAAGTTACACTATAATTTGTATGGGTCCGTTCAACGGACCCTTCACAATAAACTCAAAACTTGTTTCAAACCATTTAGACATATCCCTAGAACAGTCGTAACGTATAGCGTAATGTCGTTTATTTTGCATAATTTTCCATTTGTCAACATTAATTTAGTTACAAACATTATCATTTCGTTCCCGTGCTGTTTCGTAGTAAGGTAAATCAGGGCGAGTGACCCAATTAATTAATAATCCGAACACGGCTTTTTTCGTCTGGTTACGAAAGGGTATCGAGAAGGTGTGAATAATTACCTCGAAGGTGGGAAAACACTGTGCTCGAATTAAACAATCAATAAAGGGAACCAGAATGATCCGCGGGACAAGCACACTGTGACACATGCTCGAAATTTCGGATTATCGCTATTCGGATTAATGCAGGTATTTTCAATGAGATTTGATAGAATTTGAGCCGGGACCTAAACATTCCCTCGGAATAGGGGGGGGTATCTCGGAAAAACAAGAGTCGAAATAACGCCATTATACTGTATTTTAAGGATCTTATATTGCTCCTTGCAATATGAAGGGTCTAATGTTGACCTCTGCAATATCATGAAGGCTCTAATCATTGACCTCTGCAATATCATGAAGCGTTTATTGTTGACCTCTGCAAATATCATGAAGGGTCTATTGTAACATGGTGAAAAAGTTGTGACTCGACTGGGGGACTCTGGCTTACTATGCCAACACTCTACCGACTGAGCAACCAAGCCACACATTTAAGCCTATCAACTTATTTCACCACAATCTCTACCCGGCTACATTGACCTCTGCAAGTACCATGAAGGGTCTAATATTGACCTCTGCAATTATAATGAAGGGTCTAAATGTTGACCTCTGCAAATATCATGAAGGGTCTAATAGTGACCTCTGCAATATCATGAAGGGTCTAATAGTGACCTCTGCAATATCATGAAGGGTCTAATAGTGACCTCTGCAAAATATCATGAAGGGTCTAATAGTGACCTCTGCAAATATCATGAAGGGTCTAATAGTGACCTCTGTAAATATCATGAAGGGTCTCATGTTGACCTCTGCAATATCATGAACGATCTGTTAGCCCCTGCAATATCAAGGCGTGTCTAATGTTGGATTCTGTAACATCATGAATGATTTAATATATTGGCCTTTGTAATATAACGAAGTGTCAATAGTGACATTTGTAATATCACAAAGTGTCAATTCATGCTGGGATTTTGCTAGGGATTAAAGCCCACCTCTGCAATATCTTGAAAGGTCTACTGTCTGCTTCTGAAAAACAATCATAAGGGCCTGCTAAAAGTCCATCTAGACAAAACAATGAAATGTCTACTGTCTGTCTCCGCAAAACCATTTAGGGGCTTATGTCTGTATCTATCAAATCATCTGCCATACAATTAACCCTTTCCCTCATATTGACGACTTTTGACGACTCTGTAAAAGTCACTTTGTGAAACCATTGTGATAAATAGAGCATTAGTTTCAAACTACAAAATTCTAAAATTTTCCTTTTATCTAATTAATGGTCCTTTCGGTAGATTAATTCAAAGATGTTGTATCTAAAAATAGCCTATGAGGGAATGGGTTAAGGGGCTAGTATCTGTCTCAGGAGCTAATCTCTACCTCCTCATAATTATAAAAGGACAAGTAACATTTTTTATCCCACAACAGGTAACTGCTTGTGTCCAAGGTAATATATCAAGTATGTATTTTGTATGCATGTCACTGAAGTATAAATAGGAAAAAAGCGCCTGTTTTTTGTGTACTTTTATTGCGTCATGTGATAAAAAGAATATTACATGAGTGTTCATTTACTATTGATTTTCACCAAACAAGTTGACTACAGTAATATGACACGAGGCTAATGCTAAGGGTTATTACTTATTTTAGTAAACTCGTTTGGTGAAAATCAATAGTACATGAACACTCATGTAATATTCTCTGCATCAATGAAATGTTTTCTTCACTGCAGTATACATAATGAATTGCAATTGAGTTAACAATGATGTATGTATACATGCATGCATAAATTACTATACATAACCGTAGTAAACAATGGTTTAAAACCACTTGAGACAGAAGACTATCTTAAATTTCTGCCGATCCTTCAATATCCAGTATTGATGTAATGAGCCCAGTGTTACAAATGATTGGCCTGTGGGAGATAGGCAATGAGAGAGAAGTTACCATGAAAGTAGATTATTCGCACAGAAAAAAAATCAACCTAGGCAAATAGTGCAGACCCAAATCAAAGTACTCCCGATGGAACAGTTTGATCAGAGTTGTCATTATTTGCTACTCTGTCAGTCTAATATAACCCTTTCCTCCATAAATACGCCTTTCTACGCCTCTAGATCTGTAAATGTCACTTTATGAAACCATTGTGATAAATAGAGCATTTGCTCCTATAGGAGCAAATCGAGGGCTTGGGGCAAAACTATTCTAACTCCTTCACTTTGTGAGGGAGTTAGAATAGTTTTGCGCCAAGCCCTCGAAATGCTCTATTTATCACAATGGTTTCAAATTACAAAATTCTAAAAAAAAATCCTTCTCTCTAGTTAACCCTTTCCCTCATATAAACGTGTTTTCACGCATTTGCAAACAGAGTAGACCCAGATCAGACGGCTCCAAGAGGAGCCATCTGATCAGGGTCAGCTCTGTTTGCTAATAGAATCTGATAGATCAATTTCTTTGCTTTCTAAAATGTCTACAATGTACCACCTTGCATATTTCTTTATAACTATTTTGTTAATGAATATTCAGTAGGTATTGAAATTTGGAATAAACATAGAACAGGGAAAGGGTTAATGCTCCTTTTCGGTAGATTTATTCAAAGTGGTTGGGAATAAAAATAGCCTATGGAGGAAAGGGATAAACACCTTTTCACTTATTTGCAAACAGAGCAGACACAGATCGGACGGCTCCTATAGGAGCATGTTATCTAAACCTCTGTTATTAACATTACAGTAAAACCTCTCTATAATGGTCACTAAATTGCATTAATTAGTTTGTATTTAGGGCAGGTGGTTGCTTAAAGCAAGGTTAATGTAAACCAGAACGCTCCTATAGGAACGTTCTGATTTACTTTCACCTTGCTTTAAGCAGCCACCTGCCTTTAATACAAAATACTTGATGCTATTCAGTGGCCGTTATAGAGAGGTTTTACTGTATACACAAAGTCTAGTAAATGTTGCTGACATTCCAAAAGTTTGGATCATTTAACCCTTTCCTTGTTGAATATTCATGTAAGAATATGTCATCAGGAATATTTATCAGTTGAAGTTTTATAATGTAAACTTTTCAAGGAATTTTGTTGCTTGGGTGAAAACTGTATAATCAGATCTATATCATGACTGTCAAAAGCAAACAGAGCAGCCCAATAAGAGCTGCCTGATCTCGGTCTACTCTTTGCATTTGTACATTTGTATGAAGGAAAAGGTTTACATAATATTCATCTTGCTCAGAAATATTTGAATTTTCACAAATAATATTTGTTATATCCTGGTCTGGTACCAAGCAGTTTGCCAATGTCAGGTTCATTGCTATTTTACAGAAGGAAAATGCTAATTGTTTTTTAAAACTTTCAACCACACAACTCATCAATTCTAATTTTTACCCCTATAAATTCTAACTGCATCTCCCATTAGACTCTACACAGCAGGAGAAAATGTGGTTAGTTGTTTGAATGTTGGGGGAAAATGAATAAACCAGCATTAATTTTGCAAACAATACCGACCCAGCTCAGAGGATTCCTGAAACAGCCCATGATAATTGTTGACCCTGTTTGTCATTAGAAATGTTGCAGCAAGTTTAATCGTTCATAGTAAAATGTATTTTACACAAACAATGACAGACTATACCATTTTAAAAAATCAGCATTTCTAGGGTTACCACTTCAATCATTTAAGAACCAGATGAGACACTTAGTGGAATGGGAGAAAAATAACTTTTTGTTTGAGAAAAAAAAAATTGCTTAGATTTCTAGGAGTTACAGTAAAACCCCGCTAATGCGATCACCTAAAATATGTATAATTCCGGGTGGTATATGCAGGTGGTAACTTAATGCAGGACAAAGGTTATGCAGAAAGCTCCTAGAGGAGCTTTCTGCATTACCTTTGTCCAGCAGTAAGCAACCACCTGCTTATAAAGACACCAATGTTGATTCATTAAGTGGTCATATTAGAGTGGTTTTATTGTACTTATAAACAGGGGAATGCCACAATAAAACAATTGTTCTGTTGATATATTATTCGGCTAAATATTTTCCCTCTTCAACAACAGTGACCTTGTGACTCCAAAGTAAGGAAAATGGACCTTTACCTCTTAACCCTTCGCTTGCTATTCACGTCAATATACCTACCTGTAAATAGTGAAGACCCAGATGAGACAGCTCCTGCAGGAGCTGTCTCATCAGGGTCTGCATTATTTACAAGTTGATTGTGCAACCAGTGCACTCCACAGCAGTGATTGCACAGTGAAATACTTGTACACAGTGAAGATATATGTAATTATACAACAGGGCATTGGTAAAGAAGAAGAAATGTATTTTAAAATTCAGCAAGCGAAGGGTTAACCCTTTCCCTGTTCTATGTTTATACCACATTTCCATACCTACTGAATATTCATTAACAAAATAGTTATAAAGAAATATGGAAAGTGGAACATTGTAGCAATTTTAGAAAGTAAAGAAATGGAACTATCAAATTTCATTAGCAAACAGAGCAGACCCTGTCTAAAAACATAAGAGGTGTGAAAAAGCATCTGGATGAATTAAAAAGGGTTAAAAGTTACCCAATTATGAAGTTGTCCTGTATGAATCATGACTTTAACAATATTGATTTAATGTGGAAAAAGAAAACTTTCTGCCCAAATTATACATATGGAAATCTGTCTTAGCTGAGATTTCTGACTAGGAGACTTTTAAAGTTTTCAGCTCTGTTGTCATGACGACCAAGTCTGAATGAAATGGAATACTTTTAACAAGTTTGATAGCAGGCTTTCTCATGAACATATTTGCAAGGTTCCGGTAGCTAAAATCCAGTAATTTCATTTGCAAAATGTTGACAGATGGAAAACTGGACATTGAAAGATGTAGCTTGAGTGGTCACAATAGCTCATCCTTATCAATTGCTCAAAAGATCTACAAATCCAGGAAACTAGGAATAAGTGGGTTTAGAAAGGACACTGCTTGGTCCGGCACTCCTAAGTATTCTTTCATTGTCAGTTTCCTGGCCCACTCACATAACCATCCACTCTCATCATGTATCTACTTAACCCTTTCCCTTATATAAATGTGTTTTTACGCATTTACAAACAGAGTAGACACAGATCAGATGGCTCCCTATAGAAGCCGTCTGATCAGGGTGTTCTGTTTGCTAATGAAATTAGAAAGATCTGTTTCTTTACTTTCTAAAATGGGTACAATGTTCCATCTTCCATATTTCATAATTATAAGAATCTTCTCCATGAATATTCCTTAGGTATTAAAATTTGGAATAAACACAGAACAGAGAAAGGGTTAAGAATGCTGAATGGTCTATTTTTGTCGATCTTCTGAGCCCATTCTGCAAATTGATGCGATTTGGGAGTTGCTAGAGCATTTTGAATGAGAAATAGTACAGATCCAGATCAGAGGGCTTCTCCAGCATCCTTTTGATCTGGTTCTACATTGAAAGTCAATGTCAAATTAACCCTTTCCCTGTTTGACATCAATGTAAGAAATAACAACACCATATTATTTTTTTTACCTGTGTTTTCGTAATGGCATAATATCACATGCACACAGGATTGTTTGGCATTGGTGGAAATTGTAGAGTCAGATCTATTATAACTTCATAAGCAAGCAGAGCAGATCCTGATCAGACAGCTCCTACAGAAGCCATCTAATCTGGGTCTATTCTGTTTTCAAAGACATGAAAAAGAGTTTATATAAAGGAAAGCTTACGTCCAATGGGTTATGCTTTCAACTGCAAAGAACCCTAACCCTTTCCCTCATATAAACATCTTTTAAATGCCAGAGCAGACTACTCCTATAGGAGTTGTTAGATCAGGGTCTGCTCTGTTTGCTTTTGACATTATATAGAATCTGATATGATTCTACAGCTTTTGTTAAAGCAAAACAAAATTCCTTGAAAAGTTTACATTATAAAACTCCAGCAAATAAATATTCATGATGTCATAATTTTGTTTATCACATAATCTGCCTTGTGGGAGTGCCGTAACACTAGAGTGCTAACACTAGAGTGCCGTACAGGAGCAAATGCTCTATTTACCACAAACGTTTCAAACTATACAAAATTCTAAAAATTTCCTTTTCTCTAGTTAATGCTCCTTTTCGGTAGATTCATTCAAAGAGGTTGGGTCTAAAAATAGCCTATGGAGAAACGGGTTAAGGACTTCCAATTGTATGGAACCTGAGACTGATTAGAATCTGCATGGTTTGCCATTTTAAAAAAAAATCTCAAAAACTGTATCCCTGCCAGGACTGGTTGACTTAACCCTTTCCTCCATATGCTATTTTTAGACCCAACCTCTTTGAATGAATCTACCCAAAAGGAGCATTTACTAGAGAAAAGGATTTTTTTAGAATTTGTAATTTGAAACCATTGTGATAAATAGAGCATTTGCTCCTATAGGAGCAAATGCTCTTTTTATCAAAATGGTTTCAACAGGTGACTTATACAGGGGTGTAGAGGTTTCAACAGGTGACTTATACAGGGGTGTAGAAAGGTGTATTTGTGGAGGAAAGGGTTAATAGAAAATATATGACAGAAGAGACTTAACTTAACTCTTTGCATACAAGTGGCGAATTCATGATAACAAATATATATAAACAGTTTGGATCAAGATGAGATGCCAAGTAGCTTTTGAGTCTCAACTGTTTGACATTTTGGTAAATTAATATTCCTTGCAAAAACCATGGAGACATTTCACCTTAGAAAAACCATAGAGAATATAGAAGTTTTGTAGCAACTGACAAATTTTGCAGACAAGCGTTGACCCTTAATTAGCTATCCCCTTGACCTTATTTATAGTTCTTAACCCTTTCAATGCTGAGTAGTCAAGTCAGTATTGAAAAGCTTAACTTCCCTGTTCTATATTTTTTACAAATTCCAATACCTACTGAATATTCATGGACAAAATATTTATAATGAAACATGGAAGGTGAACCATTGTAGCCATTTCAGTAAGTAAATAAAACAGATCTTTCAAATTCCACTAGCAAACAGAGCAGACCCTGATCAGACGGCTCCTAAAGGAGCCATCTGATCTGGGTCTTCTCTGTTTGCAAATGGGTGAAAACACGTTTATATGAGGGAAAGGGTTAAACTGGTCAGATGGTTTTGAATGATAAACAAACAGTAAAGATCCCTATCAGAGGCTCCTCTTGGAGCCCTCTGATCTGGGTCTACACTGTTTAAAAATACCTGTGCATGTATGTCCCTGAACATTCAAAGGGTTAAAACCTGTATCTTGACAAGGACCACTTCATTTCATTACTTTCATTACAGTTCATCTACAGACCCTATAATGACATACAATAATAACCCTTTACCTCATGAATATTAATTCATGTAAGAAATAATGACATCATGAATATTAATTATATGAATTTATATAACAGTATTTGAATCAGATAAATAAGCAAACAGAGCTGACCAGGAGCCATCTGATTTTGGTTTACTTAGCTAGCTAAAAAAAATCATATCTATGGAATGAAAGATTATAAATTTATGCATTTGATTTTGCATTTATTATTAGATTTGTATTTATTAACTGGCCAATTGAAGATGATGTCATAATACTTCTTACATGAATATTTATTGACTAAAGGTTCAACCTTTTCCTCTATAAATACGCCTTTCTACGCCTCTGTAAAAGTCACTTTTTGAAACCATTGTGATAAATAGAGCAAAATTTATGCTCTATTTATCACAATGGTTTCAGAACTTCAAAATTCTTAAATTTTCCTTTTCTCTTGTTAATGCTCCTTTTCGGTAGATTTATTCAAAGAGGTTGGCTCTAAAAATAACCTATGAGGGAAAGGTTTAACTAAGCTAAGTGAAGGGTTAAACATGTTTTGAATACAAACTTGTAACATTTCAACAATCCGCATATCCACCTATTCATTATGCTGATATATGATAACTGACAGTTTTTGTACATGAGCAATTTTACCATATTACGGAGTGGGATCTAATCAATTTCAAATTATTTTTTTATCTAAATTAATTATTATAACACGTAATTGCCTCTAAAATACCAGTTTAGTATGACATACTGTATTTGAAGTAAACAACATTAAACATATTAATTAAATGATTTTATTGTCTGGGGCCATTGTCTTATTTTATCAGTAACCAGGATCTACTCTACTGCTAATGTCGTGGTTGCTAATATTTGAATAAATCATTATGTTAACTTTAACCCATTTTGTATTTAATGTCTTTTTATCCTGATTGAGTCAAACACCTTTTGATGCCTTTGCCAACAGAGTAGACCAAGTTCAAATGATTCCTGTAGGAGGGAGCCACTGGAACAGGGTCTGTTCAGTTTGCATATAGAATATTCAATATAGATCTAATTCTACAGATCCTTCCTGTGTTATAAGGCCATCAATATTTTGCACCTAATTCAATAATGATTCAGGGTGCGAAAATTCTGAAAATTGTCACTCGTCCTGCATAGTAGACAATGAAGGCAACTTGTCCCCCAATATAGACAAAGAAAGGGAAATCCACGCATGATGAGTGAACAAGTGGAACTGTCAAACCCTTGTTCATGATTACATTATTTCTTACATGAATATCTATCAGGTAAAGGGTTAATCCATTCCATTATATTGACACCTTTTGACTCCTCTGTAAAAGTCACTTTTTGAAAACCATTGTGATAAATGGAGCATTAATTTTGCTCAAAACTACACCCATTCTAAAAGGGTATTTTTATACTAAATACTCTTTTTTAGAAGATTATTTTATTCTCACATCTGGGTCTTCACTGTTTGCTAAGGATGTTAGGAACTAATTTCTTGCACTGAAATGATACATTAACAATTAAGAAGAAATTTGATCATTAATAAATGTTTTCTAATTCAGAGTTCAAAGCTAATTTTCTTTTACATCTTTTCAAAGAAGTAATCAGTATGTCAAACGATGAGAAACCAGAACAAAACTGTTCCACGAAGAAAATCATGGATTAGCCAGCAGCTAGATAAAGCAACTGGAATTGGTTCTTGCAGATGGCCAAATGATATAGATAAGTTACAGGAGGATAATAAAAGAATTGCAGACAATAACCAGACTATGCAGACAGTAGACTATAGTAGATATCTGTGTGCCATGAATGTAACAGCTCAAGTACTTTCCATTAATGAAATTATATATGCGATACTATTAACCATTGAAGTGCAAAAGCCGAATATACAAAAATCTTTGCAAACAGTGTAGACTCAGACCATGGGCTCCTGAGGGAGCCCTTTGATCAGGGTTCGCACTGTTTGTCATTATATTTTCAGTGATAAATAATGTAATATTTTTTTGGCTTAATCAATATTCAGAAAGGGAGGAGCCAGCTTGAATTATTCAGCAGGTCAAGGGTTAAATCTAACAGACTTCCAGATAAAATGTGTAAATTGAAACGTTTTCGAGAATAGCTCCTTTATTTCTCCATCAAACCCTATACTGTGACCATTCTTTAGGGTTCATTGACTGCATTTGTTTGTCATGGTATATAGAAGAGGGAACATTTTGCCAGTTCAGTATCTTTATAAATCCATAAGCAAACAGAGCAGACCCCGATCAGAAAGCTACAACAAAAGCCATCTGATTTACATCTACTTTGTTTGCAAAGGCATGACAAAAATGTCAACAAGAGTGCCAGTGGGCACAATATACGCCCGTCGAGGTCTTGTTCAACATAAACTGGGGTTAACGTATTTGCTAAACTCAGAGTCCAATTTTGCGACCAAGTTTCAAGGTTGTAAATAGGCATACTTTAACAAAAAAAACTTAACCAAAAATTCTAAATTAAAAAGTGCAATAATTGTGTCTAAATGCTTGACAGAGTTACATTGTATTTACTCTTGCCTACAGATGAAGCTTCTGATGGTGAACAAATGTTTCAAGTTTAAAAGCTTTGTCTGAAAGGGTTATGTAAATAAGTGGACTTTAACCAAAACCTTAACCAAAACTTCCAAGCTAAAAAGCGTCATAATTATGTCAAAATGCTTGACAGAGTTATGTACTCTTGTCTACAGGTGAAGCTTGTGATGGTGAACAAGTGTTCCAAGTTTAAAAGCTTTATCTCAAAGGGTTATGTAAATAAATGGACTTTAACAAAGCCTCAACCAAAAATTCTAAGTTAAAAAGGGGCATAATTCTGTCAAAATGCTTGACAGAGTTATTTACTCTTGCCTACAGGTGAAGGTTGTGACAGTGAACAAGTGTTCCAAGTTTCAAAGCTTTATCACAAAGTGGTATGTAAATAAGTGGACTTGTTCCACGTAAATTGAGGTTAACTTTTTGGCTTAACGCAAATGCTAAACGCAAATTCTAAGTCCAATTAAGCAACCTTGACCTTGGATAAACGAGCCGGGACTTGGCAGGCTACTGTAGCATGTCTAGATAAACATTGTGGTTAAATTTGGGAAGGATCCACAAAGCGGAACTTGAGTTAGAGATGTTACAGACAGACAGACCGGTTAACATTTTTGCTAAACGCAAATTCTAAGTCCAATTGAGTGACCTTGACCTTTGATAAATAAACTGGGACTTGGCAGGCTACTGTAGAATGTCTAGATAAACATTGTGTTAAAATTTGAGAAGGATCCACCAAGCGGAACTTAAGTTAGAGATGTTACAGACGGACAGACAGCCAGATGGACAGACGGACAGACACACAGACAGCGCCATTCCATAATACGTCCCGTTTTTTCAAACGGGCGTATAAAAATTACCCCTTTGAATATGGATGACACATGCACTGCTATTTGCAAATGGTGTAGACCTAGATAAGTCTTCTCAGACTCCTCAAAGGAGCCCTTTGATCAGGTATGCAGTGCTTCATTGTCATTCAAAATCACCTAACAAGCTTGCAGACCTTTTTCACATTCAGTGGACTCTATCGTTGAACAATGATGTGCTATTCCACTCTGAAAATTCAGTGTTAAAAAGGTTTAAGTAATGAAATTATATATGCAATACAATTACAGTAGAACCCATCTTAAGGGGCCATTGATAGATGTCTAATTATGGGTCTGTTAGACAGGTGGTGGCTTAATGCAGGTCAAAAGTTATGTAGAAAGCTCCTATAAAAGCTTTTTACATTACTTTTGTCCTGCATTAAGCAATCACCTGTTTTGAATGACTCTAATATGTTCAATAAATTAATGAATGTAACTGCTTCAAACAAGTTCTACTGTACTGTACAGGCAATGCCAAGTTTTATCAGTACTCTGATTCTCTTACAATCTCTTCATTATATGCCATTGTTCTACATGTACAATGATTAACCCTTTCAATGATGAATTTTCAGAGCGGAATAACCCTTTCCTCCATGAATATTTATGTAAGAAATATTAACGTCATGATTATTAATTAGATCAATTTGTTATAATAGCACTTGGACACATGAGTTTTTGGCCACTGACATAAACTGTTGAATCATAGATCTATATTATATCACAAGCAAACAGATCAGATGCTGATCAGACTGCTCCTATTAGTAAGAAGCTGTCTGATCTGGCTCTACTCTATTTGCAAAGGGTATAGAAAGGTGTATTCATATGCATGGAGTAAAGGGTTAAATATAGACTTCACTCTGTATTAAAGAGTCCACTCTTACTAAAACTTGCTAGAGAATATTGAATGAAAAACACTGCAAAAACTGATACAGGTGCCCTCTGATATGAGTCTACACAGTGTTTGCAAATAACAGCAAATTTGTCCCAGTCACTAACAGTTGCTTAACCCATTCCCTCCTACTGATGATGTCTCTGCAAAAGTAATTTATTGAAACCATCAAAAAAATTCAAACAATGGTTTCAAAACTACACAATTCTAAAAAGTTTCCTTTCCCCTAGTAAATGCTCCTTTTTGGTAGATTTGTTCAAAGAGGTTTCTAAAAATAGTCTAGAAGGGCATTTTGCTGGCTATGTCAGAGCCTATGTATACAGTTTGGATTCAAATGATACATTGGTTTGTAACATGCATTACATCAGGATCTAAACAATGCTTCACACATTGACCATTTTTTTAGGATAAATGGAAGAAAATAAAACTTTAGAATTTAACCCTTTCCCTGTTTAACCCTTTCATTCATAGGTTATTTTTCGACCCAACCTCTTTGAATGAATCTACCCAAAAGGAGCATTTACAAGAGAAAAGTAAAATTTTAGAATTTCGTAGTTTGAAACCATTGTGATAAAAAGAGCATTTGCTCCTATAGGAGAAATGAATATGGCACCCCTATAGTTTGACTATCGCAATACTATTGCAATAGTTTGTCTGTATTGCAATACTATCCCAATATTAACTAGAGGTTTGTTTTTGTCACAAAAACAGATGTCTCCCCCTCCCATCCTCTTTCCAATACACAAGAGTAATGTCTGTAACTCCTAATTTATCAGGGTCCAATTTTAAGTCATCAGGGGCAATAACTCCAACGTTATCAGGGGGAGACAATTAAAAAAACCAGGTACACAACAACACAATGCTGGTCAACATTCCTGTGAAGTTTGGTGACTCTAGTACTAGTGGTTTCAGAGATACAACACAAAGTAAAGTTTCTCTATGTTCAGCCATAAGGAGTAGTAAGTCCAAAGTTATCAGGGGGGAGACAATTAAAAAACCCAGATGCACAACAACTCATGCTGGTGAACATTCCTGTGAAGTTTGGTGACTCTATCCCGAGTGGTTTTAAAGATATGTATGACACAAAGTTTCTCTAATTCTAAGTAATCATATCAGGGGCAATGAATCCAAAGTTATCAGGGGGAGACAATTCAAAAATCCTAGGTGTACAACAACTCATGCTGGTCAACATTCCTGTGAAGTTTGGTGACTCTAGCCGTAGTGGTTTCAGAGATATGCACAACACTAATTAAAGTTTGTCTAATTTTAAGTTATCAGGGGCAGTAACTCCAAAGTTAACAGGCAGGTACAATTCAAAAACTCCAAGTGCAAAACAACTCATGCTAGTGAACAATCCTGTGAAGTTTGGTGACTCTAGCCCTACTGGTTTCAGAGATACATGTGACACAAAGTTTGTATAAATTTAAGTGTTCATATCAGGGGCAATAACTCAAGAATTATCAGGGGGAGACAATTAAAAAACCCAAGTGCACAACAACTCATGCTGGTGAACATTCCTGTGAAGTTTGGTGACTCTAGTACTAGCGGTTTTAGAGATACACGTGACACAAAGTTTTTCTAATTTTAAGTCATCAGGGGCAATAACTCCAGAGTTATCAGGGGGAGACAATTCAAAAACACCAGGTGCACAACAACTCATGCTGGTTAACATTCCTGGGTAGTTTGGTGACTCTAGCCCAACTGGTTTCAGAGATACGCGTGACACAAGTTTGTGACAGACAGACAGATGGTAGGATGGATGGTCAGACAGACAACTCTGGCAAAAACAATGTCTCCCCATAAATGTGGGAGACATGATTCTGACTATCGCAATACTATCGCAATGGTAAAATTGTACTCGATAGTCACCCCTATTAAGAACAGATTGAAAAGGTTAAGATGCACCTCTGCTTGACATTGATTTAATATTCAAGTTGTTGAGTTTCTTGGAAATACTGAAAAAAAAACAAAGAACAGATTGGAAAAGACATTACATTTACATATCTTGGAATCCTTAATAAGAGAGAACTAATTATGAACACAAATGACATTTAAATCATTGATGTTATACGAGACATACAGCACAGCCTCACTACTATACTATTGGCTATTATAATGACACTCAAAAGTGCCGGTCTACAGTGTAGGTGGCTACTACTTAGCTTCACCCTTTGCCTGTTGAATATTCATGTAAGAAATAATTATATCATGTATATTTATTAGCTGAATTTTTATAATTGGCATAAACATTTTTGTACACATGAATTATTGGTATTTGTAGTCACTGTAGAGTCAGATGTATTATGATTTTAAATCTTTTATAATTTTATAAGCAAACAGAGCAGACCCTGATCAAGTAGCCCACACCCATCACTCTTTCTTACTAGAATATTCATCTAGTAAGGTGTTAAGGCATACCCGCCACATCTGCATATACAGTTAAACTTTGATTTCTCGAACTTCAAGGGGCCATACAAATTACTTCGAGATAACAGAAGGTCAAGTTATCCAATTTCTTATCTGGACAATTTCTCCAGTTCACAGCTTAATGCAGATCTAAAGTAATGCTGAAAGCTCCTGTAGGAGCTTTCAGCATTACTTTAAACCTGTATTAAGTTGTCACATGTGTTTCTAGATATATGTAGTGATAAATTTTAGAGCAATTCTCCTTTGTGAATTTTGGAATGACCTAACTTTTAGTTTGAGTTATCCAAACTTCGAGTTTGAGACATCTAGGTTTTTGTCTCACAGTCTGTACAGAGGTCTTAAAAAAAAGGGTGGTTGCTTAATTATGCAAGACAAAAGTACTGCACAAAGCTCCTATAAGAGTTTTCTGTATTACTTTCAACCTGCATATAGCTGCCACCTGTCTTAAGAACTCAGAATAAGACTTCTTTTAGATTTTACAGTACTACAACTCTTTCAACTCTCAATGAATTTGCAAATCTCAATGTACATGTAGTTGCTTTAGTCATTTCACTCTAACAAAAGAAATTTATCCAGAACGTTCCTTATGTGGTTGACCCATTGTCATTTCGTTTTTACAGTAAAGATTACCACCTCAAAACTAGAACTGTTTTTGATACAAAAACTGATGTCTCCCCAAGCGCGTGGACAAAAACTTTCAAAGTCCAATAACTCTGCAGAACATCATCAAGCTGGAAAAGGAATAAACTATGCACAACTAGGCATGGTTCTGATCATGACGTTTCATGAAAATCTGAGTAAAGGTTTTGGAGAAACCTTGCAGACAAAATTTCCACATAACTCTGCAGAAAATCATCAACCGGAACAGGAACAAGATATGCACATATAGGCATGGTGCTAATCAATCCTATGAAGTTTCATGACAATCTGATCATAGGATTAAGAGAAACTGCATGGACAAAATTTTCCATGTAAATATTTCAAAGTCCCATAACTCTGCAAAAAATCATCTAACCGGAACAGGAATACGATATGCACAACTAGGCATGGTGGGGATTAATCCCAAGAAGTTTCATAAAAATGCGACCCAAGATTTTCGAGAAACTGCGCGGACAAAAATTTCTATGTAAAATTTCAAAGTCCCATAACTGCAGAAAATCATTGAACCATAACAGGAATAAGATATACACATATAGGCATGGTGCTGATCAATCCTATGAAGTTTCATGAAAATCTGATCATAGGACCAAAACACAAAAATATTCAAAGTTCAAAGGGAGATAATTCGGTAATTCCTGCAACTGAACATATGAAAATTAGGTTTTGTGTATCTGCTATTTGTGGTTATTATGTACGGCAAGAATCAATTCAATAATTTTCAAATTGAAGGAGGCATTTGCGACACCAACTCCCCAATTTTCATGCCAAAATGACAAAAAAATTATCAAAGTTCAAGGGGAGATAATTCTGCAATGCCCTGCTCTAAACACATGAAACTTGCATCTTGCACATTTGCCATTTTATGGTTATTATGTATACCAAATATAAATTCAATAACTTTAAAATTGAAGGAAGAGTTTGCGACACCAACTACCAATGATTTATGCCAAAATGACAAAAAAAAAATCAAAGTTCAAAGGGAGATAATTCTGCAATGTCAAGCAGTAAACGCATGAAAATTGAGTGTTGCACATCTATCATCCATGGTTATTATGTATACCACTTATACACTGAATAACTTTCAAACTGAAGGAGGAGTTCATGACACCAAATCCCCATGTTTCATGCCAAAATGACAGAAAATACTCTAAGTTCAAGGGGAGATAATTCTGCAACGCCCAACAGTAAACACATGAATATTATGTCCTGCACATCTACCATTCGTGGTCATTATGTATCCCAAGTATATATTCAAGAACTTTAAAACTGAATGAGGAGTGCAACACCAACTACCCATGTTCAAGTGCGGACGGACCGACCGACCGCATAACCAACCAACGGACAACCCGCACGACCGACAGACAGGCTGATTCCAGTATACCCCCTCAAACAAGTTTGTGGGGGTAAAATAATATAGATCGGATTCCGCAGCTTCTGCCAAAGTCAATCTAAGCCAAAATATCCTGTGTTCATGATACCTTTATAAACATCCAGCTAATCAATATGTATGATGTCATTATTTCTTACAAGGAAATTAATCAGTTAAAGGGTTCAAAGGATGCCATTTTAATTTAGCTTTACAAATCACTTCAACAATAGACTATCATTCTCATCACCTGGTCCACTCAATCAAACAGGATGTATTTTAAAGTATTATTTCGGTAGAAAATTCTAATCATTTGCTCCTCAGATCTGGGCCAATGCACTACGCAAATATCATCTTCAATCTGTTTCTGGCATTCAAATGGTTCAAACTTTTCCTGTAGGATCAATACTTTAAATGAACTGAACTAAAAAGTCTCAGCCTGTGGATTATAGGAAAGACTGAGAGTCTAAATCCTTGCATGCTAAGTCATTGTAGTCTGCAAGAATTGTCATCTGCTGCAAGTCTGGAAGTAAATTTCCCTTATAAAAAGTAAATTTTCAAACTATTTGCAGAATCTTGGTACATGTATGTCACCAGGATACAAATTGTTTGAAAAAGGTAATTCCTTGCTAACATTAAAAGAGTTACATCTAAATTGCACACACAAGCAATAACTGTGCATCATTTCTGATATTTTCATTTCATGATCTGCGGAGTGTCAAATGATTCAATTACTGACGAGACCCTTATTTACTAAGCATGTCATCAGGAAACAAACTGCTGTTAGCTAACACAAGCATGTTAAGCACTAATTAGACCATTTGAATGTAGTCAATTAGTGAACAACTGGTATTTTAAACCATTTCAATGCTGAATTTTCAAATGGACAAATCTAAAATTCAAACAGGTCAAGCTTACTGGAATATTCAGGACTTTTTAAAGAAAAGTGGAACATGGCAAACAGTGCAGACCCTGATGAGAGGGCTCCTAGAGGAGCCCTCTCATCAGGGTCTACAATGTTTGCAAAGAGCATTAGTGACTTGCTTCCCACACTGAAAGGGTTAAATAACGAAGTAAATCAAGAAATCACTTGATTGGCAAAGAGAAATTGCAGTAAAGACACTAGAAGATACTAATCTTAATGAAGAAGGAAGAAGAAAGTTGGGAATATGATGTGACAGAGAGACAGAGAAGTGGCAGGTACTGTAGAAAGCAAGGAGAAAGACTGGAAAAGCTCTGATCTGTTGCAAGACATCTACATATATTTACTTACTTCTGATTGGTTCCAACATTGGAGAATTACTGATGCAATGATAAATACTGTAAAGTCTTGGTAATGCAATCACTTAAACCTTTCCCTCATATAAACGTGCTTTCACGCAGTTGCAAACAGAGTAGACCCAGATCAGACAGCTCCTAGAGCAGCCATCTGATCTGGGTCTGCTCTGTTTGCTGATAGAATTTGAAAGATCTGTCTCTTTACTCTCTAAAATCGCTACACTGTTCCACCTTCCATATTTCATTATAACCATATTTCATTATAACTAATTTGGCCATGAATATGCAGTAGGTACTGAAAAATGAAATAAACATAGAACAGGGAAAGGGTTAAAAGAAGTCTAATTCTCAATCTTTAAAACAAGTTGTAGCATAATTGAGGACAGAATATATATATATGCAGAAAACTCCCATAGAAGCTTTCTTCATATTTTTTATGCTGCATATTCTTTATGCTGCATTAAGCAACCACTTGTTTTTATAGACTCCTATGTTTATAAATGATGTGCTCTCATTAGTGAGACTATACTGTACAGGGTGTCTTATCTTGATCAAAGCTGTTCGCAAAAGAAGTCAGGTCCCACTTAGCAATATGCTGTTAACCCTTTCCTCCATAATATTCATGTAAGAAATAATGATGTCATGAGTATCAATTAAATTAATTTGTTATTATAATACCACATAGACACATGAGTTTTTATCCATTGCAGAAACTGTAGAATCATACCTATTATACCATAAGCAAACAGCAGACCCTGATCAGATGGCTCCCATAGGAGCAGTCTGATCTGGGTCTACTCTGTTTGCAAAGGCATAGAAAGGCGTATTTATGGAGTAAAGGGTTAAAATCCACCACCCTCATGATGCTGAATACCAAATAAACAAGCTAATTCACTGAATTGATATCCTTGCTAAACAAGTGATGGCCTTAAAGTAGTATTCAACCCTTTCCCTGTTCAATATTCATGTAAGAAATAATAACATTATGAATATTAATTACCTGAATTTTTATAATGTAAACTTTTCTGGAAATTTTTACTTTGACAAAAACTGTTGAATCCGATCATGTCAAAAGTAAATAGAGCACAGCCTGATTAGACGGCTCCTATTCTGAGCTGTCTGATCTGGGTCTACTCTATTTGCAAATGTGTCAAAAAGTGTTTATATGAAGGAAAGGGTTAAAATTTTAGTTTTCAAAACATGATTGATCAATACATAATAATATAATAATTATGGTTGTAATATAAAAATACTCCAAACCGTTTCTTAAATACGGCTGCTGATAGACAAAAAGGTTTACATTGTGTAATTTTTATTACAAAATAAAAAGGGCCATAACATTGGCATTTCAAGGGTGGTTTGCTGGGGTGGGGGATGGACTTTCTGCAATTACTCTAATAATTGGGAACTCAATTTCCCACCTCAACTGGTTTGCAGAGCTTAATAAGTCAAATTTAGCAACATTCTGATAATTTCAAGTTTGGTTGACCAAGTAGTAAATAGTGCAGACCCAAATCAAATTGATCTAGGTCTGCACTATTTGTTAAAGTTTGTCTACATTAAAATTCTTGGGTTAATTATAAATTAGGATATCAAAGCTTTTTCATATAAATAAATCCGTTTGTGATACAAAACAGGAACATTTCTGTACATGGTTTACACTTCACTGAATGTAATAACCCATCTGTGTGTCATGTAACTGTAAGACACAGTTGAGAATGACATGCTTGAATGACGAACATTGTAGACCCTGAGCAGAGAGCTCCACTATGAGCCCTCTGATACATGTCTACCCTGTTTGCAAATACCAGAACACTCTTTTTCCCCCACAATAAAAGGATTAATTCTATGAATCAAGGAAACCAATCTGAGCAAATTTTGCAAACAGGCTGAGACCAAAGGGCTAATTTGGAGAAAAAAACAGTTAATTTACAAATCTTAACACATTACCCCCTAGTAACGCATTTTTGCGCAGCTACAAAATTCACATTTTGAAAACACTGTGATAAATACAGCATTTGCTCCATAGGAGCAAAATTTATGCTCTATTTATCACAATGGTTTCAAGACTACCCAAGTCTAAAACTCTCCTTTTCTATAGTTAATGCTCCTTTTCGGTAGATTTATTCAAAGAGGTTGGATCCAAAAGTAGCCTAGGAGAGAATGAGTTAACCTTTTACCTCAACTGTTTGTATGAAGCTTTTGCGGACAGATTATATCCAGATCAGAGGCCTCCTACAGAAGTCGTCTGATCTGGGTCTGCTCTATTTACTTATGAAATAATATAAATCTGATTCTATAGTTTCTGATATATGGTAAATAATCTTTTGATATGCAGTAATAACAAGAAACACAAGAGGGCTAGTTATAAGATGGCTCTTAATCGCTCACCTGATTACCATAGATTTAAGATTATAGTTGGGCAACCCCAGGATGGGGCCAATATTGACCTAAGGGACAATATTTGAACAATGTTGTTAGTTGAGCAGTGGTTCTGGAGGACAAGATTTTCAAAGATTTAGAATAATGATTTTATCAAGAAAATCATTGTGATCAATGAAGATTGGGCTTAATATGTGCTCTCTAGAGTGATTTTTCTAAGATTTGACCTTAAAAGTCACATACTTTTTGATCCCACCTCACCCATGATCAAACTCAAACTTGATATCACAAAGACTAACATTCTGAGCAAATTTGAGGAAGATTGGGCTAAAAATGTGGCCGCTAGAGTGTAAACAATATTTTTCTAAGATATGACCCAGTGCCCTACTTTTTAACCCCATGTTATCCACTTTTAAACTTATCCAAGATTTTATCTGGACAATTATTCTGACCAAGTTTCATGAAGATTTGGCTAAAAATGTGACTCTACAGTGTTCACAAGGTTTGACCTAGTAACCCAGTTTATAACCCCACATGCCCAATTTTCGATCTTTTTTGGGATTTTATCCAGACAATCATTCTGACTAAGTTACATGAAGATTGGACAAAAATTTAGACCACTAGATTGTTCACAAGGTTTTTCTACTGTTGAATCTAGTGACCTATTTTTTGACCCCACATGACCCACTTTCAGACTCGTCCCAGATTCTATCAAAACAATAATTCTGATAAAGTTCAATGATTATTTGGCTAAAAATGTGACCTCTATTGTTCACAAGGTTTTCCTACTATTTGACCTAGTGACCTAGTTTTTGACCTAACATTACCCACTTTCGATACTTTCTGAGATTTTATCAAGATAATAATTTTCATGAAGTTTCATGAAGATTGGACAAAAAATGTGACAACAAGAGTGTTCACAAGGTTTTTCTACTGTTTGACCTATTGACCTAGTTTTTGACCCCATGTAACTCACTTTCAAAATCATCCAAGATTTTATCAAAACGATCATTCTGATAAAGTTTCAGGAAGATTCAGCTACAAAATGTGACCTCTAATGTGACAAAAAATGTGACCACTAGTGTTCACAGGGTTTTTCTACTGTTTGACCTATTGACCTAGTTTTTGACCCCATGTAACTCACTTTCAAAATCATCCAAGATTTTATCAAAACGATCATTCTGATAAAGTTTCAGGAAGAGTCAGCTACAAAATGTGACCTCTAATGTGACAAAAAATGTGACCACTAGTGTTCACAGGGTTTTTCTACCATCTGACCTAGTTTTTGACCCACATGACCCACTTTTAAACTCTTATGAGATTTTATTAGGATAGTTATTATGACCACGTTTCATGAAGATTGGGCTATAAATGTAACCTAGAGTGTTCACAAGGTTTTCGTACTATTTGACCTAGTGACCTAGTTTTTAACCCCACATGATCCACTTTCATTTTCCTTCAAGATTTTATCAAGTCAATAAAAAAAAAATTATCCTGACCAAGTTTCATGAAGATTGGACTAAAATTGTGACCACTAGAGTGTTCACAAGCAGATTGTTGACAGACTCATGACACACATACAACGGACATTCAAGTCTCCCAAAAGCTCACCTTGAGCTTTGCTTAGGTGAGTTAAAGTTATAATCAATATTCATAATGGCATTATATCTTATATGAATATTCATGGAGTAACAGGTATTTATTACTTACTCTTCAGCCGATGCCGGTGCTACGTTGCTGGATCCAGACACGGTGAACGATTTTGATTTCGTTATCATTGTTGCTGTTGCTCTTACTGTCTTACAATGTTTTAAAAGTCACTTCAGAACTGATGTACCATCATGGTTTTGTGTCAGTTATCAAACACTTTCCATTATATCCAGGACATTTCAATTCTTCCTACACCAATATATATTTGAAGTGTATACTCTAAGTATTCAGACAGAGAAACATAGGCAAATAGTGCAGATCCAGATCAAATGGCTCCTGAAAGAGCCATTTGATCTGGGTCTACACTATTTGCTACTATGTCAGCCAAATTTAAAGTCATTAACATGGTGCCATATTGGCTTATTCAGTTTCACAATCCTATCATGAGAGCGGAGATTGAGTGTCCGAATACTTAGGGCAATTAGGGTAGTTCGTTTTACAGCTGTCAATTACACACAACTCCAGATCCATGAAGGTAGTCTCCTGTCTGCTCACTTGTAGAAATCCATTTTCACATTACTTAAGTATATATATTTATAGTGTTCAATTCTACAAAAATTATACAGCAGAACTTGTCTTAAGTGGCCATTAAAAAGAGGTATAAATCTTGGTATCTTTAAGAAAGCTGATTATAAGCTTAATGCAGGTCAAAAGTAATGCACAATGTTCCTATTGGAGCTTTCTGCATTATTTTTGCCAAACATTAAGCTACTGCATCTCATATCGAAAGCTTGGCACAAAACCACATTTTTCGACCTTTATAATTTTTAAGTTGCCTTTTTTTAACTTCAGTGTAGCAGTTCTTCATTTCTCTCAAAACTACAGTAAAAACTTGATACTAAAACATTTTGGTAATGAAGAATTTATGTCTTTGTAGGCAGGTGGCTGCTTAATGCATGGCGAAAGTCATGCATTTCTGCATGACTTTCACCCTGCATTAAGCTGCCACCTGTGTTAAAGAACAATAATGGTACATATGTGAGTATTCGAATAATCGAGT
The DNA here is from genome assembly GCA_963576725.1 of Azorinus chamasolen. Lineage (NCBI taxonomy): Eukaryota > Metazoa > Mollusca > Bivalvia > Cardiida > Solecurtidae > Azorinus > Azorinus chamasolen. The sequence continues at coordinate 49,700,622 of OY755249.1, forward strand.
TTTTCACTGTATCTAATCAGATTGTCAAACAGTTTGAATCCTGATGAACTTTAATGTTGTTTGGTGTCTCAACTGGGTCTAAACTGTTAGTAAAGTGTATCACTTATTAGTTACAACACTGTAAAACCTGTCTTAGGTGATCACATAACTGATTGACCCTTTAACCCTTTATTCCATAAATACGCCTTTCTACGCCTTTGCAAACAGAGTAGACCCAGATCAGACGGCTCCTATAGGAGCCATCTGATCTGGGTCTGCTCTGTTTGCTAATGATATAACATAGATATGATTGTACACGTTCTGCCATGGCCAAAAATTCTTGTATCCATGTACTATTTATTATATCAAATATTCCAATTAATAGTCATGATGTCATTATTTTTTACATGAATAATCATATATGAAATAATGACATCATGACTATCAAATGTCATTTGTTGAATTTTTGTAATTTCAAAATACAGAATGTTTTGACCATTTCAGAAAGACTTAGTGTAGACTCATATCATAATGCAATCCCATAAACAGTGTAAACCTTGATCAGATGGTTCCTACTGGAGCTGTCTGGTCTTGGTCTTCTCTGTTTGCAAAATCATGAAAAAGTGTCTGAATAAGATAAAGGGCTAAATTCAGTGGTTAACTGCTTAATGCTGGGAAAGGTAATGTCTAAAGCTCCTTTAGCAGCTCTCTGCATTACTTTTGTCATGCATTAGGCTATAACTTGCCTCAATGAACAAGAATTAGATTTCTTTTATTGGCCTACTAGCTGCAGATTCTCCTGCCATTTATCACCCATGCAAACAGTTTGAACCCAGATCAGCCTCCACAAAATGTGGGGCATGATCGAAGATCTAAACTGTTTGTCACTCATGATCAGGCTCAATTCCTGCTAACAAAAATTAGAAAATAAATTAATAGTTTTGAAAATGTTACAGATGACAGTTGACCAGACGACAAAAATACTTAGCATGCACAAAGTAAAGACAGGTTTTACTGTAGTCCCCCGATACGTTCAATGCATTATGTCGACTTATATCGCGGAGCAATATTTGATTATTTCCTGGCTCCATACAATTTCCACATAGCAATCCAATAATGTTACCTCACATTCGACAGTCATGTCTCCGAAACATTACATAATTTTATATTACTCTGTTGGTTATTTTGCTGAATTTCATTTTTCAAGAACATGTTCTAATCAAAAACCACCAAAAACAATACAAAATTTCAGAGCGATCTCAAGGTATCACTTTTAAGCACATTAGGCATCTACAGAAAAATAACTTTTGAATGCACAAAATGTGTTAACTTGCATTGTGTAGACCCAGGAGCCCTCTGAACTGTTTGCCATTCAAAATTCACTATCAAATTTTACCTGATCGGGGTCTGCACTGTCTGTCATTCAAACTCCTTTGGCAATTTAATCTCTTCATACTTTATAATTATGCTCCTTCTTTAACTCTATAATGCATCTTAACAACAAAACTATGGTTACCTATGCAAACAGTTTGGATCCAGATGAGTTGTCACATAATGAAGCACCTCATCAGGATAGAAACTGTTTGACACCTCAACCACGGAAAAGAGAGAATTGTTATTTTAACACATTATCCTCTAGCGATGCATTTTTGCGCATCTATAAAAGTCACTTTATAAAACCATTGTGATCATTAGAGAATTTGCTCCTACAGGAGCAAATGCTCTATTTATCACAATGGTTTCAAAATTCTAAATTGTTCCTTTCCTCTAGTTAATGCTCCTTTTTGGTAGATACATTCAAAGAGGTTGGGTCTAAAAATAGCCTAGGAGAGAATGAGTTAAGAATTGAAGCAGGCAAAAAGTGGTTTTGCATGTAAAGAGTTACCTCTTCACTGCCAATGTCGCATCACTGTCATTACCAATGCAAACAGTTTGCATCCAGATGAGACACAGAGTAACTCGGCATCTCATCAGGATCCAAACTGTCTGCTACTATTTTATGAAACAAAAATAAAGAAGAACATTAATGAAAACTGAAAATTGTAGCAGACAACAAAGTTTGAAGCCGACAAAAGTTGGCAGTGAAAGAGTTAAACAGTGATGGATCATTAAACTATGACTATTGAAAGGTTTACAAACTGTCACTAAACTATTCAACATTGAGAGGGTTACAAACTGTCACTATAGGTTTCTTCACTTGAATCCAAACTATTCCTCCAAACTATTCCTCCAAGAAGTCTCAGTAACTTGTTGTGTCACCTTCTATAAATTTCCAAAATTGCACTTGGCTTAATGTTTTTTTGTTTCAAAACCACAATCCAAATCCTAAATCTGGATCACCCCAGTTATCACAAACCTGGCCATACAGTGTGCATGAAGTTACAACAGTTTTGTACTATGCCATGGGAAGACATAGATTTCAATGACTCACATGTTGGAAGACTCATTTTGCCAAGACATTATTTTGATGCTTCCAAACTGTATTGATCTGTTTTCGGTTCCCTGTTTGCGATGTTCTCCACAACACTAGCGAGTCAAGTGTCATCCACTTATATAAAGCAACCAACAGTTAAACAGTAGCACTGGATTGACGAAATTGTGACAGGTTTAGATCCAGATGAGATGTGACAAGTTTGATCCAGATGAGATGTGACAAGTTTAGATCCAGATGAGATGTGACAAGTTTAGATCCAGATGAGATGTGACAAGTTGACAAGTTTAGATCCAGATAAGATGTGACAAGTTTAGATCCAGATGAGATGTGACAAGTTTAGATCCAGATAAGATGTGACAAGTTTAGATCCAGATAAGATGTGACAAGTTTAGATCCAGATGAGATGCTAAGTCACATGAAATAATGACATCATGAATATTTATTAGTTGAATTTTAATAATATTATATGTATACAGAAACTGCAGATTGAGATCTGTAATAATTTCATAAGCCATCTGATCTGGGTCTACTCTGTTTGCCAAGGCATGAAAAGTCATTTATAAATATGAATGAAAGGGTAAAGACGATTGATCAGTCACTTATCTCGGTCTACACTGTTTGCAAATTTCAAGTTTCCCCACATTCAAAGTAAAAACCCTTTAGCCAATATAGATGCCTAGTTGCCTACTGACACTTTTGCAAACAGAATGGACCCAGATCAGATGACTCTTACAGGAAATAAAATGAGTCTGCAGTTTGTGACATCAGGCACAAAATTCTCTTGTTTATAATGCCATCATAAAAATTCAGGTAATTGAAATCCAAATACAGTAAAACCTCTCTATAACAACCACTAAATTACGTCAGGTATTTTGTGTTGAAGGCAGGTGTACTCTTAAAGCAAGGTGAAAGTAAAACAGAACGCTCCTATAGGAGCGTTCTGTTTTACTTTCACCTTGCTTTAAGCAACCACCTGCCCAAAATACCAACTAATTAACACAATTTAGTGGTCGTTATAGAGAGGTTTTACAGTAGTCCTTATTTCATACATGATATTCATGAGGAAAAGGGTTAACCCTTTCCTTCATATAAATGCTTTTTCATGCATTTGCAAACAGTATAGACCCAGATCACATGGCTTCAACAGGAGCTGTCTGATCAGGGTCTGCTCTGATTGCTAATGGAACTTTGAGTTTGGTTTCGTTTTTTTTTCTAAAATGGCTATATAATTATATAATATTCCATTATTTTAACATTATATATTATTTCATTATAATTATTTCATCCATGTATTGAAATTTGGAATGAACACAGAATTGGGAAAGGGTTAAATCTTAGCTCACTGGATTTATATGTGCATATGAGCCATCTGATCTAGATCTACCCTGTTTGCAAATGCACGGAAAGGTGTTTATATGAAAGAAAGGGTTTACAAACATGAGACATCTCCTGCCAATTATTCTATCATTCTGAATCAACCCTTTGCCTCATAAATAGTGATACAAGAATAATACAAGAATTCATCACTTCATGAAGATTAATTAGCTGCATTTTTATAATGACATAACTATATGAATACAATATTTTTTACATTGGTAGAAAATGTAGAATCAACTACAGTAAAACCTCTCTATAATGACCACTTAATTACATCAATTATTTTGCATTAAAGGCAGGTGGATGCTTAAAGCAAGGTGAAAGTAAAACAGAACGGTCCTATAGGAGCGTTCTGCTTTACTTTTACATTGCTTTAAGCAACCACCTGCCCAAAATACCAACTAATTAACACAATTTAGTGATCGTTATAGAGAGGTTTTACTGTATATGCTATTTCATAAACAGAAACTTACACTCCTATAGGGCCCATCTAATCTGTTTGCAAAGGCATGAAAAGGAGTTTCTTTCAGGTAAAGGGTTAATATCTAGACTACAGAAGTTCCATCATTGTCCGAAATGTCGTTCAAACACGCACTGATCAATTGCCACAACAACCATGAAACCAGCCAATTATTTGCCATATCTATATCCTGTGAACCCAATTTCACTGATCAATTAACACATCACACCAAATCATCATCCTTATTCATCTATAGTGTACGTGTATCTATTAGAACAGTAAAATCTTCTGAAAGAATGAAGTAATAGAAAACATACAAATTCTAATGAGACATATTGTAATGTTCCAAACAAGAAATTAAAGCCCATTTCCCTTTTCCTGGCATCCATTAATTATTGCAAAATACAGACCTTATAACTCTACCCTCCATAATATGTCTTTTAACATAATTGCAAACACAGGAGACCCAAATCAGACAGCTCATGTAGGAATGTCTGATCTGGGTCTGTTCTGTTTGCTTATGAAATAATATGTATCTGATACTACAGTTTCTGCAAGGGTCAAAATATCCTTTCTGTATATAATTATACAGCAATAAAAATTCAGCTAATTAATACATGAATTTTCATGGAGTAAAGGGTTAAACGACCAAAGAAAAACACCAGAAATAAAATCAGCATCTAGAGCACTGCTAACCACAGCATCATCTTGCGTTACAGCATTTACATATTAAAATAGGTGCTTAATAATGTAAGATAACTCTTATTTCAGTAATCATCCAGGTCATAATGTTCCTTTAACCCTCTACTCCATGCCTTTGCAAACAGAGTAGACCCAGATCAGATGGCACCTATAGTGACTGCTCTGTTAGCTTATGATATAAAATATGATTCTACAGTTTCTGCTATTGCAAAATAATTCTGTGTCCATGTGCCATTAAAACAATTAATCTTCATGATGTCATTACCTTCACACAAATATTCATGGAGTAATATGACAAACGGTGCAGACCCTGATGAGAGCCCTCTAATCTGGGTCTACACTGTTTGCAAGGAAATTAAGTGACTTAACTCTTTGAACGCTAGCGGTGAAACTGTGATTACCTATGCAAACAGTTTGGATCCAGATGAGACGCCGCATAATGCGGCGTCTCATCAGGATCCAAACTGTTTGTCATCTTGACCATATTTTTGCAAAAAAAATGGGAGAAAGTTTATTTTAAGAATTGAAGCAGACGACAATTGTTGCAGACGAAAAATTACTTAGCGTGCAAAGAGTTAAGGAGTTAAAGTAAGAGTTAACATTATTACTCATTAAGAGTTGCCTAAGTATTTGGATAGACAAATTTGGGCAAATAGTGCAGACCCAGATCAAATGACTCCTCAGGTCTGCACTATTTGCTTTTATGCCTAGTCAAATCTAAAGTTATCAAAAATGGTCCCAAATTGGATTAATCACCTTTACAAACTGGTGGGGAGGGGAAATTGAAGGCCCAAATACTGAAGATAGTTTGGGTAGTGCAGCTGTACTGAGACTCCAATTCATCCTTTTGAAGATAGTTCCAGACAAAATATAAATTATGTATTCCAAACAAGTACTATGTTACAGCCTATACTGCTCTGTTACAAAACATATCACTCATAAGAAACTGTCAATGATGAAATAAACCACCCATCAACTTTAACCCTTTCAATGCAGAATTTCCAAACTTCTAACAGATCAAGCTTACCGTGAATATTCAGGAAGGAATGTGTAGCATGACAAACAGAGGAGACCCTGGTGAGTGGGCTCCTCTAACATCCCTCTCATCTGGGTCTACACTGTTTCCAAAGGACATTAGTGACTTGTTTCCCCACTGGAATGTATTCATCCTTTTGAATGCTGATTTGAAACTGTCCATCATTACTTAAATACAGCCTCAGTCCATTCAGTATGAGAGGGTATAATTTGTGAAGTGGTTTTGAATGACAAACAGTTCAGACCCAGTAGGAGCCCTCAGATTTGAGTTCTCAAGCTTTTGATTGGTCAGATTTGAGCATCTGACCAATCAAAAACTTGAGAACGAACTCAGACTGAACTAAAAGTTTTATAAGCATGGACCCTGGTTCTGCACTACTTGTAAATGCCAGTACACTCGTTTCCAGCATTAAAATTATCCTTTCGAAAACACCCTGATCTGTCACTTCCAATTCATTTAAGAAACTATTGTCCGAATGTCAATCAGTTTCGATCCTGATGAGAAACCAAGTTGCTTAGAATATCATCTGTATCCAAGCCATTGCAAATGACAGTCAGGTCTCAATCACTAGGAAAAGTTTTCAGAGTGTAATTGTTTCTTTGCCCTTTCCCTCATATAAACGTGTTTTCACGCATTTGCAAACAGAGTAGACCCAGATCAGACGGCTCCAAGAGGAGCCGTCTGATCAGGGTCTACTCTGTTTGCTATTGCAATATGATAGATCTGTTTCTTTACTTTCTAAAATGGCTACAATGTTCCACCTTTCATATTTCTTCATAACTATTTCGTTAATGAATATTCAGTAGGTGCTGAAAATTGGCCTAAATACAGAACAGGGAAAGGGTTAACCCTTTGCATACTGAATTGGAACATTTAACCCCTCATATTGATGCCTTTTGACCCATTCCCTCATACTGACGCCTTTTGACCCGTTCCCTCATACTGATGCCTTTTGACCCATTCCCTCATACTGACGCCTTTTGACCCATTCTCTCATACTGATGCCTTTTGACCCATTCCCTCATACTGATGCCTTTTGACCCATTCCCTCATACTGCCGCCTTTTGACCCGTTCCCTCATACTGATGCCTTTTGACCCATTCCTTCATACTGACGCCTTTTGACCCATTCCCTCATACTGATGCCTTTTGACCCATTCCCTCATACTGACGCCTTTTGACCCGTTCCCTCATACTGATGCCTTTTGACCCGTTCCCTCATACTGATGCCTTTTGACCCATTCCTTCATACTGACGCCTTTTGACCCATTCCCTCATACTGATGCCTTTTGACCCATTCCCTCATACTGACGCCTTTTGACCCGTTCCCTCATACTGATGCCTTTTGACCCATTCCCTCATATTGACGCCTTTTGACGCCTCTGTATAAAAGGCACTTGTTGAAAAAATGTGATAGATAGAACTTTTGCTCCATATGAGCAAAATGCTCTATTCATCACAATTGTTTCAAAATTGCGCAATTCTAAAATAAAATTTCCCTATTTTCAGTCAATGCTCCGTTTCATTAGATTTATTCAAAGAGATGGGGTCTACAATAGCCTATGAGGCAATGGGTTAACTCCTCTGTCAAAAAATATTTATGAATCGAACCAACTAAAACCAATTTTCATTCCTGTTTGCAAATGACTGATACATTTGTTTCACATGTATGAAGGGCTTAACCCTTTCCCCGTTCTATCCTACTGACTATTCATGGGCAAAATCGTTATATGGAAGGTGAAACATTGTAGCCATTTTAGAAAGTAAAGAAAGAGATCCATCAAATTCAATTAGCAAACAGAGCAGACCCTGATCAGATGGCTCCTGTAGGAGCCATCTGATCCGGGTCTACTCTGTTTGCAAATGCATGAAAATGCATCCATATGAAGGAAGGGGTTAACCACCCCAGTAAAATACAAACCAGCGGGGTTCTCAAATGTTAGGCAAACAAATTTCTATTAAACTTCACTATATTGTATTAAGTTTGCTTTCATTCCTTTTTCTTCCTCTATTTCACTATTATTCCTTTTCAAGTTTTATCCAGGATTCACAAACTGCTTTGTCACATATCTAGATCCAAACAATAGAATACAAACATCAACATCTACTATAATATGACCCAACCAGTCTGGCTAGATTTGTAATCCTGCAAACAATATTCTCAGAGAGGAGAAATTAATCTGAATTCCACTCTGTCAAAAAACACAATTGCTGCTCCCCAAAACCTCACTTGCTTCTCCCTCTCTCAGACATTGAACCTCTGCTCTAAGTTGTTGATTCCTCTTATTCTAAGAGTTCCAGAATTAATCGCTTTCAGGTTTTAGTCTTTTTAACGGTAAAGAATTGAGCTAATTAGGTGGAGAATTACCCTTTATCATGTCTGTTCTAGTTTTTAAAGTGAAAACATTTATGGCTGTTTTCCTTCCTTAACCTTTTATCTGTTCAATATTCATGTAAGAAATAATGGCATCATGAATATTTATTAGCTGAATTCTTATCATGATAAAAGTTTCAAGGGAATGTATTGCTTTGAGAAAAGCTGTAGAATCAGATCTCTATCATTTCATAAGCAAACAGAGCAGACCCTGATCAAACGGCTCATCTGATCTGGGTCTACTCTGTTTGAAAAGGTGTGAAAAAGCTTTTATATGAGAGCTGGGTTAACCATATATATATACTCAATAGATACACCTTTTCAGGCTTTAGGCTTGTGCAAACAGGGTAGACCCAGATCAGATGGCTCCTGTATAAGCTGTCTGATCAGGGTCTATTGTGTTTGCTTATGAAAAAATATAGACCCGATTCCACAGTTTCTTGAAACAAAGGCTTAACTTAAACATTCCTGTTTTCATGTTATTATAAAAACTACTAATAGCCCAATTATGAGTTAACCCATTCCTCAATAGGCTTTATTTTAGACCTGACCTCTTTGAATGAATCTACCCAAAAGAAGCATTAATTTTACTAGAGAAAGGTAAAAATTCAGGATTTTGTAGTTTGAAACCATTGTAATAAATAGAGCATTTGCTCCTATAGGAGCAAATGCTCTATTTATCACAATGGTTTCAAGAAGTGGTTATTAGAGGCGTAGAAAGGCGTATTTATGGAAGAAAGGGTTAACTACTATAGCCCAATGAGTTAAGCCTTTAACACATTACTCCATAACATTACGACTTTTAAACTCTTTGCAAATTGAAGTAGACCTAGATCAGACAGTTCCATGAACAGCCATTTGATCAGGGTATACTCTGTTTGCTTATGGAGTTATTATAGAACTGGTTCTACACTTTCTGTCATTTTTCTTTCTGATCTTTTTTCTTTTCTTTCTGTCACTTTTCACTTTCTGTCACTTTTCTACACTTTTCTGCTTAATTTTGAAGTATTTCAATTATAAAAATAAAGCTAATTAATATTCAAACATACATTATTTCTTGTGAAGATATACATAAATCAATTTTGGCTAAACTTGAGTACTTTAGTGTAATTGCCTTATCAAACAGGTTGGATCCAGATCAGACACCAAGTAATTGGTATGTCATCAGGATCCATGCTGGATGCATAAGACTGATTGTATAAATTAATGTACAGTAAAAACCTCTTTATAACGGCCACTAAATTGTGTTAATTAGTTGGTATTTAGGGCAGATGGCTGCTTAAAGCAAGGTGAGTGTAAAACAGAACGCTCCTATAGGAGCATTCTGTTTTACTTTCACCTTGCTTTAAGCAGCCACCTGCCTTAAACACAAAATACTTGATGTAATTTAGAGGTTTTACTGTAGAGACTGAGTAGCTCATGTTTCCAAGTGTGAAGCAGGTCGAGTTTTGAGAAAATGAAACTTTTTCCCAGCGTGCCGTGGGTTAATTACTCCCTACTGGGTTTATGTAGCAAAGTAATTAATTAGTGAAGTTCTTCACCTATTTATGGCACTTGAGATCATATTACTATCTCCTTCCTTTTCTAAGAAAAATAAACATTGGTCGTACCCTAAAAATTAATTGTATGCCGAATTTTGGAACTGGAATGTTCCATCATTGTTTAATGGTAGAGACCATTTAATATGAAAGGGTAAAATTTGCTTAACCCATTACCTCATCATTATATAGGCTATTTTTAGACCATACCTCTTTAAATAAATCTACTGAAAAGGAGCATTAACTAGAGAAAAGGAAAATTTTAGAATTTTGTAATTTGAAACAATTGTGATAAATAGAGCATTTATTGCTCCTATAGGAGCAAATGCTCTATTTATCACAATGGTTTCAAGATGTGGCTATTACAGAGGCGTAGAAAGGTGTATTTTTGGAGGAAAGGGTTGAAAGACGTTTAAATGACAGACATTGCAGACCCTGATCAGGGGCATCACCCTCTTGAAGCACTCTCATAAGGATCAAAGCACTCTCGTCAGGGTCTACACTGTTTATGAATGCCAGTCAACTTGTAACCCTAATGCAAAAGCTAACATTATTTCATCTTCCATCAAAACTTGTAAACAAATCAGATACAGATCAGTCATCAAGTGATTATTATACTGATCAGGCTTATTATATTAACGCCTTCAGACGCCTCTGTAAAAGTCATTTTTTGAAACGATCATGATACAGTGCTCCTTCCCTACAACGGCCCTCTCAATAACGATTCCCTCCTTACAACAACGCATGTTACTGTTTCCGAAACAACAAGGCTCCAGAAACAACTTTTTCAATCGTATTTTCTTTATGCCTCCATCAAACCCTATGTTGTGACCACTCTTTAGAATCGTCACTTTGTGGTCACAACATAGGGTTTGATAGAGGCGATAACGGTTTTAGTTCTCGAAATACACCTTATCTGGGGATCTGCAAACAAGCTAATTATGTTTGATTTTCCCTCTCTATAACAACTCCCTCTGAACAACACATACAATCTTCGTATCCCAAAGGGTGTTGTTGTAGAGAGGGAGCACTGTATATAGAGCATTTGCTCCATAGGAATACTCCATTTATCACATTGGATTAAAAACCCAATAATTCTAAAAAATGTTTTATATATTTCTTCCATTAAATGCGCCTTTTCAGTAGATTTATTCAAAAATTTGGGTCAAAAAGTACTCAAGTTGGGAATGGGTTAAGCTATTTGCAAGCCTATCATGAACACTAGTAGTACTTATCATCAGCTTTTTTGTTGTTTTATTTAAATGAAGCCGACATTATGGTTTACAAAGCAAAATGAGATAATAGGTAAGCATGGGTCAGTTAAACAGTAACATTTCAAAATCTTACATACATTAAGTTATCTCATCTAGGTCATCGAAGAGCACAGAAATTATCAATGGCTGCCAAGTTTTTTGTAGCCTTATTCAACTCTGAAAGTATTATCTTCTTTTTTACTTTTTTCAACAAGCAGTTTGAAACCAGATAAGATGCTAAATAGGTGGCATTTCATCAGGATTAAAACTGTATGTGACTCTCATGGTAAATTTAGAAAGAAAAGAAAAACTGAAATGTGTTGCAGAATGCATTATGCATTTTTTGCGAATGATAATTCATTAGCGTACAAGTCTAACACTGCATAATTCACTACCAGCAGAAAACTGATTGAGCTAAACCATGATTTTCCTTAACAGTTACCCCTGCATGTCTGCTCAGCTTAGGATCTGGTGCAGTTTTGACTACTTCCACTTCAATCAAGTTTTTAAAGAGAGTATCAAACTGGTGTCAAACAGCTTGGATCCTGATGGGATGCCGAGTTACTCATCATCTAATCAGGATCCAAGCTGTTTGCAAATGCGAGGCAAGTTGCGAATAGCGGGATACGTTAACAAAAACCTCTTCACTTGAGCTTGGTTAACCCATTGTAAGCTGGATTACATTATTTGACTTCTCCCTCTACGACTATTTATGAAACAAACCACCAAAACAACATTGCTCATTGCAGAATATCAGTTGTATGTCAAACAGTGCAGACCCAGATCAGAGGGCTCCTAGAGGGGTCCTCTGATCTGGGTCTACACTGGTGGCCAATGACGGATACATTTGTTTCCCTTATATAAAGGGTTAATGTTCTGCCAGCATAATTATTCTCTAATTACAAATTTAGGAGAAAGAAGCCCTGATTGAAAACTTCATAATTACGTGAAAAACAAGATACTTTTTTCACTAAAAAAACTCAAGCTTTCCATGGTTTATTAATCCTTTCCTCCATAAATACGCTCTTCTATGTATTTGCAAACAGAGTAGACCCAGATCAGAAGGCTCCTATAGGAGCTGTCTGGTCAGGATCTGCTGTTTGCTTATGGTATAATATAAATATGATTCTACAGTTTGTCTAAAATTCCCTTTTTGTCCAATGTGCTATTATAACATATTAATCTAATTAATACTTATTACATCATTATTTCTTACATGAATATTCACAGAGGAAAAGGTTAAACACTTGAATGCGGTAAATAAATATACTGCCAATTGCATATGGTATAGACCCAGATCAGAGGGCTCATAGAGGAGCCCTCAGATCTGGGTCTGCATTGTCAGAGTATCATTCAATATCCTCTCACAAGTTATACCTTTTCAAATGAACAGATTCTATTGTTAAACACTGATGGTCTTCCCTATTTTGAAAATATAGCAATGCAAAAATATTCACTTTGTTTAGCTTTTAGTAGAGTTTCCCTTGCTTAAAATGTGTCCCGGTATCTAAAACATGAACTATAGGCCAATTATCTTTCTATAAACATACCATCCAGGTGCTGTACAACTGTATGATGCTATGATTGTATTTCTGAAAAGAATTAACCCCATAACTGTTTAAATTTCAAAGTGGAATGGTCCATTCAGTATGAAAGGGTATAATTTGCAAGGGAATTCTGAATGACAAACAGTGCATACCCTAATCTCCCTCTGATCTAGGTCTACACTGTTAGCAAATGTCAAAATGTTATTCATAGTGCTGTTCTGAAATCAGTCTCAGATTAAGCGAATGTGGGACTCCCCTGATTTCTGCGTAACTGAAGATGTTTTCAGTCTGTTAAAAAGTTGGTAGAACTGGGGTCTGTGTGACTTGAAACTAATTAAATGTTATATCAAATGGTAAGGAAAGAGTGGCTTGTATAAAAAAAAAATATTTTTTTTTAATACTTTTGAAATCAACGGAAACATGCCTGCAGTACACAGGATCTGTTGTAACTAGAAATGTGTCCATAGGACACTGATGCCCCCACTTCAGATTTTTTGTCACAGAAAGTAAGGGCCATAATCATGTATGCAACGACTGAAGCGATTTATGCCATTTTTGCAAATAATGGGCTGCAACTCCTAAATGACTTAAGCGCTTTACATGGCTATCGAACTTAATCAGGATATAATGGCCACAAATATGTTTGTAAAGTTTGGTATGGATTGGAAAAATACTTTCCAAGAAAGAGTCTGGACAAGATATTTTGAAAGCCATTTTGCAAATAAAGGGCTGCAACTCCTAAAAGACTGAAGCGATTTATATGGCTATCGATCTTGACCAGGATATAATGGCCACAAACATTTGTGTAAAGTTTGGTATGGATTGGAAAAATACTTTCCAAGAAATGGTCCAGACAAGATATTTTTGAAGTCATTTTTGCAAATAATGGGCTGCAACTCCTGAACTACTGAAGCGATTTACATGGCTATCGGACTTGACCAGGATATAATGGCCACAAACGTGTGTAAAGTTTGGTGTGGATTCGACAAATACTGTCCAAGAAAGAGCCTGGACAAATTCTTCTGAATGTGCGTATGGACGTATGTGTACCGGATGTACTCGATGAGCATGTAGGTAAATATTAAATAGTAGACATGATCTTTTTTGTGTTTTTACTCTCTTGGCTGAGTCGGACTGACACATATGTCAGAGCTTGTTGTGAAAACTGAATTACTGAAATCAGAGATTGACCATTGTTACGTGTCTGCTCATTTCTATTTAAATCTGTAGTCAAGCCTGTGGGTAAACTCTAATAGGACTTAATTAAACTTATGAGTTATAATAAAAATCTTTCAGTATTATTTAATCAAAATTACTATAGTCTTGTTGGTTTTAAGATATTAAGGAATTTTCAATAAACTGGGGAAAATTCTTAACTTTCTCCTACAAAATTTTATGAACGGGCCCTGGAGGTTTACACAAACATCTTAATGCCATCATGAAAATCCACGTTAATATTAAGTCTTTCCCTGTTCAATATTTAAGTAAGAAATAATGACGCCATGAATATCTCTCATCTGAATCTTTATAATAGCATATATATATTGAGAGGATTTTTTGGTATTTGTTGAAACCGAAGAGTTTCATAAGCAAAACAGAGCCGTCCCTGATCAGACAGCTCCTATAGGAGCCGTCTGATTTGGGTCTCCTCTGTTCACAAATGCGTAAAAAGGTATTTATATGAGGGACAGGGTTAAGTCTTTGCATCCTACATGATTGTCATCTGCAGAAACTAGTTTTATTTCATAATTATTCCAGAAATGTCTCAAGTGCAAAAATAGGTCTCTATTCAGCTATAAATTGATTCTCAGCCTGAGTCCATTCCATTCCTGAATACAAATTAGAGAAACGTTTAATTGTTGACAGACATGACAAAAGCAGAACAGAGACCTCCATTAGTCCCTTCAATGCTGGATTTTCAAATGGACTATTCCAAAATTCAAACAGGTCAAGCATACCGTCATTATTTAGGTATTTTTTAAATGAAAAGTGTAACATGACAAACAGTGCAGACCCTGATAAGAGGGCTCCTCTAAGAGCCCTCCCAGATGGGTCTACACTGTTTGAAAAGGGATTAATTTACTCATTTCGCACATTGAAAGGGTTAACCTTTTAAGTTTTAACTGTTATACAACTTTTCATGCCTTTGCAAATAGAGTAAACCCAGATCAGACGGCTCCTATATAATAGACTCCTTCTGTTTTTCAGAATGGATTTTGTAATTTCTGTTAATTAATATTCATGGCCAAAACATCCTATATTCATATGCCATTTTAACCCTTTCCCTCATATAAACGTGTTTTCACGCATTTGCAAACAGAGTAGACCCAGATCAGACGGCTCCTAGAGCCGTCTGATCAGGGTCTACTCTGTTTGCTAATAAAATTTGATAGATCTGTTTCTTTGCTTTCTAAAATGTCTACAATGTTCCACCTTCCGTATTTCTATATAATCATTTTGTCCATGAATATTCAGTAGGTATTGAAATTTGTACTAAACTTAGAACAGGGAAAGGGTTAAAAAAAATCAGCTTATGAATATTCATCATATCATTATTTCTCACATACCTTCCCTTATCTCCGAGTAAGAACAACGAGTTAAGATTTCCTTATCTCTAACACGTGTAAGATCACTTTAGAATATATGACGTCATACGTCATATATATGACGTCAAACCATGGAAACCGATGTTTACATGTCATTTAAACGGCGAAAATGCACTTTTTTGATATGTGAGAAAAAGAATCTGATGCTCGTTGTCTTTTAAGATCACATGTTCCTAAACTCACCAAGAAAATGTTATTAAGCTCGCCAAGGCTCGCTTAATGACATTTTCTAAGGTTCGTTTAGGAACATGTGATCTTAAAAGACAACTCGCAACAGATCCTCTATTTCTTGCATGAATATTCATCAGGTGAAAGGTTAAGTTAACATTTAGCATGCTTAGAACAGCGAATTTGTGATAACCTAGGGGATCCAGATGAGACACCATGTAACACTGCTTTATAAAATTGGGGATTTTTCCCTAAAATAGACAACTTTTTGGGCACATAATTGCAAACAGAGTAGACCAAGATCAAATGGCTTCTGTAGGAGCCATCTGATCAGGGTCAGTTTTGTTTGCTTATGAAATAATTTTACAGTGCAATGTGATAAAAAATCCCTGATAAATAACGACTAAGAGGGTCCTGGACTCAAAGGATTAATATGCAAACAAGTGTGACCTGGAAGGGAAGGGTCAACCTTTTGTCAGATGAATTAAAATTCATGTAAGAATAACATCATGAATATTTATTAGCCAAGCTTTCATAATGGCATATATATACAGACAAAATTTTGGCCATGGCTGAAACTGTAGAATCAATTCTATAACTCCATAGGCAAATAAAGCCTTTCCCTGTTCTATGTTTATTATAATTTTCAATACCTACTGAATATTCATAGACAAAATAGTTATAATGAAATGTGGAAGGTGGAACATTGCAGACATTTTAGAAAGCAAAGAAACAGATCTATCAAATTCTATTAGCAAACAGAGCAGACCATGATCAGACAGATCCTCTAGGAGCCATCTGATCTGGGTCTACTCTGTTTGCAGGTGCATGAAAACACGTTTATATGAGGAAAAGGGTTAATAAGAAGAGATACAAAGCTGAAACTAACTTATGCATTGACATCTGAATGCAGGGAAAACGAGGATGAAATATTGGCACTAAAGTTAGAAATCCAGCATACTACAATAATTGTACTATCCAATTAAATAATTACATGCTGAGTAACTCTGTCTTATGAACTGATGTCTGCTACAATTTTACCCTTGTTTGAACCATTTACCTGATAAATATTCATGAGAAATAATAACATAATTATACATTAGCTACGTTTTCCTAACCCTTTCCCTGTTCTATATTTATTCCAAACTTCAATATCTACTGAATATTCATGGACAAAATAGTTAAGGAAATTAAATATGGAATGTGAAACATTGTATATAGCCATTCTAGAAACTAAAGAAACAGATCTATCAAATTCCATAAGCAAACAGAGCTGATCCTGATCAGACGGCTCCTATAGGAGCCGTCAACTCTGTTTGCAGATGTATGCATATGTGTTTATATGAAGGAAAGTGTTAATGGTAGATGAACAAGACAATTATTTCTGGCCATGGCTGATTAAAAGGTAGAATCAGATCTTATATTTCATATACAAAGAGAGCAGACTCCAGCTGGTCAGATGGCTCCAACAGGAACCACCTGATTTGGGTCTACTCTGTTTGCAAAGGCATTAATCTTCATCCCTCTATCTGAGACCTGACTCTCATTTGCAAACAGCTATCGGAGCAGTCTGATATGGGTTTACTCTGTTTGCAAAGATGTAAAACGTGTTTATGGAGTAGACAGCATAGAAAATTTATAACTAAGTATGTCTTTACATGCATTTGTTTCAATAGTTTCACAAATGCTCGTATGAATCAAAAGCATGTGAAAACTAACAGAACGAGTTTGAGCAAACATATTTTTCAGCAGGGTTAATGTTAATCCTTTACCCCATGAATATTCATGAATATTTATTAGATTGTTATAATTGGGTAAGGACACTTGAATTTTTGGCCATGGCATAAACTGTAGAATCATATCTCTATCATTCAATAAGCAAACAGAGCAGACCCAGATCAGATGGCTCCTATAGGAGCCATCTGATCTGGATCTACTCTGTTTGCAAAGTCGTAGAAAAAAGGCATATTTATAGAGTCAAGGGTTAACGTGAAGTCACCCATACATATCTTGAGAAGTTGATCTGTTGACCAGATTCTCCACAAGTCACAGCAATAATACCTTGTATGCATTACCCCTGGGGTTGTAAGATGCAAATACAAATGCCTTATTTGAATATTGTGAGTAGATTCACTGCATGACCTGTCTGCAGCTGATATCGGAGACAGCACCAATCTAGAACTGCTGACAAGATTTCTCTGCAGATTCACCCATATTGACAGTACGTGCTGGCAAATAGCTCCAGATCAGACACCCAATTAACCCTTTCCCTCATATACACACTTTTTTCATGCCTTTTCAAACACAAACAGAGAAGACCCAGATCAGATGGGTCCTGTAAGAACCGTCTGATCAATCCGGTCCGCTCTGTTTGCTTACAAAATTACAGTGTACACCAGATTTTTACAAAACACGAAAGATTCTGTGTACACTTAATGCCATTATTAACAAGAGGGCCAAGATGGCCCTTAATCGCTCACCTGATTACCATAGATTAGCAGTGGTTCTGCAGAACAAGATTTTCAAAGATTTAGTATACTGATTTTATCAAGACAATGATTCTGACCATTGAAGATTGGGCTAAAAATGTGCTCTCTAAAGTAATTTTTCTAAGATTTGACCTAGTGACCTACTTTTTATTCCCACCCAACCCATGATCACACTCAACCTTGATATCACCAAGACAAACACTCTGAGCAAGTTTGAGGAAGACTGGGCTAAAAATGTGGCCACTGGAGTGTAAACTAGATTTCTCTAAGATATGACCCAGTGACCTACTTTTTGACCTCACATAACCCACTTTTAAACTTGTCCAAGATTTTATTAGGACAATAATTCTGACCAATTTGCATGAAGATTTGGCTATAAATGTGACCTCTGGAGTGTTCACAAGGTTTTCGTACTGTTTGACCTAGTGACCTAGTTTTCAACCCCACATAATCCACTTTCACACTCATTTGAGATTTTATCAAGACAATCATTATGACTAAGTTTCATGAAGATTGGACTAAAATTGTGACCACTAGAGCGTTCACAAGGGTTTTTTTACTGTTTGACCTAGTGACCTAGTTTTTAACTCCACTTGACCCACTTTCGAACTCGTCCGAGATTTTATCAAAACATTCATTCTGACCAAGTTTCATGAAGATTGGACTAAAATTGTGACCACTAGAGTGTTCACAAGGTTTTTCTACTGTTTGACCTAGTGACCTAGTTTTTTACCCTACAAAACCCATTTTTCAAACTCCTCCTAGATTTTATCAAGACAATCATTCTGACCAAGTTTCATGAAAATTGGGCTAAAAATGTGACCTGTAGAGGGTTCACAAGGTTTTCCTACTATTTGACCTAGTGACCTAGTTTTTAACCCAACTTGACCCACTTTCGAACTCGTCCGAGATTTTATCAAGACATTCATTCTGACCAAGTTTCATGAAGATTAGACTAAAATTGTGACCACTAGAGTGTTCACAAGCAAATTGTTGACGACACACGACGCACGACGGACATTCAAGTCTCCCAAAAGCTCACCCTGAGCTTTGCTCAGGTGAGCTAAAAATTCAATAGGGAAAAGGTTAAAAGAGTGTTGTTAGGGAAAGGGTTCTCATTGTAATAGGTTTTTTTTTATTTCAGCATAAACTCATCCAAATGTGTATTTTGAACAAATCCAAGAAATGTTGTTGCTCTGACTAAAATGTAAAATCAGATCCATATGAAAAGTAAACAGAGCAGACCCTTATCAGACAGCTCCGATAGGAAATATATTTTAAAATTCAGCAAGAGAAGGGTTAAATGAATATTCATGGAGGAAAGAATTAAATTTCTTACATAATCAACATTTACAATAAGTATTAACCAGTGTAATATTTTTACTTCGTATTCAACACATCCAACTTTTATCAGCAAAACTTCAGTCATGTCTCAATTCACAATATTTGTAGCATCATTTTTAACACACATCCATATTTGTTTATCCACTATGACTATACAGTACACGCTAAATCCGTATTCAACAAAATTCAGTGAAACTGATATTAAGTATTAACAACAACAAATTGTGGTAAAGGCCAGGGTTGAGATCTGTGAAAGCAGTGTACCAGTTTTGAGTGATTATCTACATGGTCCAGCCATCCGCTCACTTTACCATCCATCATCATCACTAAGTCATACTAATTTGGACAACTGTCGCTTCTCTACTACCATAATTGGATCTAACCATGGCCCAATTTGTAGATCATTATCAAGGGTACGAAAAAAAAAACTAGGACAAAAAATCCAACAAGAGTGCAAAACATTAGACTAACGGTTTTCTGAGATTTCATAAGAATTTATCCAGTCGGATACAAACCAATCATTAGATACAATTTTGTGTATACAGTAGAATATTGTATTAACCCTTCGCTTGCTGAATTTTAAAATACATTTCTCCTTCTTTACCCATGCCCTGTTGTATAATTACATATATCTTCGCTGTGAAATCACTGCTGTGGGGTGCACTGGTTGCACAATCAACTTGTAAATAGTGCAGACCCTGATGAGACAGCTCCTGCAGGAGCTGTCTCATCTGGATCTACACTATTTACAGGTAGGTATATTGACGTGAATAGCAAGCGAAGGGTTAAGCGGCTATCCATGTATTGAACATAAGAGTCCTAAAAAGCAGATTGTTGCTTAATGCAGAGCAAAGGTAATGCAAAAAGCTCCTATAGGAGCTTTCTGCATAACTTTTGACCTGCATTAAGCTACCACCTGCCTTACAGGCCCATAATTAGACCTCCATTTGATGACCGTCTAAGACATGTTCTACTGTAGGTCAGACAGAGTAGGTGTTATTTTATTTCCCATCAAATTTGTCTAATAATATGCAGTTGAACTTCGATATCTCGAACTCGGATAATTCGAACTTCGGGACATCTCAAACTAAAAGTTCTGTGCGTCCAAAATTATAATACAGTATGTTCTAAACTGTAATACTAGTACAGCTCCAAGAAACCAGAAACACATGTGACAGCTTAAGGCAGGTCAAAAGTAATGCTGAAAGCTCCTACAGGAGCTTTCAGCATTACTTTCAACCTGCATTAAGCTGTGAACTTGAGAAATTGTTCAGATTAGAAATCAGACGACTCAAGCCTCTGCTATCTAAAAGTTATTTGTATGGTCCCTTGATGTTCGAGATGTCAAAGTTCAACATGTAAAGGTCAAATTTGCATTCGGTAATTTCTGATTACAGGAAAATGCCATAACAATTTCCATGTTCATGCACCTCTTACTGTACATGTACAGCAACTTTACACTACATTTCACAAGTAATCTGCATATTTATCAAACTGTTCAAAATGATTTCTACCAGCGGAATAATCCCCTGGTTATAATCCATAATCCCACTATTTCCTTTCAACATTAGTGAAACATTTCCTGGGTAAAGTATTTTCTGATTCCCAAGTGCATGTAATAGAATCACTTGAAAATGATGTATTTGAAACCTCACAATTTAAGCAGTTGGAATGCTGAATTTTCCTGGTGGATTGACGTTTCTTTTTCTTTACATGAGAGTTTGATAGAACAATTTGGATGACAAACGGTGTAGACCTTGATCATACGGTTTATACAGTATTTGAAATAAAAATTCTTGTTGTAATCCCTAAAAGAGAAACATGTCCTGGGGTACACATACCTGAAATATTGAAATATGCAGAACTTTAAAACTGCTAGGGCTACATCACGATACAGGGTAACAAATATGACTATTCATTCGTTAATTTCATCCATACATTATGATAATGCATTTCTATCACCATTGCAAACAGAGTAAACCCAAATGAAGCAGCTAGCTGTTGTAACTATAGGAGCTGCCTCATCAGGGTTTACTCTGTTTGCTTATAACATATTACAGGACGGTCACTTTTCTCTTTTAGTTTGTGATTAGTAAAGAAAACTACAGATGAACCCCTCTAATGCGACCACTTAATGAATAAACATACTTGTCTTTTAATTAGAAGGTGGTTGCTTAATGCAGGACAAAAGTAATGCAGAAATCTCCTAGAAGAGCTTTCTGCATTACTTTTGTCCTGCATTAAGCTACCACCCGCATCTAGCACCCAGAATTATACATATTTTAGGTGGTCGCATTAGCGGGGTTTTACTGTACATATACATGTAAATATAACTTCGATGTGTCGATCTTCTAGGTACCATGACTAATATCGGCTTATCGAGAGGTCGACTCAGCAACGCTCCTGATCTGATCTAGATCTTGTCTGTTAGCAATAGTAATGGGTTAACTTCAACCTTATAATATAGAAATAGTAATGAATTAACCTCAAACTGTGACCACATGTACATGAAGGCTGGCAAGTTAACATTCCCATACAGTGGAACCGAATATCTGATGAACTTCTTAGTTCAAGATCTTGAGTAAATCTGTCATTTTTTAAGTGCCATTAGACAATACAGATTCCTTACCAGAAGTAAAAGCATTAGACATTTTGAAAAGAAATGTTTTAGTTAATAACACATACATCATAAATTATACAATGTCTTCTAGTTTGCGGGTCATGGTTATTGGATAAAGTAGATTTATGGAGCAGGAACGAAAGATCCTAACAGATGGACAGACAGACAGAAAGACAGATGGATGCTATGCACCATAGTGTAATATTTCCCTTAGGGTATCTATCAGACATTTACTGAAACCCTTTGTGCAGTGTCATCAACTTTATACATGATACTTTACAACTTTACTAATTATGTACAGTGAAAGGACAAAGTCACTGTGTCACCATAGTAAATATATAATATAATAATTCAGAGTTGATTAATAGTATTAGCATATTCAAAATTTATTTGTATACATCTGAATAATGTTCCAGCACACTAAACATAGAAGATTCAGATCAAAATCCTCTGATCAGGGTCTGCACAGTTTGTCATTCAAGGGCAGGGTCTGCACTGTTTGTCTTTCAAGGGCACTCTATCGTTAAACATATATTGATGGGCCTGATTCAGTATTCAAAGAGTTATGATACCAGGCTTTTTATTCATGCATTCTTTTATGCAGATGAGATACAATATACATGTATGCTACCTAATACTGACACCATAATTAAGTTGGATGTTAAACCCGTCAATGCTAAGTAATATTTTGTCCAGAAAAATTAGTATGTTTCAATCCTCAATATATAGTTTTCTTCAAATCTTTTGCAAAAATCAATTTTGAATTGTCCAACAGTTTAGATCCTGTTGAGAAGCTGATGTTGACCTACTAAGCATCTTATCTGGATCATAACAATTTGCCAAGGTTACAACAAGCTGATCTATAGTGCTGAATCCGTAATTAACCATTAGATATGATATATTCCTATCCTTTCCCTGTTCTATGTTTATTCCAAATTTCAATATCTACTGAATATTCATGGACAAAATAGTTATAATGAAATATGGAACATTGTAGCTATCTAAGAAAGTAAAGCAACAGATCTATCAAGTTCCGTTAGCAAACAGAGCAGACCCTGATCAGACAGCTCCTATAGGAGCTGTCTGATCTGGGCAGGGGACAAAAATTCACTCGTCTGCTCATCCTGCATGTAATTTTCTCTTCTTTATTGCAGGACTAGTGAGTATCGTGTTTTGCCTTCTTTGTCTATATTGCAGGACGAGTGAAATTTTTGAAAAATTTTGTGCCCAGCTTGGTCTACCCTGTTTGCACATGCATGAAAACAAGTACATTTATATATGAGAGAAAGGGTTAAATATGACGTCTTCTCAAATGCTGATCTGCTACAAGTTCTACTTTCAATTTGTTTAGAATTCTGAAAAACTATTATCAGCGAGTAACAGCTTAGATCCTGATGAGACACAGAGTTACTTTATTGTCTCATCTGGATCCAAGCTGTTTGCAAATGCCATTTGGGTTGTGCTCAGGAGGCTAAGGGTTAAAATTGTAATTATCTGTAACATGATGTTAATATGAATATGAAAGCCATACAAAGCAGAAAACGTAATAGTGAAAGCTTCTATCAATGTGAGCTTTTTTTTTCTTAATTGGTTAATCTGAAAACATTTTGCTGAAAATGTGTATAATTCCTGAAATGCCAAACAGAACCGACACTCTTAAGGCCACCGCAGACAAAACTTTTGGTTAGTGCATATATTAACGAATTTTGAAAATAGCTCATTAAAAATCTGAGTCACTTGTAACCTCATCTAGATCAAATCTGTGTAAGTCTTAATAATATGTACACTAATAACAGATCAAAAGGGCTGAAACTGAGAATTATCTGTACGGACAATCCATCAACCTTCCCTGAAGTATGAACTAGCTCAAAATGGCACATCATGACCTACAAACAAATCTGTTTCAAGCATACCGTAATAACCTTATATGTATTTGGACAGACAAACAAAGGCAAATAGTGCAGATCCAAATTGTTTGTCACTCTGACATTCGTTTTTGAAACGATATGAAAGAAAGCGTATATAATATAGAATTGAAGCAGATGACAATAATTTGCAAATGACAATTGCAGAATGTTAAAGGACTGGGAGACTGGGTGTCTAAATACTTCAGGAAATTCAATTGAAAATTTCCAAACTAAGCCTATGTATTTGAAGTATTTATAGTTTGATATACCGTAGAACCTGCCTGTAGTGACAACATGAAGGTCTATAAGAGCAAGTGGTTGCTTAATGTAGGACAAAAGTACAGCAGAACCTGTCTTCAGCAGTCTAATTATGGGTCTGTAAGGCAGATGGCAACTTAATGCAGTTAAAGGGTAAAGCAGAAAGCTCCTGAATTAACCCTTCACTCCATGGATGTTTCAGTCAGAAATAATGATGTCATGAAAATTAATTAAATTAGTTTGTTATAATAGCACACAGACATTTTACTTTTTGGCCATGGCAGATACTGTAGAACCAGATCTATATCATATCATAAGCAAACAGAGTGGACCCTGATCAGACGGCTCCTATAGGAGCCGTCTGATCTGGGTCTTCTCTGTTTGCAAAGGCATAGAAAGGCGTATTTATGGGGTAAAGGGTTGAGTGACGTCTATGTTCAATAAATGAATGACTATATATTATACTGTTATACAAAAAAGCTCCTAGTAACTTTCTATATAACTTTCTTTTGTCATGAAGCTACCTGACCTGCCTTTCAACCCACATTAGTTTGGTCACTGTAGACAGGTGATATTGTTCCAAAGCTGAACAGGTCAATTATAGAATGGGAGCTGTTTGCCGTTTGCCTAATTGGAACAATATAGATCTGATTCTACAGTATGACCACAATGCTGTGTGTTAAATTCCATAATAAACATTCCTCCAACTAATATTGATTATGTCATTACAGTGGAACCCCTCTAATGCGACCACTTAATCAATAAACATGGGTGTTGTTATAAGCAGGTGGTTGCTTAATGCAGGATAAAAGTAATGCAGAAAGCTCCGAGCTTTCTGAATTACTTTTGTCCTGCATTAAGCTACCACCTGCCTCTAAGACCCAGAATTATACCTCATTTTGGAGGTTGCATTAGAGGGTTTTTACTGTATTTCTTACATGAATTTTCATCATGTAATGGGTCAAAAACTTGTAAGTTTTAAATATGGAACATTCAAAGGAAACTTTTTCCCCCAAGATGCAACTCAACACATATAAATTCTAAACATTTTGACAGTGAGTGCAGCATAATATGATGGAGCAGCTGTCAGTTAGTATTTAGGTCTACAGCCTTGCCAAACCTTTCAAATCAATCATATGCTTGCACTTAAAAATGTTTAAAATTTTCAAACATTTAACTTGCTGTGCAAAATGCTGTATTATACAACATCAGTTCCAGCATCCGGTTTTCACTCTATTTCCGTGACTATCACGTAAGAGTTCCAAACAAATTTAATGCCAAGTTATTTAGTGTTGGATCTGGACCCATACTGTTCCACAAGATAATCACAATTCTTTTCCTAAGCATGCTAAAGGTTAAAAATAAGAAACCTTTCAACAATTTCTCTCCAAATGTTTTCATTAACTTTTTTTTATTCAGGCACATGTGAATAGCAACAGTTCTACTCAATCTAGAGAAATATTACCATAGCTATCCTAAGTATTCGAACAGACAAACTTAGTCAAATAGTGTAGATCAAGATCAAATGGCTCCTGAAGGATTCGTTTGATCAGGGTTTACAATATTTGCTACTGTGTAAATCTACTATAACCCGTCTGATCTTGGTCTTCTCTAGTGTAGAAATTCATATTTATGGAGTAAAACCATAAATGTTATATATTGTTATGTAAACAAGCGAATACAGAGCCATGCAAAATAGTATAAAATCAGATCTGAGACATTCTATAAACAACAGAGTACTCTGACAGCAGATGGCTCCTACTGGAGCTGTCTGATCTGGGTCTACCGTCTTTTCAAAGGTGTCAAAAGATGTCTAAATGGAGTAAAGGGTTAAAGTTATTAAAATGGTGCCAAACTGAAGTAACTGGTGGAGAGAGGATCAGATGTACAAATGCTTAATCCTTTTTGCATATATATCTGCATTTGCAAATGGTGTAGACCCATAGGAGACAGCTCCTTCAGAGGAGCTGTCTACTATGGGTCTGCACTATTTGCCATTATAATTCAGTGGCTGCAATTGATCTAACTTTAAAATGAGTCAGTAAATATAGAATCTGGCATAAAGCTCAAATGATAAATTCAGATGCTGAGCCATAACAATTCACTTTCATAGATTCTATATTGTCTGCAGATAACTAAAATCCTGTTGTGACAAATATTCATTGTCTTCCATAATTATACCCGCATCTTGAAATTTGCACTTTATAATTACTGGAAATGCCTGGAATGGTTTGCCTGTTAGTTTGTTAATCCTTAATCTGTGGAATAATTACCCCCCATCCCCACCCACCTTTGTAAATATCAACTAAATAATAACAAAAAACTGTTTCAAAATTTATCAATGAGGGATGAGAAATGAAGAATGATTTTTATGACAAGAAGTGCAGACCCTGATCAAAGGGCTCCACTACTGTCTGGTCTTATACTGTATTGGCAGAGGTGTGAGAAAGCAGTTACTAGTATATGAGGGAAAGGGTTAAGAATTAATGACATCATGAATATTTATCAGCTGCATTTTTATAATGGTAAAGCTAAAAAAAATTGACCTGGACCCTAACCTACTTAATTTGCATAAATCGAAATCCTTAACATTTCTATTTTTATCACGGGTTATCTCGCATTGCATGGGTTTATCCTCGGCACGTGTCCGGTAAGCAACTAAGCATGTATGGTTTACAATGCATGGGTTATCACTCCCTGTAAATTCAACAAGAATAGACTTCACAATTTACCCACAGAGTTTTATTTATACAGCATCATCTCTCTCATTATGTATTCTGCATATGGGCCACTCTGAGGTCCAGATCCAATTTTCCGAGCTATATAATGATGAACACAATGATGTTTTGGTTCTGGCAGAAATCAGAATCAGATCTACATGTATAAGAACACATGACACTTTAGCCATGATTGCAACTGTATAATCAGATCTATATTATTTCATAAGCAAACAAATGCAGAACCTGATCACATGGCTACTATAAGAGCCTGTCAGATCTGTGTCTACTCTGTTTGCAAAAGTGTCAAAAGGTGTCTCTATCAGGTACAATATAACTGTCATACAAGTTTACCCCTACCCAGTGTTTTCTGCCCCTTTGTTTCAGAATACAGTTGAACCTCTTAACCCTTTCCCTGTTCTATATTTATTCCAAATTTCAATACCTACTGAATATAATATTACTGCACAAAAAAGTTATAATGAAATAGGGAAGGTGGAACATTGTAGCCATTTTAGAAAGTATGGACACATCTTCAGATTCCATTAGCAAAGAGAGAACAGACCCTGATTAGATGGCTCCTATAGGAACAGTCTGACCTGGGTCTACTCTGTTTGCAGATGCGTTTATACGTATGATGGAAAGGGTTAAGCGGCCATTCATTTAATGAACATGGGAGTCTTAAAAAGCAGGTGGTTGAAGTAAATCAGAAAGTAATTATAATAGATCCGATTCTACAGTTTCTGCCTGAGCCAATTTAAATGTTCTGTGTTCATGTGTCATTATAAAAATTAATCTAATTAGTATTGATGATGTAATTATTCCTGACATGAATATTGAAACAGGGAAAGGGTTAACCCTTTGCTTGCTGAATTTTAAAATACATTTCTCCTTCTTTACCCATGTCCTGTTGTTTAATTACATATATCTTCATTGTGTACAAGTACTTCGCTGTGCAATGACTGCTGTGGAGTGCACTGGTTGCACAATCAACTTGTAAATAGTGCAGACCCTGATGAGACAGCTCCTGCAGGAGCTGTCTCATCTGGGTCTTCACTATTTACAGGTAGATATATTGACGCGAATAGCAAGCGAAGGGTTAAGACAGGTTCTACTGTATACCGTTATTTCAACAACATAAATATACAATTAATGATCAAGAAAAAACAGGCAATATGATCAAACCTTAGTAGCCAACACAGATTAACCCTTTCCCGCATAGGCTATTTTTAGATCCAACCACTTTGAATGAATCTACGGAAAAGGAGCATTAACTAGAGAAAAGGATTTTTTTTTAGAATTTTGTAGTTAGAAACCATTGTGATAAATAGAGCATTTGCTCCTAGAGGAGCAAATGCTCTATTTATCACAATGGTTTCAACAGGTGACTTTTGCAGAGGCGTCAAAAGGTGTCAATATGAGGGAATGGGTTAAATCTGATGATTGAATATTTGGTAGTGATGCCCTTTGATGTGTTTGCAAACATGATAGTAGACTCAGATTTTTAAAATTATATTTTGCAAGGAGCTTAGCTAGAACCAAACAAGATACTGAATAACTTAGCTTCTTATCAGAATCCAGACTGGTTAATTAACACTCCGATCGTGTTTTCAGTTAGAAAAAGAAAATGTTTCAGAATTAAAGCAAATGACAATTTTTACCGAAGGTAATTAACTTGGTATATAAAGTTAATGATAATATCCTTGTTTTTGTTTTTCTTGGACCAACTGATGAATGCTAAGAACAAACATCTGCTTGAATTACTGGCAGTGAAACAAACCAGTCATGTGCATTTTGCACTTATCTTTTTTCCTGGCAAATGGCTTTGTACTATTACATTTCGCTGCTACTTTACCATTTCAAAAGGGGACGGCCATTATTGTTGGTCGAGTCCATTCAGTATGAAAGGATCTGATTTTTAAGAGGATTTTATGGCAAACAGTACAGACTGACCGGAGGGCTACTCTAGGAATCTGATGATCTGGGTCTACACTGTTTGCAAATGCCAATACACTTGTTTCCCACATTCCAAGTGTTATTACAGTCTGCAAAATTTCATCTGCATCAATTTTCGTTGTTACATTTTTTTCCTTTTTGTCAATCTTTTAACCATGCATTGCCTGACCTTTTCATGCCTTCGCAAACAGAGTAGACTCAGATCAAACACAACCTCTAAAAGAGCCATCTGATCGTGCGGGTCTGCTCTGTTTGCTAATATGATGTAATACAGACCTGATTCTACAGTTTCTGCCATGGTTATTAATAATGCCATTATAAATTTAGCTGATAAATATTAATGAAGTCATTATTTTTTACATGAATATTCATGACGTAAAATGTTAACTGAAATTTATTGAGAGAAGCGCCCTTTGTATGAGATTTGATATCTTTTTCAGTGAATACAATTTAACCCTTCGCTTGCTATTCGCGTCAATATACGTACCTGTAAATAGTGAAGACCCAGATGAGACAGCTCCTGCAGGAGCTGTCTCATCAGGGTCTGCATTATTTACAAGTTGATTGTACAACCAGTGCACTTCACAGCAGTGACTGAACAGCAAAATACTTGTACACAGTGAAGATATAATTATGAAATTATACAACAGGGCATGGGTAAAGGAGAAATATATTTTAAAATTCAGCAAGGGAAGGGTTATATTAGAACTGTTGGGATGACATCAACTCCTTCTGATGACAATTCCTCTGTGTGTGACTTGGACACATGTAAAATTGAAATAACACAACACTGTATGTTGTGAATTCTACGAATTTTGAAATTCTGTTCCCTAGAGGAATATGAATCAGCTAGGATTAAAGTGAACTGCAAGTACTACAGAAAAAGTCTGGATATCTGATTTTTAAATGAAGGGTGAATTTTAAAATCAAACAAAAATAATTGTGTTGAAAATATGTCAACCCAAATGAAAGTCAAACTCAATCAGCACTCAAAGTTATTCAGTTGAAAATTACACAAAATCTGCAGTCAGACCAAAATGAATTTCAAACGAGAGGTCTAGATATCATAAGATGCGTAAATTTAGATATTTTCAAGAATAGTTTCTCTCTTTCTCCACCAAACTCTATACTGTAACCACTCTTTAGAATCGTCTCTTGGAGACAATTCTAAAGAGTGGTCACAGTATAGAGTTTGGTGGAGAAATGACGATTTTAGTATTTCAGTATGCCCCTTTATCTGTAGCTCTGAAACCTATTGCAATGCATAACAAAACAAATATTCAGTAAAGTGACAACATAATTTATTAACACAGGCAGGTAGTTGCTTAATGCAGGACAAAATTAATGCAGAAAGCTCCTGTAGAAACTTTCCACATAACTTTTGTCCTGCATTAATTAAGCTACCATCTAATTTAAAAATCTTTGGGTTTTTTTTCTCTTCTTTCAAGTGGTCACATTAGGGAGACTTTACTGTACAAATGTAACACATTCGACTTCAGTGCTGTACCACAGTAATAAATGCTGTACCACAGTAATAAATTCATTATTACAATCATACAATTGCAGAAGTATTTCTAGCTAAAAGTCACCCCCATGCTATTTGTCAAAATACTGCTCATGATATAAGAAATTAGCCTTTTGGTATCCATGGCAACAAAGTTCTCATACACCAATGAAGCATTATAGTAGAACACTTATGACGGTCTTATTTTCCAGACAGAAATACTGCTTTTAGACTTCTATTTCTATAGTTACCAAAATCAGTAAAAGGTTTTATACAGAAAACTGTCTGAGAATGTATTTCAATTTTCTCTCTTAACTCTTCCACTACCAATGGTGGAACAGTGATTACCTATGAAAACTGTAGATCCAGATGAGCTGCCAGCTAACCTGGCATCTCATCAGATTCCAACCTGTTTCATACTGTGATATTTTTCAATGAAAATGGAAGAAACTGAAACATAGAAAATTGAAGCAAATGACAAGTGTTGCAGATGACAACAGGTGGCGGCAATGCAAGAGAAATTCAGAATTAAATCAATCTAGATGGGTCTGTTCTATTAATTATTTCCTGATAGTTAAATTAAATGCTCTCAGATTATTTAGGTACAATAAAACACCTCTAAACAGGGCATTACATTTAGTATAAATATCGGTCTTGAAGCAGCTTAATACAGGTTGAAAGTCATGCAGAAAGCTCTTCTAGGAGCTTTCTGCATGACTTTAATCCTGAATTAAGCAGCCACCTGTCTAAAAGTATCTAACTTTAAATTCTTCTCAATTAGAATTCCGGTTTACTTTACAGAATAAACAAAATTAATGCCATTGAAAGGGACCAAACAGTGTTCAGAGTCTATTCTGGGACGTGCCTTTGCGGGATTCACGCATACAAATCACAAATGGCGCAGAGAGAATTCTATCCAAGGGCCATGCCGGCACACACAATCTCAAATCCACCCTCCCTAAATATATTTTTTAATCTGAATTAACATCGGGATGTTTTGTTTTTGTTTCACGGTCGCGAAAGAGGTCGCGAAAAAGAGTCGCTACTTGTTGCTTGGCGACAGCAAATTTATTTCCGGTAGTGAAGTCGCCCAGATACATCATCTGGTGTGAAGGTTTTTATGCGATTTGATTGGTTAATTTATATATCAAAACCACATAGTCCCTCGCGCGAGTTGAAAACGAAAGTGAAAAACATTTTGTTAACAATTATGATTATCTGGACTTTTCTATACGATAACAAAGCAGTTATGTCCGAAAGAAAGGCTGAAAGTGAGGGCAGGGCTTTATTACATTGCGTCACGATAGTGCCGAATCAGCCAATGGATTCAGCTTAGCTGAGTCTGAGAATTTAACGGCAAACTGAATGGGCCAGTGATCACGCTTCTTGTAGCTCGGAAAACTGTGTCTCCGCTGATTCAGGCAAGTTGGCCGTCTAAATTTAACTACTTACATTACGATGTTGAGAAAAATTCAATGTTTAGTGTTATCTGTCAAAAAACACTATCGTAAAAACACTTTCGTGACAAGATGTTCAAACTTTCGAGCACGTTGACGAGACATGCGTCCAGCATAGACAGTATCTAGAGAGAACTGATTGGCACTTGAATGACAACAAAATATGTAGACAAGTGCATTAATTTTGTTTTCAGACTGGTTAAAAACAGGTTACATACTGCATACTACTTCCTTGGTAATCAGGTGTAAATCTGGTTGGCCCATCAAAATTTCCAAATGGTCCAATCATTTTGTGGCTGATGGGCCAATGGTCCATCTGTCACTCAGTCCAGATGTTTGTATTCAAATACCAAATATTCTCTAATAAGCACTCCCCCATTCCCCACTCATTATCAGGCAACTAGAAAATTGTGTCTGTAAGACACAGTGATGCGCCCGTGTAGGTGCTTGCCTAGCTGCACGTAAAATTTCCAAGTCATTTGACCTTGACCTTAGGCTTGCGGGTAGCATGGGCTGGGTGTGCAGTGAATGTATGAATGGAATTTAATACATGTATATGCTATTCCATGGCAATAGCTACAGTGGTTAGGGAGATACATAAGACAGTGAAAAAACTGATTGAAGCAGATGATAATTTCTCTGTGTTATCAAAGTTCCTGAGAGCTAATGTCTTGCCAAGTTTAAATGAAACTTATCATGCTCAGAGTGCAGAAGATTAACATAAGTGCATAGAAGGTTTCGATATTGTGTTTCCTTTAAAATGTTATGTTACTCTTTGCTTTGCTGGTGCAATTATTAGAGAATAGTTGGTAGGTCTATTCATTTACACGATGCAGTTTAACCCTTTGAATGCTGACAGAATCTCCTAAAACACAGATCCATTGCAATTTTAGCTCCCAATTCATTCAAGCTTTTGAGAAATATCGACCATTGGTGTCACAAACACCTAGGATCCTAATGAGACACCTAGTTACTCAGCGTCTCATGTCGATCTAAGCTCAGAGCTACAGATAAAGGTGCGTACACAAATACAAAAATTGCCATTCTCCACCAAACCCTATACTGTGACCACTCTTTAGAATCGTCTTGCAGAGACGATTCTAAAGAGTGGTCACAGTAAAGGCTTTGGTAGAGAAATAAAGGAGCTATTGCTGAAAATGTTTAAATTTACGCACCTTATCTGGCCCTTTTTAAGCTGTTTGCAAATGCCTGTTAGGTCATGCTAGGCAGGATTAAGATTAACCCTTGTCCTGTTTGAATATTCATGTAAGAAGTAATGACGTCATGAATATTTATTAGCTGAAGTTTTACAATGTAAAATTTTCGGGGTAATTTTTGACTTTGATTAAAAACTGTAGAATCAGATAAATGTCATGTCACATGCAAAGAGAGCACTGCTCTACCCTGATCAGGCAGCTCCTATATATAGGAGCCATCTGATCTGGGTCTACTTTGTTTGCAAATGCATGAAAATATATTTATATGAAGGAAAGGGTTAAGAACTAATGATAGAGTCCCGTCCATACAAAAGAATTAAAATCACTGCAGGATTCTGAATGGTATACTGTGCAGACCCTGGGTCTACACTGTTAGCAATGTGTATTTAGTATAAATGGGTTGATTTTAATGAGAAACTCATAAAACATGTCCCATTTTTTCCTCTGATAAAAACATGATCCTCAAAAAGAACACACATTTATGTGGAAAGAAATGAATCAACTTGTATTTGCAATCGTTGTTAGAGTCCCTGAGGACGAGACTCTCCCAGCATCTGCATTGTTTTATTAAGTATGACAGTGTAAACCTCTAGAGATGCAAACAGAAGGAATACTAATCTATCTAAATCTTAATTCTCAACCATGGGTATAAATTCTAATTGGTACCAACAAGATAGTGTCTGGCAAAGAGATACAGAAATAACTTTTTTTGGATTGTTTCTTCCCAACAGTTCTAAACTAGAGACATTATCCTGATCATATTGTGAGCCTGCCCTAATTATCCTAATTATTTGGACACCCAATGACTCCCCCTCCACCATATTGTAAAACTTGGGACCATTTTGATAGCTCTAAATACTCGACATTGTAGTAAGTAGTGATACCTTGATGGAGCAACTCCTTTTATGCAAACAGAAGGAATACTAATCTATCTAAATCTTAATTCTCAACCATGGGTATAAATTCTAATTGGTACCAACAAGATAGTGTCTGGCAAAGAGATACAGAAATAACTTTTTTTGGATTGTTTCTTCCCAACAGTTCTAAACTAGAGACATTATCCTGATCATATTGTGAGCCTGCCCTAATTATCCTAATTATTTGGACACCCAATGACTCCCCCTCCACCATATTGTAAAACTTGGGACCATTTTGATAGCTCTAAATACTCGACATTGTAGTAAGTAGTGATACCTTGATGGAGCAACTCCTTTTAAGGATCTGCACTTTTTGCCTGTATTTGTCTGTCCAAATACTTAGGGTAATCAGGGAATTAGAAGCTTCTGATGGTTTTTTACCTGCACTTATTTGATACTAAATTTTAGGTTTGTGTTTTTTGTATGTATGTAGTTGGATTTTATGAAATTCAGTCATACCGCGATTTTCACCTAATTACAGGTGGAAGAAGACCCCACATTCTGTGCATAAAACAAATCGTATTGTTTCTGGGACACAAGAACCATGGCACCGACCTACCGCAAGCCAGCTTTAAGGCTAGACTTGTACATTAAATTTTTTTGTTCTATACACTTAAATCTTTTTACCTGATGAATATTCATATATGCAATTAGTGCTGTATAAATATTAATTAGCTGGATTTTATCATGGCATCACGGCTGTAGACAAGAAACAAAATCAAATTACTTTTTTTTTTTCCTCTGCCAACTGTATTATGCTGCATCTCAGTAGAATTGCCCCAACGAGATGCAGCCAGATAGGGTTTGTTTAACCCTTCACTTGCTGAATTTGAAAATACATTTCTCCTTCTTTACCCATGCCCTGTTGTATAATTACATATATCTTCACTGTATACACGTATTTCGTGTGCAATCGCTGCTGTGGAGTGCACTGGTTGCACAATCAACTTGTAAATAGTGCAGACCCTGATGAGACAGCTCCTGCAGGAGCTCTCATCTGGGTCTGCACTATTTACAGGTAGGTATATTGACGCCAATAGCAAGTGAAGGGTTAAGACACAAGAGATTTTTGATAGTTCAGTATGCACTTTATCTACAATCTTGTACATTATCCCTTTGCTCCATGAATATTCGTGCAAGAAATAATGACATCATGAATATCAATTAGATTAATTGTTATTATAACATAATTATAGACGCAGAAAATTTCGACAATGGCAGAAATCGTAGAATCATATCTATATTATATCATATTTAGCAAACAGATCAGACCCTGATCAAACAGCTCCTACAGGAGCCATCTGATCTGAGTCTACTCTGTTTGCAAAGGCATAGAAAAGTGTATTTATAAAGGAAAATTTTACCATGGCACAAACTATAGAATCAGATCTATATAATTCATAAGCAAACAGATGAATGTGCTTACTCAGATACTAAAATCATAATTTCTCTTCGAGACGAGTCTAAAGAGTGGTCACACTATAGGGCTTGGTGGAGAAATAAAGGAGATATTCCTGAATATGTTTTAATTACGCATCTTATTTGGAACTGTGTCTGAAGAAGTCTAAATTCATTTTAGCCTGTACAAATAACATGTATATAACTCTCATCTCTTCTGGATCTAAATTGTTTGATATTCTGACCATCTTTATGAAAAAATGGAAGAAATATCAACTTTGAAAGTTGTAGCAGACTCTAGGAGCTTTCTGCATGACTTTCATCCTGCATTCAAAGCAGCCACCTGCCTAAAAGTATCTAAATTCTTCTCTATTAGAATTTCGGTTTAGAGGGGTTCCACTGTACTGAATAACCTGTGACAAACTTTTCAGAATTTATTATAATATGAAGTTATGTGTCGCCTGCTGTCACAGATGTTTGAAAATATCTGAATTGCAAATTAAATTAGTTTAAGTCTGAGATATTGGCTCATACACTTCCATTAAAATTCATTTTTTCCTATTTAACCCCTTACTCCATGAATACTCATGTTAGAAATAATGACATCATGAATATTAATTGATCAGCATTTTTATAATGACAATTGAACACAGGACATTTTAAACCACTGCAGAACCTGTAGAATCATATCATAAATTATGTCATAAGCAAACAATGGACCGGTCTGATCTGGGTCTACTCAGTTTACAAACGCGTAGAAAGGCATAGTTATAGAGCAAAGGATGAAGAATGAGACCACTCTGCAAAATTTTGATAATGTTCTGAACAAACTCTCCAAAGAATTAACTGTTGCACAAAGCTGCAGATGACAATATTTGGTAGCAAAACATTTAAAAGCATTCTTCTAGAGTTAATTAATCATTTCAAGATCATAAAGATTTATTTGTCAAATAGAGATAATCAAAATGCATGCTTTCAGTATTTTTGTGACTTTTTATGCAAAACAATTTAACCCTTTGCACACTAAGTAATTTTTCGTCGGCAACAATTGTCGTCTGCTTCAATTCTTAAAATAACATTTCTCTAATTTCTTTGCAACAATATGATCAAGATGACAAACAGTTTGGATCCTGATGAGACGCCGCATTATGCGGAGTTTCATCTGGATCCAAACTGTTTGCATAGGTTATCAGTTTCGCCGCTAGCGTGCATAAAGAGCTAAATTTATCAAAGTAAGTGGAAAGGTCTCATTCTGATTACACTTTTGATGAAAAATGAAGGATAAAATGACTTTTAGAATTGCAGCAAACCACCATTTTGCAGATAGTAATTATCCAGCATACATAGAGATTGTTTAAAACCATCAGTTCAAAGCACCTCAATAATTTTTGCCTTTTAACTCTTTGCACCTTATCAGCTATGCAAACAGTCTGGATCCAGGAGCTGTTTGTCAATGTGACCGTAATTATTTTTGAAAAGAAATGAGAGAAACTTTTATTAACCCTTCGCTTGCTAATCGCGTCAATATACCTACCTGTAAATAGTGAAGACCCAGATGAGACAGCTCCTGCAGGAGCTGTCTCATCAGGGTCTGCACTATTTACAAATTGATTGTGCAACCAGTGCACTCCAC
This sequence comes from Azorinus chamasolen, assembly GCA_963576725.1. Taxonomy (NCBI): domain Eukaryota; kingdom Metazoa; phylum Mollusca; class Bivalvia; order Cardiida; family Solecurtidae; genus Azorinus; species Azorinus chamasolen. The sequence goes on from OY755249.1 coordinate 49,737,512, forward strand.
AGCAGTGACTGCACAGCGAAAGACTTGTACACAGTGAAGATATATGTAATTATACAACAGGGCATGGGTAAAGAAGGAGAAATGTATTTTAAAATTCAGCAAGCGAAGGGTTAAGTATTGAAGCAGACGACTATAGTTGCAGACGAAAACTTACTTAGCATTTAACCTTTAACCTGTTGAGCAAATTACTAAATACATAAAATTTCACCTACTACATATTAAAAATTCAAGTTATAATCAATTTTTCTACCAAAATGCAATCAGGGTGTCAAACAGTTTGGATCCTGATAAGACGCCGAGTTACTCGGCGTCTCATCTGGATCCAAACTGTTTGCATAGGTATTCACTAAAATTCAACAAATAAATATTCATGATGTCTTTATTTTTTTCTTGCATATTCAACAGGGAATGGTTAAAATAATTGATACCCAATTACCCTAATTGGGTAATTACCAAGTACAGTAAAAGAAATTCTTGTAGAGAAGAATTTAGATATATGTTTAGGCAGGTGACTGCTTTGAATGCAGGATGAAAGTCATGCAGGAAGCTCCTAGAGGAGCTTTCTGCATGTCTTTCAGCCTGCATTAAGCTGCCACCTGTCTCCAAGAGCGATATTGATACTAATTGAACGTCTTGTTTGGAGAGCCCAACACCCAATCACCTTGATCTCTCCATGGCCTTGTAACACTGAACAAGTTAATGTGACATCATTTTGATAACTTTGATTGAAGACTGACATAATAGTAGCAAATAGTGAAAATCCTGATCAAATGAGCCATTTGATCTTGGTTTACACTATTTGCCTAAGTCTGTAATAAAGTCTGCCTAAATACTAAGGGTAGTTAGAATTTCATGAAAGTTACTGCCATGGTGCTATAAATTTGATACACTTGTGAAGAACATGGCAATGCTTTTAAATTTTGGTTTGACTAAAAGCATCCTTTAGTAAAATCAATATTAACCCTTTACCTCGTACAAACACCTTTAAATGTCTTTGCAAATGGAGAAACCCCAGATCAGACAACTCTTGTATGAGCTGTTTGATCAAAGTTACACAGCTCTTGTATGAGTCGTCAGATCAAAATCTGCTCGGTTGGGTTATAATGGAATAAATATCCTATTCTAGTTTCCAAAATTTCACATACCATTATAAATAAAATGAAAAGACCTGAAAAGGGGAGACACGGTACAATTTACTCACTATGATTATGCTTCAGGAAAAATATCAAATCATTCCAACATACACAAACCAAGAAATCTTTGATGGAAATTTTACAGGATGGATGTACGGACGGACGTATGTATGGACAAGGGTAAAACTTAATGCCCCCATCGCCTAAAGGGAGGCATAAAAATCCTTTCCTTCAAATAAATGCATTTTCACACATTTACAAACAGAATAGACCCAGATAAGACGGTTCCTGTAGAACCCATCTGATCAGGGTCTGCTCTGTTTGCTTATGGAATAATATAGATCTGATTCTACAGTTTCTGTCTGAGCCAAAAAGACCTGTGTTCATAATTATGACTTTTGTCATTAAAGAAATTAATCTAAAAATATTCACAGGGTTGTCATTATTAACCGCTTGCCTATCGAAACCATCGTTTAAAATCGTGGGAGAATCGAATGTTTTTTCGGAAACTTCAAAACCGTGATCGGAAATTTCGATGTCAACCCATTTCGCGTAATCCGTAACTAATTGATCAGGAATTACTTACTGTGACACCGTTCTTCATAGTAAAGCGGCTTTTGATTGGTTTATCTGATTGCGTACAACCAATCACGTACCGCATTATAAAATAAGTAAACACAGCATGATGTGATGGCGAACGAACAGCCGAAATTGAGAACAAAAATGAAACCTGTTTGACTTTGGTTTTTAGACGGAAAGCCTGTGAGAATGAAACAATTTCGGATATGGAAACCGTTTATTTATTGTTTCGTTTCTGTACGGATGCATGACACTCGCGTTTGAAGAATTTTTCTTGTTAAACAAAAGTTGTTTTCACTTTGCTTTTACTTTTAGCAGCAGATTCTGAATAGGTGTTTTCATTGCTTCATTCTGTTGTTTAACTGCGTTCAAAGTAAGGCAAACGGTTTATTTCTAATTCTAAACAAAGTGACAGTTAAAACAATTTCATCATTGCCAGTTTAGCATTTTACCTTGTTAGAACGGCTCTGTGACCTATCTAGATTTAATTCTTTGCCGTTTCAATGACCGATTCTGTCGTATTTTTATACCAGTGCAATGCATGGCATATTCAGTTCTGTGTTTCCAAGCCAAATTAAATTAAGTAATGCCTACTTTACATGCCATGTACTAGATCAATTGTTATTCAACCGCCATACATCCTTGACTACTTACCCAAACTTTTTAGTTTTAGCAGACTTGTCTTCTATCAACCATGATGAAGAGAATGAATTTTTTTACTGAGATAAGCAGTCATGTAATTTTAGAAATTTATCAAATGGTCATTTACAGACATTTCACAAAATAATTATGACTGAGAGCTCTTTAATTACAGCTATGCTCACATAACTTTGCAACAAAATGGAACTGCATATAGTCAATTCCAGTGACTTTAGGTCTCCGAGGAAAGCTGTATTTTTTACCCTCAAAGTATATAAAATTCATTTTCGGCCAGGGGGCAGAGCCCCCTGGCCCCCCCTACCAGGGCGTTGCCCTGGACCCACAAGGGGGCATAGGCGTATTCATGATGTCATTATTTCTTATGTGAATATGAAACAGGTAAAGGGTTAATATTCATAATGTTCTTACATGAATAAACATGGAGTGAGCAGAGCTGCAGAGCGTACTCAAATACTAAAATTCTTATTTCTCCATTAAACCCTATAATTATGTTGTGACCATTCTTTAGAATCGTCTCGAAGAGACGATTCTAAAGAATGGTCAAAACATAGGGTTTGGTGGAGAAATAAAGAAGTTATTCTCGAAAATGGTTTAATTCCTGCATCTTATTATATGGACCTCTGAGTAAGATTAATCCTTAATCTGCTAAATAACTAACCCTTTACCCCATGAATATTCACGCAAGAAATTATGACATCATGAATATGTATAAGATAAATTTTAAAATTAATCACTTCAGAAAATTATTCATATGACAAATATTGAAGACCCTGGACTGTTTTGATTTGTCTAACTCTGTTTACTAATGAATAAAAGAATATGTGCATTTATCAAGAAAAGCAGATATCACATTTGAATCATCCAGTCAAGGAAAAGGTAACTATGCATTGGTAAAATGCATTTAGCAACAATAGTCTTGCAGGAGTAATTTCCCTTCCATTGTAAAATCCAGACTTCTTTAACCCTCTATCTGACATATACATTCATGCAAAACATCACTTATGAAAATCAATTTTGTATCCAAAACATAACATAAGGAAATGTATTGTCTTGACAAACAGCAAAGAATCTGTAAAAACAGAATTGGCCCTGATCTGATTACTCTTACATGAGCTGTCTGATCTGGGTGTTCTGTGGTTGTAAAGTCACCAAATGGCAGCTCTATCAAGTACAGGTTTAGCATTTGAAGCATGGACTAAATTAGAGTTTAATTGGAGCACTTTTGATTAAAATTATTTTGATAAAACGTATACAAAATAAAGTCATTGATTGAATGATATTACAAACTGTTACAATACAATTTAATCTCTCTTTTTTTAGTGTCATATCCCTTTTGTTCATGCTAAAACCCTGTAAGAGAGGTCACATGGTTTATTAAGGGATCTTTCTATTTTAACCCTTTATTCCATGAGTATGCCTTTCTACGTTTTTTCAAACAGTGTAGACCTAGATCAGATGGCTGATATAGGAGCCATCTGATCAAGGTCTGCTCTGTTTGCTTATGATATAATATAGATATTATTCTACCGTTTCTGTCATGGCCAAAAGTTTTTGTGTCCATGTGCAATTATAACAAATAATCAAATTAATATTCATGATGTCATTATTTTTTACATAAATATTCATGGAGTAAGGGTGAAGAGTTCTAGTTACTAACTTAGAATAAAAATAAATTGCAATTTCAACTTTACTTACGAAGAACTGCATTCAAACATCGGCTGGGAAAATGTAGTTTTATTTTATTACTAGGTAGCATCCATCACCATTTCATGTGTGCTCCGATATCCAAGACTCATGCATTGACATTTAGTGCACTTAAAATGCTTTTACAGACTGTTCTCTCCAACCAGGTCTGATTTCCAGACTAGACATTTATTTGGATATATTAATACCACCTGCCTCTACCATTTGGAATTATACCTCTTTTTGGTGGTTGCATTGGAAGGGATTTACTGTATAATGTCGAATGGTTATATATTTCATAATTTTGTTTGCTTATGGAATAATTTAGATCGGATTCTACAGTTTCTGCTTTGGCCAACAATTTCTATGTTAGAATTAATTATGCAGCTAATTAATATACACATTAACCCTTCGCTTGCTGTTCATGTCAATATACCTACCTGTAAATAGTGAAGACCCAGATGAGACAGCTCCTGCAGGAGCTGTCTCATCAGGGTTTGCACTATTTACAAGTTGATTGTGCAACAAGTGCACTCCACAGCAGTGATTGCACAGTGAAATACTTGTACACAGTGAAGATATATGTAGTTATACAACAGGGCATGGGTAAAGAAGGAGAAATGTATTTTAAAATTCAGCAAGCGAAGGTTTAAGTCCTTATTTTTATATTTTCCATGAATATCTAGATCTATATGGTTAAATAAACAGTAAGGAGGAGTTTATTTCAGGTTGTACTTATAAACCTTCAATATTCATGAAAGAAATAACATCATGGATATTCATTAGCTATTGTGTTTAAGGTGGCACATTCACACAACATTTTTAGCCATAGCAGAAACTGTAAAATCAGGTCTGTATAATTCCATAGGCAAACAATGCAGACCCTGATTATACCCGGCTCCAACAGGATCTGATCTGGGTGTACTTTGTAAAGGTGTCTCTTTGAGGTAAAAGATCAATGAGGAAGGAAAACCCATTCTGTTAATTCAGTAATTTGTTGCTAAGTAGTCCTATGTTTATTACAAAGTTCAATACTTACTGAATATTCATGGACAAAATAGTTATAATGAAATACAGAAAGTGGAACTTTATAGCCATTTTAGAAACTAAAGAAACAGATCTATCAAATTCCATTAGCAAACAGAGTAGACCCTGATCAGATGTCTCCTATGCAAAACAGAGCAGACCCTGATCAGACGGCTCCAGTACAAGCCATCTGATCTGGTTCTTCTCTGTTTGCAGATGTGTGATATATATGAAGGAAAGGGTTAATTAATGTGCTTGAGCACAGATATTCTAAACTAATATTTATGCAATACAGATGAGCAATAATGTATTAGGATACATGGACAAACTGACGGTGATTCTAATGGACTGAACCTTGTGGTACTTTTCTTTTGTTTAAAAAAGACACACAAGTCGAAAAATAGATCCACAAGTACAGGAAGAACATAATATATTTTGTTCTCATAGTCCCACAGTGTATCACTCGTGAGAGCGGAGTGACTGATGGACTGGTCAAAAAACTATATACCCTGTGATATGTCATTGTGTGGGGTATGATTATCATAAAGCTGACTCTACAGGTCTACCAATACAAATAAATTCTATATAAAGATGCTATAATAAATCAACTAATAAATATTTATGCTGTTATTACTTCTTACATGAATATTCAACAGAGAAAGAGTCATGTCAAAAATCCGTATCTGTTTGTAAAGATCCTGTGATAATACATTGTACTTAGAAATTTTATATTGTATTCAAAGGGAAATAAATCTATTTATACTGCAAACTATGGTATTTAGAGTTGCTTACCTTAGGTCTTTGTCGTCTCTGTCCACCTCTGAGCACCAGCAACAGAGGCAGTACCATGCTTTTGATGAACCAACAACATCATATCGAGTTGCCATGGTTACTGGCAAACTATTAACAGTTTGCTCATTCTTTTATAATCCGTAGGACAGGATACAGAAATTATTTTCACAAATCCATAGTCTTTCACAGAATTCTATTACTTATGTCATCCATCATCGAGAATGTTTTTTGGTCTGCATCCAAGTCACACTGATAAACACACATGCACAAATTGCAGTATTTTCATCATTTTAAACCCTTTACTCCTTAAATATTTCATTTATCACGTTTGTAAACAGAGTAGACCCAGATGAGACGGCTCCAGAAGGAACCATTTGATTAGGGTTTGCTCTGTTTACTTATGGAATAATATAGATAAGGTTTTACACTTTCTGCCTTTGCGAATTATTTCGGACTTAACCCTTTCCCTGTTCTGTATTTAGGCCAAATTTCAATACCTACTGAATATTCATTAACGAAATAGGTATAAAGGAATCTGGAAGATGGAGCATTGTAGACATTTTAGAAAGTAAAGAAACAGATCTATCAAATTCTATTAGCAAACAGAGCAGACCCTGATCAGACGGCTCCTCTAGGAGCCGTCTGATCTGGGTCTACTTTGTTTGCAAATGCGTGAAAACACGTTTATATGAGGGAAAGGGTTAATACGCCATTATGAAAATTCATCTTATTAATATTCATGAAACAATTATTACTTACATGGATATTCATGGAGCACAGGGTTCAGTATCTGTAAAATCCATTGTTTATAACTCATCTGTTCTCACTTGATTGATTATTTTGATGACTGATCACAAATAGTTAATAGTACAGCAATAATTTGTTTTCAGACATCCACAGCTTTGGCAATGCCAATGTGAGCAATAGTTACAGAACAGTATTCATATATTCAGTTTCATAGTTCGTTGAATGTAACCCTGTTCAGATAAAACATCTTATCCTTTTAACCCTTTCCTCCATAAATACGCCTTTCTACGCCTCTGTAAAAGTCACTTTTTGAAACCATTGTGGTAAATAGAGAATTTGCTCCTATAGGAGCAAGTGCTCAATTGATAACAATGGTTTCAAACTACAAAATTCTAAACTTTTCCTTTTCTTTAGTTAATGCTCCTTTTTGGTAGATTTATTCAAAGTGGTTGGATCTAAAAATAGCCTGAGGGAAAGGGTTAATTACTCCCTACTGTACTGCAATTTGGACTATTTCCAATTAGATCAAGCCTTTGAGAAACTGTTGGCCAGGGTGTCAAATGGCTTGGATCCTGATGAGATGCCAAGTAACTCTACGTCTTTTCTGGATCCAAGCTAATAGCAAATCCCACCATAGTCGTAATTAGCGGGATAAGGGTTAACACTTTACTCCATGAATATTCATGTAAGAAATAATGACATCATGTGACTATCAATTAAGATTATCTTTCATAATGGTACATAAACACAGGAACATTTGGCCTTGACAGAAACTGAAGAACAAGATATATATCATTTCATATGCAACAGAGCAGACCCTGATCAGACAGCTCCTACAGGAGCTGTTTGATCTGGGTCTACTCTCTTTGCAAATGCACTAAGCGCTTTTATGGAGTAAAGGGTTAAAGACTAATAGTTTAAACAATTTGATGACCTTTGGCAAATAGTTTGGATCCTGATTAAGTCCTGAGTAAATCAGCACCAAAATTGAATTGTGGTCCAAAGTGTTTGATACACAGACATTGAAATGGTAGTGAGACACACTTGACAATTGTTGCTGATAAAAGTTACAGTTCAGTGTGCACTTTCAACACTGAACTGTATCACTGATTGCATCCATACATTTAATCCCACTTCTGACACCACAAGTCTGTCTGCACTTTACATCTTAAAGTCAATAGTTGTATATAAATAAAGCAAATTATCTGCCAGACTTTGCTTTAACCCTTTCCCTCATATAAATGTTTTTTCATGCCTTTGCACAAAGAAGACTATTATCCAGATCCTATTTACAGTTTTTGTAAAGCATTCCCTTGAAGAGTTTACTGTATAAAACTTCAGCTAATAAATATTCATTATTTCTTACATCAACATGTAAAGGGTTAAACAATTATTCATTACGCTAAAGCAGTCAATAATTCCATCTTGAACTCAGTAAACACACTGGGGGGAAACGTATCCCGGATATTGCTAATAAATGAGCTTTATTTTGACACAACGGAGAGATCAGGATGGCAACGAGGGTAAGTAAATGCGTATTTTCTCTTTATTAGTTCTTTTTCGGCAATTGATAGGTGGTGCTTTAGATTCATCATACTCATATTATACACGCTATATACATGATTTGGAATCAAACAATGCAAACGATGGGAAAACCCACAAAATGAACGCCGTGCTCGCGAAAGAATGCATAACCATCTCCCAGAATTTTTTATGTTACTGAAAGATGGAATCAAAATATAACATTCTGAATTGAGCGATCGCTTTGAATATCATTTAACTATGTATACTGAAAATTTCAGTCATATTGGTTCAAGTTTGCCCAAAATATGGCCACAAACGAATAGTCGGTTAGTCACTGTTAGTGTACTGGGGATTGGTAGCTCCAAAGATTTTAGTGTACTGGGTATTGCATGATAGTGTACTGGGTATTGCATTTCATCTGTTCTCTTTTTTCCGTTTTATTAAACGTTGTTAGATATTTCAGATATATTTCTGTCGTGATAAATACTGTTTCTAGTAGGGATGTCAACGAATAGGGATTTTGGTATTCGAATATTCGATAGGATTACTATTCGAATATTCGAATATTCGTTTACCTGTGACTGTCATGGTGACTGAGATTTTTTAATCATGTATAATTGAATCTACGTCGGAGCTGGAATATAGGCGTCTAATTTTTCGAAAGTTTTCTAATGTACGTTTTACCATGTTACTAGATGTCTATGTAAGTAAATTCTTATATTGATTCTGATTTGCATATGTTTGCCATCGCTGCCCCCTTATGAATGTTGTGAATCATGGAAATGCATTAAATTCACCATTGATTAAAGTGTTTGGCTTTGTTTTCTGTTATGTACATGATACGCCCAACTTCCGGTTAGAGACAACAAAAATTATCGCCATCGTCTCTTATTTAGTATTTCCAGTCATGTAAAATTGAGTACCGATATATGAGCTAAATTGCTGACCAGGGTCTACACTGTTTGCAATACGTTATGGATGGTTTTTTCCATAGCTGTGCTCAATTGGTATAAATTTAAGACATCCTAATTGCTGCCCATACAGAAACGAAACTAATTAAATACCCACGATTAGCTCGCGCTGCGCTTGGAAGTTTTACGAGCTGGGTATCAAAAAGTTCGGATCCTGCTCGGAGTCTCAACAGGATCCAAACTGTTTGAACCTGTAAGCTGTGCTACATATCAACTGCAACTAGCTGTTTTCTTATCTGTGGATAGCGTAAAATGCTTCCAGACTTCAGATCGTTGAGGCGGCATGTTTCAGATGATTTTACTTTCGATAGATATTCAATAAATTGTATAAAGAAGACAATTGATGAGGACCTTCTATTATCATTATATTTTATAGCAGATTATTTGATGCATTATGGGACATTTGTTTTGGTGGGCGGTGTTTATTTTCACAGCCCGCATGTGTCATTGGATAGCTTAATCATGTGGAGTTAATGATGTATACAAAGTCATTTTTCCAATTTTAATAAAGACAACAATTTCAAACATAACACTTACAGTATTTAAAATAGATTGCTTAATATGATGAGCAAACTGACAAACCAATCAAAAGTTGTTACTTTGATGTGCCGACTCTGATTTTCGCGACTCTGGCATTGTTTGCAGGTCAGTGTTTTAGACCGTACTTGACAAACAATGGCGGCAATCAGCGAATTAATTGGGAGTATACTAAATTAAAGGTGACTGTTTGCAAGTGTGTTAGCTGTTTGTCACTGGTTTGTTGATTCTCCCTTCGTCAGACTGTGGCCCCAGGGGATTAATTAATTGATGACAACACAGGTGTCACCTGCAGCAGGGTAGCGGGGAGGACTTGTGCAGTGATGCATTTTCTGTAAGTAAACAGATCACCGACAGTATCAATATTTTTTTTTTTTTTTTTTTTTTATAAAAATGTATACACATAACTGAAACGAATATTCGAATGGTAAAATAGGGTTCGAATATTCGATTAAAAAACGAATATTCGAATATTCGAATATTTGTTGACATCCCTAGTTTCTAGTCAATCGCACATTCTAGATAGATCGATATGCATCTGTATTGAAATACTCGATGATCACTGACTTATTAAAAGCCATTATCTATAAGTATCTGTTAATAATAGTTTTTGTGTAGCAGTGCAGTAAAATCCAACTCAGCCATCCATCAATCATAATAGTCTTTTTACCTATTTCTTAATAGATCTGTTGTTTACTCTTCAGTTAATTGATATGACATAACATGTGGATCTATGTGTAGCTCTAGTTAACAGGCTCAGTACCATATTGAGTACTGACTGATACAAAACATATTGTAATCAAAGGACGAGCCAATATGTAAATATAATAGTACTGTATAAACATATACATGTAATAGGCTTTTATTAATAGCATAAACATTCAGAAATATTAGATCTATATCACTCAGTTTTTCCAAAAATGCTAATGAACGCTGTTATACATAACAGCGGCTTTAGCCCAGTGGTCAAAATAGTACTGTGACATAAGAAGTGATATAGCTAGGGGCACGTGTTTTTAACGACCCATTCTCAAATAAATTGGTCAATTCACCGAATGAAAACGTTAAATTTTAACTACGTCGTATGTCTGAAAAGTTGTGAATATTGAAATGTTTAATGTATCTTTGACCTTATTCCGAAATAGTTCGTGGTTAATGTATATGCTATAGAAATTTATTCCGTGTGTTCACAGTACCCATAACCTGATTTTTAACAGTTATACATAGAGCTCGGACAGTTATATAATTCAAAGAATCGGGTTATGTGTATGAACTGAGATTATATAGCATGCATTTATCCATTTCCGATGAAACATTTTGATATTAAGTCTGAAAATTAGGAGTTGAACACCACACTCAACTTCATAAAAATATAGTTTCATGAATGTTGTATTTGAACTTTTACACAGTTAAAATTAGTGCAAAACCAAAAAACAATTTGAGGGTCAGGAAACGTTCCCGATGTACTCATACATAAGTACACAAAATCGTTAAGACAATTTTTAAGAAAATTTTTCTTTCTAAAGTCACAGTCCCGTAAATTATAGGAATGTGTCCTGTAAATTAGACTGACAAATAATATGATATACATTGCTTTATAAACAGCAGCATTCATCAAAACGAGCATTTAGGAGTATACAAATAGACCGAAAATTTCAAATTCAACTCTGTATGTCGTGTTCAACTCTGTAATTTTACTGTCTGAGTTAAAACATCCCTTTTGACTGAACTATGCACTGACCGCTGACAAATGTATGTAATGAAAATAGTTTGATTCAGTCGAACAATCAATTGTTAACTGTTTGCAAGAGTTACTAATAAAAATAACAAAACTGATTACTACTTGCGTTCACATAACCCAGAACCAGCCATTTGCTGGGGGAAAAGTGTGTCATTGGATTGTCCCGTAAATCATAAAATTATGTTTAAGGACTATTGGTAAAGGACGTGAAGTTGAAAACTTTTTCAGGGACAGTGAACATGCTTCTCCCATTTCCTGTAGGTACCAGGACGCCTGTCTTGCGCATTACATTTTCTCTTTCAATCAATTTCATCTGCTTTAGATGGCCGTAAGTTTGTTATATTTTATAGTACAGTCAAACATTGATAAGTCTATTAACACGATTTCCTACATACTCGTAATTCAAAGTTTCCATTAGAACTAAAACTACACTTAATTGTTCACCTCTTTATTGGCGAGTCTATATTATCATTTTCAAACAGCTCAAAGTGCGAATAAATTCTCATTTTGAGTCATTTGAAACAGATATATGTTCCTCCCAGCTGCCATTGAATCTATATCTTTCATATTGATGATACATCGCTATATATTTTCAATGACAAGTATACATTTATCAAAGGTTGGCTGTACTTTCTTATTTAAATTATTGCTGCTCTAAATTATCACACTGTCACCAATGTTTTGCTAACTCATGGGCCGAAACTTAAGGTACACATGCTCAAATAATGCACGTTTCAACAGTCCGCTTCAATTAGTGTTTGAGTAATGAGTCACACAACACCTCGAGACGGATAAACACTATCACAACATATGAATAGACAGACATACTGACAGACAATCGAAAGTAGGGATGGACGAACAAAACAATTCAGCTATTTAATGTGATTCAAACCTGTTGATGTGAATAAAACTATTACTATAATTTACGGGACAAAAGAGATTATATTTTCGGGACACTTTGGTGACTGTATGTGTGGCTTTGTAAATATTTGAAAGGAGACATACTTGACTATATTTGTATGTAGATTGGGCAATAGGAATAAATGCAATTAAGTGAATGTTTGCTCTTTTTGTAGAAGAAATACCAAGTAAACATGTTCGTGACTTAACAAAAGTAAAAGTAAATAAAGTTGTGAAAAAAAATCTGAAAAATTCTACAAATAATTGCCATTAATATATTGCCAATCTTGTTTTTAATGAATCATTTATTATTTCTGAATAGATTTGTATTATACTGGCATAATTTAAACTTACTTTACGTTTGAAAAATTGTGTAGAAATACTTTGATATTGGCATCCTCATCTACGGGACAATTTAATCTAAGCTACGAGTCCGAACTTTCATGTGGAATATTTAAACAATGCGAAAAGTTATGTTGTTCATACGTCGATAATTCGGTATTCAAATCATAATTATGAAATAATATGTATACAAATTCAAGAAGGCAATCCTGTAAGCTGTAACCTGTAAGACGAATTATGTAGCAGACTGACATCTTCCATGAATTATTTACATGTGACTGTGGTTTAAGTATTGAATAAGATGTAATTGAGTGGCATGACACTCGGGAATGATGGAAGGGGCAACTCAAGAAAGATATTTGTCTCGTAAATTAGGCCTCGTAGATTAGGATTTTTTCTTTTCCGCTGTATTTGATTGGCCTGCAAAATTTTATATGCTTTCTCAAAGTACTTTTCATTAAATTTTGATAAACAATAGGTTATTTAGTACACAAAATTGGCAAAACAAACATAAAAAAAGTGTTTCATGGGGAAACGAATATGCTTATTTGTGATGACTCGTAGATTAGAAAGCTAAATTCCCGAAGTGTAATTTAGAAACTTGGCCTCTGATTTTTTTTCCATAGATGAATTTGGTAAAAATCTTTTTTCATACACATGATATACATTATTAAAGGGTGAATGAATAAGGCATTGCAGAATTATCGTGCAGTATGTGATATTCTATTTACCGTTATATTTTAGCCTCATAGATTAGGTCAGGTTTGGAGACATTGCATTAGCATGTCAGTGTATTTTAATGTTTGGTTGCTTTAGCGCCGTTTTGTCTTCGTGAAAAACATCCATTAATAATAAATAAATGCAGGGGCTTAAATCGGGAATGATTACATTCTACACTATATTATGGGTACAATGAAAACTAAAAATGTCCATGGCGACATACAAATTCCGCCACCCATGCAGATTTAAAGGCCTGGAAAGCCATTCAGAACAACATTTTATACCATAAAATGTTTATGAAATAATCCTAATATAATGAAAAATAGAGAAAAACAATGACACGACGTTAATTGCTTTTAATTGGCGAAATATCAGTTGACTTATAACGGCGACATTGATTGTCCATTTTTTTAGAATGGGTCCCCACCAAATAGGCTGCCCTATATCATTGAATGATTCATAT